>JAYRBT010000177.1:40220054-40317225 GCA_036023395.1 Myiotriccus ornatus | reverse complement strand
AAAAAATCCAATGCGCAGGCTGGAAGGTGTAAAGACCTTCCCTGGTTCTTCGTTCGCGAAGACTGGCCATTATATATTATATTATATACACTAAGGAAAGGGCAAAAGTGCTCTCTGGCCTTCTCCAGAAAAAAAGCATAGGCACCAGAGGCTGTGCACCAGCAGGAGAAGGTGTCTGCAGTACTCCCTGGTACCCACTGTTTTCCGAGCTAAGGCCCTGTGGGCATGGGGACAGTCCACAAAATCCCCTGAGGGGTACAGCGCACGCTCACTAATGCACTGTACTCTTGGGGCACTGAAGCATCAGCTGGAAGATATCTACACAAACATGCGATGTTTTCTAAAATGTTGTAAGATGTAATCAGTTTCCATGCAACAGTTTGGACTGAGCACCAAAAGGAGAAAGTTGCAGCCCTTTACAATCTTCCCTTAGGAAGGTGCATGGTGAAGATGATGTTTGTAATTCCTTGCCTCATGCAGTGAGAGATATCTAATCACCCAAACTCAGAAAATCCTTAACAGAGCTCTTAAACCTGGGGAAGAAGGAGGACCACCAGAGCCAAAGAGCAGTGCAGAACAGTGGTCTGGCCCCTGACCACCACTCAAGAGGTAGGACTGGCAGTTCTCTTCGGGGTGGCCCTTCAGCACTTTATTCCTATCACGTGTCTGCTCCTGGCTCTATGCATTCCTCAGCTCTGTGTACCCTTAACCTTCTATGGGTAATTCATAGCTCCAGGGGTTTTCACATGACATCTTACAGCTGCAGAAGACTGATGCTCCAGGCACTGGCTGCTGCTATGCTGTTGACTCTTGCAGACAACACCATCAGCTCAGACTAGAGCACACCTCAGCTAACAGTGTGACCTGCAGAGCTGCCAACAGACTGTGGGTGCTGCTTGCACCAGGACAACACATCTGAGCTCACAGTACATTTCCAGTCCACCCAAGCTAAGATCTCCCAGGCTGGGACTCTCCCTCGGTTGTCACTTACACACTGAAGTCTTGATCTCGGTCATGGTCATCATATAAGCTCAAGAAGTTGACCCAGTCAGCAAAGAAATAGTGGGTTCCTGTACTGAGAATCATGGGACATTTTGAGTTGGAAAGAGGGCAATGAAGCCAAAGATACAAAGCGACCCAGATATCAGAAACACCGATGGACATAAAGCAAGTTGTCTTGCAGTGGACGTCACTGGCACATCTAGCACTTTTGTTGTAAGATACTGTAGCAACAGCCTGTTATCCAGCTCCGTTCCTCTTTTCTGCTCCACAGAAGGAACTGCCAGCCTCATGCATGTACACATCAGGGTCAGCAATACATCTGCTGAGGACTAGGCTTCTCTACACTGCCTGGGGCTGTGTAAAACCTGGCTCACAGAACACCCAAAGAAGGCCAGTAAAAAGGCAGAGGAGGTTTGTGCTGCCAGAGAAAAATAAGAACTTGTTGAGATCTATCAGGGTAAAAGGAAACAGAGAAAAATAGATCCCCTGAGAAATAAAGGGGAGAGTAAATTAACTGAGTGTCTTAAAATGCCTTTGTTATTGAACTATTAGAAGAACCTCTATTCAAAGCCAGGAAAGGAGGAAAACTTCATCATAAAGAGTCATTAAAGGAAAACACAAAGACAGCCATCAGCTGGTCCCTCTGCCAGGCATCCTAAGACTGGAGGGGAATTAACTATTCAACTTGCTGCGCTGACCATTATTTTTTTAAAAGCCAGTTGTGAAAAACTGCAGTGGTATCAGAAGAGAGAAAAGAAAGTTCATCATTAAATGAAGGAGTGAATAGAAGTGTTCCCAGCACAGGGATTTGGGGCAGCATTTCCAGAAGAGTTTAAGTGATTGAGGAACTGCAATGCCTAGGCAAACGCTGAGAAGTGTTACCCTTAAACAGCTGTTGTTAAGAAAATGGGGGATGGATGTGGGGAAGAGATGTCACAGCCTGGCATCAAACCTGCAGAGCCATTCCTAATTCTCCTGGACGTGACAGGGAATGCCTTTGTCAAGGCACTCCACAGAAATGGGCTATTGCATATTCTGTAGTCCATTTGTCTTTCCTCTCTCAGGGAACTCATGTGCCCCAACACCTCAAAGTGTCCGACCCTTGGTGATGGTGTCTCCGAACCAGGGAGAGAACAAGCAAAGTCACTGCAAAGAGTGCTGTTTCCCTCCCAGTACTGTGGAGAAGCACACCAAGTTCACAGTTCCTTATGCTGGGACAGCCATAAACATATTGCAAGGAACAGAGCAGAAGTCAAGGACATGCAAGTTTGGGTTTATTTGTTTTTCTGTCCCATTTAGAAAATTGATCAGTGGCTAAAGCAACTCAGGGACTGAACACAGAAGGATAAAGCAGTACCTGGGTACAGAAAACATTCATAACTCTGTATCTCAACATCTGCATTAAACAGACCTTTTGAACTCACCTACAGTTCCAGCTGTACCAAAGTAAATCCCACAATCTAGGCAGGTTTTCTGCATGGTCGACAAACAAACAGCAGAATCCCCACTTCCTGACCCTCCATTTTCTTTCCTTTCTCCTGCCACATTTTCTTTCTCTGTCCAAAGGCACGCAGTGTAAGACTTTTCAGACAGGAATCCCTTTGGGAAGGGTTGCCTGGGCCCCCGCTCTTGCCTGTCACCCAGCCCCTCTGTTTGCAGCCCTGGTAATTAACTTGTAAACGAAGTTCTAGCACATGGGCTGAAAACAGGCCATAGATAAAGGGTAATGAAAACAATCCATTACAGAAAGGGCCAAATTAAACAACTCTTAATTGAAAAATGGAAATGAAAATTAATTTAGATCAACTAAACAAGCATGTTATTGAAGAGGTAGCAAAGTGGATTAACTCCTAACATACCAATTAAAGACATGGAGGCAGAGATGCACCATACGCCACAAGAAAAACTCATAATAATATTCTCACTAAGCCAGTAAGTTTGATTAGTTTTATTACTCTCACTTGTACACTTCGTACATTTCTAAAAGCATAGGGGAAGTTAATGACACTTATCTGATATCACACAGCCATGGCTTGCCCCAGCGCTCAGGAATTATTGGCAAAGGTAGCCAGCAGTAGCTGCTCCACTCTATTTCGTGATTAACTGCTTGCAGGGCTCCTTGAAAATAATATTTTTTATATATATATATGTATAATGAATATATAAAAATATATTTTGAAATGTGGCTCACACAACAGCAACACTTTGGGTGTCCCCTTCACCTTGGTAATCTCCCTTCAACAACCCTGACCACTCTGGTATCCTCCTTACAGCTACATAGTCTCCGTAAACCTGCTGTATAGAGATTCCAGCTGGAACCCATGGGCACTGGCAGTGTGCCTCATGCTGGCCTTTCTCTGTTCTATGTATTGAGAGTCACTCAAAGTTTTACCAAGAATAGACAAGTTCTCACTTCTTAGAGTAACAGTGATAAGTTTGGAAAATCCAACACCACCACTACTTTCTGCATCACTGAGAAATCCTTTGTCAGCCATTGCAAGCACAGATTCAGGAAAGGTCACTAACTGCATGGAGTAATCACAGCATTCCATTCTTACACCATGGGATTCAGACTACGACTCAGCACTCTGCAACGAGCAAGAAAAGCTGTCAGGGGAGGGAGAATCCAGGGCTTCTAAAGCTGCATAAAGTTAACTTTTCCTTCACACTTTCTATTATGTTTCTTTGGGGAACTCCTTGGGTTCACTCCCGAGCTCACGCTCAGTGCAGCTCAGGTTCCTCAGGCCTTTCCAAATTATGTTCACCTCTAAATAGAGAATCTTTTTGCAAAAAATGAAGGAAGCTAAGCCTGTTGTTCTGGAAAAATACTCTCTTGGTCCAAATGTTTCCCTCCAACTGACTACTCTTCTTGATTTCTCCATCCCTGTTCAACTCCCAAACGGCTGCACAGTGATACTGAAATGCATTAATCTGAAAGCAGCTAAACCAATACATTTTCAATCGGAGATTTAGTTGACCTTGTTCTGGTTTTAGCCAAAACTGACCTTTTAGCTGCCTTACAAAACTTGCTGGATACACAGACAATCCCTACTCCTCATGCACAGCACCAGACTCTTCTTGGGATTCCTTTTGCTTACATGAGTATTTATGGGTCCCAAAATTCATCATCCACATAATTGCCATACAATCTTTTAACATTATGAAACAACAATTTTTAGCATTTTTATTATCTTTCTCAATTGATTAGTTCCCTAAAAAGGTGGCTCTAGTGCCTCCCCAGTGGCAGTCAGGATCTTGTTTTTTGGAAATCCTGATTAATCAACTTGTTTGATTGGTAGGAGACATATTTTAAGGACAAACATACACACTCATTTCAATAATCCCAAATCAAACTGTTACTGAACTTTAATATTGAAATTACTGTTTAAAGTACAGAACTGCTACATATTAATAAATTCAATAGGGATAACTTAACTGAAATCTACACATTACACTTAAGAGTATTTGTTATGAGAAAAAGCAGTTTAAGTCAGATGTCACAACACTTGTCAGCTTGAGGCCATTTTTAATATTTCATTCTGTTTATTAAGATATACTTCCCCACAGGAATCTACTTACCTCACATGGATTTTACAGAATGGTCTGTGTTTATTCTAATAGGGGCACTTCAATTCTTCTGAATATTCTTTCAAATACTTTAATTAACCTGGACTTTTTCAAATATCTTGCAAACTGGCCACAGTGACATCTGCTCTTACTTGTGCATAGTGTCTCACTTTGAAAAAGAATTATTTTCCCAATGGGAAGATGCTCGTTTTCCCTCCAGGAGCAGCCAGCTCAATGAGGGAGGAAGACACACACACTGTTAAAAAGTGCTGCCTTGGAAAAAAAATTGCATGTTCATCTTCTCTTTAACTGGAGGATTTGAATATTTTTTTCCTGGATTCAGTGTTCTCTCAAACCAATAACTTTCTTGGCCTCTGATGGCTATCTGTAGTGTTCTGCTGAAGGTTTTACCTGCAAACAGTTCCTATATATCATCCTTTCAATTGCACTCTTTGAATTCCACTTTCACATCAAATTTCATAGGTGATTTACTTTCTCTTTGACTACTACCTCCTGAAAAATAATTCCATGAATGAAAATAAGGAATAGATATCACTCTTAGGTGTGGATTCAGTGAGAAGCCACATAGAATGCTGTGGAAGTCCACAACATATGATGCTGACAACAATCTTAGAAAACACTTTCATTAATAACATACAAGAGGGAGAGAGGAATGTTGAAAGGTAAGAGGAACTGTAAGCCACAATGAAAACGAAAAAATATAGAGCTCCCTTGAGCAGTTGGAAACTCATGCAAGGAAAAAAGTTCAACAATGCAGAACTATAAATATTATGAAAATGGGAATAAAGATTCATTGTCAGCTGTCTCTTCCAAGGGGCATTAAATGATGTTAAGAGACTCAAAGCAAGGTTTACTTCACTCAGGCAGTTCTGCTGCAGAACTTCTTGCTGCGGGATATTAAGATATTTACATGTGTTCAAAATCCCAGGAGGCTGATAAAGTACTCAGTAAGTATCACTGGATAGCTGCCCTGCTTTCATACTCTAGCACCAACCTCTTGCCAGTGTCAGAGCTGGTAGGGCAGTGAATATGTTTGCTAGACAAAGTTAACAAAAATGCCATATGAAGCCCAGAACACTGAAGGGAAAATCCTGAGCAAAAAAAAGAAACAACAAACAAAGCTGTCCAAAAAAACTTTGAAGTGACTGAATTAGATAAAGAGAAATAAATAAATAAGGAAGCAAGCAGACCAGTGCTAATCCAAGGCTGTTCCTACAAGGGCTCAGAAGTCCAGCTGAACCAGTGTGAACACACCCAGCATGCAGTTGTAGGCATGTGGTCCCTTATCTCCAGGAAGACTGACAGGCAGGATGGGCTTCACATAAAAAACAACAACATAATTAAGAGATGAATGTGTGATTTATGAAGGATAATTTTAGGAAAGGTCTTTGTAACTTGTCTAAGCAATGGTGAAAACCAAAAGTGACAGCCAGGAAAAGAAATAGCTTAGACTTATTTAAAGAGTGTGAACATTATAACGAGGGGGAAAGAATTAGGCTCATAACACAAAGGGAAAAAGTTGAAAAGGAATATGAGGTGAAATATCAAGAAGAATGATCAAAGGTGGGAATCGTCTTGGCATGGCTTGTCACACACAAAAAAACTATGGAAAAGGAAATTTCATAGAATATGTGGTAAGGGATAATCAGTTGCTGACCTACCAGAAAGAACAGTGGTCCTCAGGACTACCACATGACCCCGATGCTCACCCTGGCAGGGTGCTCATGCTCTCACACAACAATGCCACATAAATTCTGTTTCTCATTATTTCCTCTTTTCATGATGAGCAAAACTGTTACTCACAAGCACTTTCTTCTGGAATACACATGCCATTAGCTACACCTTATGGTCAGACCATGGGGTGCTTCTGCTGTCCAAGTCTAACCTGATCTTTAGGGCAGAGGGGTCAGGGTATGAAGCCTTCCTAGTTTTAAAAATTCTGCAACACAAGGAAAGTAGGCAGTTGTTTATTAGCCAGCTGCAGAATAACATGGCAGCAAGTCAGTGACAGTTAAAGGTACATTAGACTCTATTTTGCCTCTGTATCAGGTAAAACACTGAGTCTCAGCACTAGGAGGATGCTCCAGAGGCTGAAACAGTACATACAGTGTCCAGCTCTGCACTGTCTGCCATAGTATCTCCCTCCACCTCACATATAGTAAAGGTCCTCAGCTCTGGACAGAGAAATGGTGCCTCTGGAGTTCAGCATGTACGGTGCCACCAGATAAACCTCTTCGCTGAAAAGGTCCTTTATGGGGAATCAAAGGATCCTCTTTCTAGGACAGCATCAGATGGTGGGTGCAGGCAACACTAAACCCTGGATAAGTCTCTCCTCTCTTGACTTGATGTCCTACAGTGTCACAAGCAGAGAAATTACCCTCCATCCATCTCACTCTCTAGAGGCAAAGCATCAGGGCTTGTTGCTCAGAGCAAAATCCTAATGTATCAGGTAAGGTTTCAGATGATGAGCCATTATCTCTGGAGACTGGTGGAAATCCTGTCAGCACGAAGGTTATCTGCAAGCTGTTAGGTCAGCAGGAGTCCTGCCAGATCAATGGGATACGAAGCACGAGTTGCTTTTCTAAAAATGTCACTCTTGATTAACCATAAAAATAAGGCTGGTCAGGGGGTCTCAGGACTCAGGGAAAAAAGGCTGCACTTTTGTTTCCAAGGATCTGCCTGTCCCTGCACAGGGTTATGCCTCAGCAGCTTCCAGCATCAGTGCTATCTTGCTAAGCGCCCTCTGAGCTACATTCCAAACCCAAAACTGAGCAGCCTCCTGGGCCATCTCTTTAGCAAAGAAAGAGCCCTGGCTCAAGAAGCAGCTCAGCAGGTGCTGGGCATGCATGAAGGACTGGACAGAAGGAGGAACTAGGGAAACTAGGACCCTCCCAACACCATGTAGCACTTAAGACAATGTCTCTTGTAGAAACTGCTATACACCGGTCACAGAGGCAACCACTGCCACTGTGCAGAGGACCAGGCCAGTTTAACTCTCAGCCAGCCCAGAAATATTACCTGTACCTGCTGCTCAAGGCTCAGCCATTATAATCCTGTGCCTTATGTAGCAACCTGGCAGAAGCAAGTCATGGGTGAAGGGAGGCAACAGAAGCTGCGGGAGTCCACCTTTGTGAATATCATGTGTAGTGTGTCCAAGCACATTGTGCCTCCCACACTGTACACAGCAGCTGAAAGTCTTCTCCAGCTTTTTGTCTGTAATGATTGCTTGCACTGATTGCTGCCACACAGGACAAAGGATGGTGCTGGCACAGCCCTGCAGCTCAGGCTGCTCCTTTTCACTAGAGGATTCACCACACAGTGGTGATACTCCACGCCACCTTGTTCTACCTCCTCACAGTGGCATGATAAGGCTAACATGCAGTTAAAACCCAGATGTTAAAAATTGTAACCTTAACAAAATTTAACAAATTAACAAAAAAAAAAAAAAAAAAAAAAAAAAAGAAAAAAATATATCCCCAGAAACTTTTAGGGAAATTTCACTTGAGGAGGCATTTGCCTTCTCAAGTGAAAATGATGGTGGCAAAGACCTCACTGGGACTCCCCTATCATTCCCACACTGAGTCCACCCACAGCACTGCTAGCTGCCTATGCCATCCCTGTGCATCCTTCTGTGCCCAAAGGAGCAGAGATGAGCTCTTTCCCTTCCACAGTGCCCACTCAGACACAGTCTCCAGGAGGTTCTCTTCTTGCCTATACCTTCTTTCCCAGAGCAAGTCCTCGAAACTCTGTGGTCTTTTCTTGCATGCCTGTTCTCCTTCTCTGATTTAGGATTCCCTCTGCTACACACACCCTAAAATCACTTGTACAACACACAACGCATAGCACATGTTGACATACAAACACCAAATACAAATCTACCAAGAATAGCTGATCTCTCTGCCTACCCATGGAAAGCAGGGGAGTGGACAGCCTGGGGAAGTTTATTCAAAGAAATGTCAGCCTTCCCATGCTATCTTTTCTTCAGGGAGGGGTGGAAATGGCTGAGAGGAGCACGATAAGGGGGTCCAAGAGATATGTTTACCTGTATCCTGTCTTCTGGTAACTCTGTTTTCATGGCCAACATCTCTCTAGCATATACGTCAGGATAGTGGGCCTCATTGAAGGCCTTTTCCAGTTCCTCCAGTTGGTAGGATGTGAAGATTGTCCTGAGGGGAGTAAAACTCTTTGATCAAAAAACATAAGAAGAAGCAGCAAAGAGGATGATGAGTCAGAGAAATGGACAGTGAAACCAGTGAAACTTGGGTAACCTGTTAACGCGTAACTTTTCCCCATCTCCTGTGTTTCTGTGCCCAAAGGTCAGGTGCCAGGGTGAAAGGAGAACCAGAAAATGCCAGAAGACAGCACTTTTAACAGTTACAAATCACCTTCCCATTCAAGGACCTGCCTCTAGAGACTGTCCCTCCCCAGCAGCCAGCACCCGCAGTGATGGCAGCTGCTCTTACATCTCAGACTCCACTGCCTCTTTCCAGGATCCTGAAGAGTGTCCCTATCCTTTATGTCCCTACAACTTTGAACCCACCCCTGGCCAGTCTTAAAACCACACCTCTCCTCCTCTTGCATCCAGACATTTGTTAACCCTTTGATAGTCACACTGGGATGAAGCAGCATTTCCTCAGCACCCTGCCTGGATAGGTGCTGAGCTCTTTGCCAGCTGCTGGTACTTAGCCTCTTCAATCTCCATGAGCAAGTAATCCTGCACCTCGAGTCCCAGCCCGTGGATGAATTCTCTGAATGTTTTATCCACTCTACTCCCCACCACTTTTCACTACTCCTTCCCCAGAAGAGCCAGGGCCAGCTCCCTTCCTCTGCCTTTACCCTGGTTGCTCCCACCCCGATATCCCATTAGCTGCTCCCTGACAGTTTGCATTACCCCATTATCATCTGGAAATCCTCCTGGACGCTCTGGGCGGGCAGCAGCCCAACCTGCCTTTGCACAGCCAGTTCTCAGTTTGGGACAACCAAATTGAAAAATCAGCAGCTGGAAAGCTGAAACAGATGAAAGCCCTTCTCCAGTGAATCGATGAGAAGTCTCAGACCACTTCTACTCCCCGAGGATTAAAACTCCCACCCTTCAACTCCTCCAGTACAGAAAATGCAATTTTTTATATAAACTAACAATACTCTGATGACAACAAAAAGAAAAACAAAAGATCACAAACAAACAAAATAAAACAAACAAACAAAAAAAGAAAACCATCAAAACCAAAAACCCACCAACAAACAAAAAACCTCAAGCAAACAAAAAACACCAAAAAACACCCCCAGACCAAATAGCAACCAAGAAACCAAACCAAAAAATTCAACCAAAAAACTCCAAACCAAAATAAAACAATCCTCAACCCAACAACGAACTGCAGCCTTTTTCACAATGTATAAATATCCTCAATCTAAGAAACACGTAGCTCGCAGAAGGAAAGAGGAAATAGTCTTTTTCTAAAATACATCCAGACTTCAGAAAAGCCCTACAATTCCAGAGAGCATAAACAGAAATTCTCAGAAATATCCTCCGCTACACAGAATGAAATCCACCAGATCGATAATATTACTAACAAAAGCAGCATGCAAATGCAAGGGACCTCCCTGCAACCAGACCGTTCTTTAAATTCATTCTTAAATCCATTCTCTTCTCAAACCGTTTTTCTTCAATTCTGACAAATCTATGATTCTAGGGACAGCAGAGGCACATCAATTTGTGTATTTTCTCTCTCTGGGACCACAGGATCCAATTTTGATCCAGTTTACATTTCAAGCATTCCCCTCCACCTTCCTCCGACAATAGCTCAGAAGCCCGTCCGGGCTCAGCGGCAGGAGGGTTTTGCCTGACGTTCAGCTCAAGTCTTCCCTTTTTAGCTCATCCCCGGGTTACCCCTGTCCCTTTTGCAATACACAGTCCGTTGCCCCTTTTGGTCTTTATCCCGCAGCTATATGCAGGCTATTGGTCAGTCATCTCCCAGCCCTTCCTTGGTCCTACTAGGGTCTTAACTGTTTAGTACGGAATATACAACTACAGACAAATGTTGCTGGTCTGTTTCTGTCTAGAACTGAAAATAAAACAAATCCGCATCCAGATGGGGACCTGTACACCAGTCCCGGCTGTGTTTTCACGCAGCCCTATCCGAGCCACAAAGAAAATGAACTCGCATTTACTCCAGAGTACCCAAATTGCTAATATTTGCCTGTGGCGGGGTTCCGAGTTAGGGATGAGCCCTACAGACCGAACGTCCTGTTGCACACATAGCAGGACGCCTCCTGGGATAGTCGGTCTCTTTCCACCCCGCATGCTGGTAAGCTTTCACTGGGGCGTCTTTTAATCCACCTTTCCTGCATCGTGGCAGGATTGATTTAATTATTCCTAAATCACCCTCAGTGGATGGTGCCTGGCCTTCCTTTGTCCTGACGATCCGGCCACAGCAATGCCAGAACCCAGCACAGGATTCTTCGTTTCTGTTTATAAAGCGCAGACAATCCAACTCCTTTTTCACTGTGGGAGAAGTCAGGCAAAGTCTATTACCCTGACAGTGCTGAGGGGAACCAAATCCCAAAGAAGATCTTCGTTTCCTTAAACAATTTTCCAGCCTTCTTCAGCCTCTCTGAAGATTGTGGCTGATTCCCAAGTATTTAATCTATTGGCAAAACATTTATTTCTTAGTAATAAAATATTTAAATTATTGATAGGAATTCTGTCTTGCTGACAGCCAACATTAAGACTGCTGTATGTGGAGCTGAGAACGGGTTTTATTCCTGACAGGTGGATGATTTTCCCTTTCCGAACATTGGTGATCCCTATTCCGCCTAGATGCTCGTGGGCTGCTTGGGGTTGGGACTAGGAATACCTGGATCCGCAGCCAGAAAAAATTTCGTAAAAGGACACCTGTGGTCGATCCCCCCGCTCCCTGTAAGCATGTCCCCAAATCCAGTTTATTTTGGACGGGGAGAAAGAAAAAGGGAAGGACCCGGTGGAGAAGCCGCAGGGGCGCTCCGGCGGCGGGTGCTGGGAAGAGTATTTTGCTCCAGGCCGGAGCGGGTCGGCCCCGCCGGGGCGGCGGGGCTAGGTGGTGCCCGGTTCCCTGGGGACTGGGGCGGCGAGAGCCGGCGGGGTGGCCGCCCCTGGCTTACCTGTGCCGCCTCTTCTTTCGTTTCTTGCTCTGGTTTAGGGAAGATTTGGACATTTTTCGGTCGCTGGAGGAGACATCCTCGGAATCTGCGGAGAGACAGGCAGCGGCTGAGGGCTGGGGTTCCCTCCCCGCCAGGGACCCCCAAATAGGGCCGGGCCCGGCAGCTCCCCTCCCTCCGCCGGCTCTGGCCGAAGATTTCGTTGCGGTCGCGCCGCGGACGGGACAAGACGTCGGCCTCTCCCTCCAGCGCGGCGCGGCCCCAGCGCCGCTCCCGGCCCCGGTGAGGGCAGCTAGGGGCGATCCGCCCCGGACAGGGAAGGCTTCGGGCCGGGACCGGGCTGCAGCTCTCGCCTCTCTCCCCTGGATTCGTTTGCTGAGGCTGCTGTTGTGTCGCTGCCAAAATGCAGATCCTGGAGAGCTCAACCAAAACGTAGGAAAACTGGGAAGCTGCAGCCCCCTCCCTGCGGCCGAGCATCCGCGGCCGCCTGCCCCAGCCCGGGGCTCCCGGACTGCGCCGCAGAAACACCGGAGAGGGGACGGAGAAATTGAGGTTTATGGAGCTACCAGCAAAAAACAAACCCCGGGAGGAGCTGGTGCCTATCCGCAACCCCCGACTTCCAAGGGATGCAACGGCCCGGGGGTGTTAAGGACAGTACGCCACCGCCTTTGCCCCGAAGGAGCAGCCGAGAGACGGAACCGGGACCCACATTTTGATGCGCGCTCCGGCCGCGCTCCGGTCCCACTCCTGCCCGCTGCGTCGCGCCAACCTGCCCGGCCCCGGCGCCGTGCTGCTCTGCGGGCACGGCCCGGGTCGGAAACCGCGTCGGACGGCTCTGGCCGCTGCCCAGAGGAGGTCAGGGGTTGCCCTCTGGGACAGGGTCGGGCGCTGCTGCCTGCCGCTCCCGGGCTACCCGAGGAGGCCTCCGGAACGGGCCTGCAGGCAGGGTTGTGGGAGCTGCTGCCGTCTAGGAAAAGGATGCCGAAAGGCCCCTATTTCTCCGACAACGACTTGGGGTCGCGGGGGACAGCTCCGACGGGGCTCCGCGCATTCCCGGGCCGGGCGCCCCCAGCCACGCCATCACACAGCGGCCGCAGCCCCGAACGGGGGAAAATACGGTCCCGTCAGCCCATCTCTTCTTTCTCTGTATCGAAACGAAATCGCCCTCCCGCCGCCGGGCAAGTGGCCTCCCGGCGAGGCGCGGGATGCGGGCGGCTGCCCTGGTGGGGCGCGGCGGGTCCCCGGGGGCTGGGGACGTGCCTACCTGAGCTGGCCGTCTGGCTGCTGTCCAGCTGCCCGGGAGCCCTGGCCAGGGGCTGCAGGTGGACGCTCTGGGGGTCGGAGAGCACCTCCAGGAAGGTGGGCTGGGTGTAAAAGCCGGGGATGCCGCCGGCCCCCAGTAGCCCCATGCCCACGCCGCCCACCCCGGCGGGGCTGAGCACGGAGCGGGCCGCCAGCAGGTGCCCGGCGGGCAGAGAGTCCAGGGCGGCCCGAGGGTGCGACGGCGGCTCCTTGTTCAAGCCCAAGATCTCCTGGATACCGAAACCGGTGCAACGGGGAGGGGTGGGCCCGGAGCTGGGCTTGACCCCCGCCGCGGGGGGCGGCGGAGGCGGTGGCGGGGCGGCGGGGGCGGCGGCCGCGCCGTCGGGCTTGGGCTTGCCGGGCAGGCTGGGGGCCAGCGCCGCGCCCGCTTTGCCCGTCATGCTGCGGCCGGCGGTCCCTGGTGCCCGCTCCGGGAATGCCTGGGAGCCCCCGGCTCAGGCCCCTTTTATCCGCCCAGCCGGGAGCCCGAGCGGGGTCAGAGCCGCGCAGCCAATCACAGGGGCCAGCCGCGATCAGGGATGCCAAAAAGCCGGCACCGGCGGCGGCGGGGCCGCTGCTCGGCGGGCTGGGGCCGGTGCCCGCCAGCGGGCTGGGGCCGCCGCCGCCCCTGCGCAGAGAAGGGCCGCCCCGGCCCGGCCCGGCCCCGTAGGCCCCGGCCCCGCTTCTGCTCCAGCCGTGCTGGGGAGGTGGGGTTAGGAAGGGAGGGAGGGATGGAGGCATCCCTGCTTTCATAAACGCGCACGGCGTGGGGCACCGGTTCTGGAGGAGAGATGTGCAAAGCCTCCGAGTAGGGAAACGATGGACTCTTCAGCTTTCTTGCTCATCCCATATTCTGAGATAAATATGCAGTCAGCAGAAAAATTAGGGAGCTTGGAGGAAACCTAAGAATTAAAACTGAACAGCATTCCTTGAAAATGTAGAGCTGGAAGCTTTCCATGTTGGAGAAACATTCATGCTGTCAGAGGAAGTGAAATAGTTGCTTGGACTCTCTAGACACCCATGCCCATGCCATCATTTCTGAACTGCACACTTCCTCAGTAACTTGCCTTTCACCAGCTGTGGCAAGATACCACACAGCTTGTCCTTGCCAGCATTACCCCAGCCAAAGACATTAAACTAAGAGAAAGCTAAAGCATCCCCTGTTTCACTCAACCTGAGGCCACAGCTCAACCACAGCATGTACTATGATAACGGTCAATAGTCCACAGCTTGGCTCCCAAAATCTGCCCATAGGTGCCAGTTAATCAGTGGAACACCAAACTGGATCTAGGACTGTAGCTCTAAATCAGCTTGAAAAGCCCATCTTCTGCTTCAGCTTTGAGGGGAAGCAGCTCCCTGTCCCTCCTCTTCTTAGCTTTGCAGGCCTCTAGGGTGGTCCATCAGGCCAAATAGCTGTTGCTTTCCTGTGAAAGGGAGGTTCTTCTGGCCTCTGGAAAAGGCTCTGCAGTGCCCAGTGCATGGTGGCACAAGGTCTGGGAACTGTCTCTGAAAATTGTGGGATCTGTCTAGGACGGCCAGAGGTGTTTTGAACTGGCAAAAAGGCACATCCTACATACTTTGGAAATCCTGGTTTAAAGCCTTGGCCTGCCAAAAGACTAGGACTGCTGCAGATGCTGAATATTACACCTTCCCTGAGCAAACCAGGACCATTGTGATGGCAGGATTGATGAGGCTGTCTGCTGTTTGAGCAGCAAGGTGGTCGTGTACTGACCTGGTATTCCCAGCCATTATTTTAAAGCAACTTGTGTCTCCACAGTGAAGGAAATGGTTTCTAAGAGGTGAATGAAGACTGCCAGGGCACTGTGGCTGGCTGCTCCCTAAGGGAACAGGGAGCTGGGAGCCAAATGTGATAACACAGTCATTGGAGCAGAATCCCTCCAGCCAGGGCCCTCTCACAGCGTACCTGACCAAGGCAAGCAGAGCAGTTGTGGGCAGTAGCCAGATTCAGCCTTCAGTCTAGGTAACCACACAAGTTGATGGGGATGAGTCAGATCCCTGCTCAAGATGTGAAGTTCAAGTCCCACCCCCTGGGTGGGGGCCCAGATCAGTAGGGTACAATGGCAAGGTAGAGGTATGTAGCTCTGGCAGGAGCCAGAAATGAGACCCTCAGTTTAAAAGCAGCTGCCAAGCAAAGGAGGGAGGAACCCCTGCTGAAGGTCCCTCCAGGTCTTTCCTGACAACCTTGAGCAGCCAGCTTCACTCTTAGAAAGTGGGGAGGTTGCACTACAGGCCTTGTGAGGCACATCTCAGGCAAGTCTACCACATCAAACCTTGGTTGTGTCTTGTCTGCGTTAGCAGATAGGTACAGAGGGGTGGGTTCTTTAGATATGCTAGCTCACGCAGTACTGACACAGAGCCCAACTTGACAAGCCCAGCAGAGCTCATCAGCCTGAGGTCCACTCTAGAGTACATGTCACCTCTATCATTTTTTGCCTCCTGGACTGGTGATTGGAAGTAGTTCATACAAAGTTAATGCTCCAACCACTGTCAGCCTATAGAGGTAGAGACATAGGTTCTTTGTTGATGTATACTGGAGTTTCTTCATGTTTTCATTGTTTTGTTCCAAATGCATCATCACTGCTCTGCAGTGGAATGTCACCCAACGGTACTCCATACATCCTTACCTCTGTTTTTTGTGGGGGTGCTGGAGGGCCCTCCATTCTCCTGATCATGTCTTTAAAGCTGTGAGGGCAGCTCTGTCCGCCTCTGCCAAATCTTTGTGAGCTGTAAAACTCAGTCTGTAGCTGTCTGCTTTTCAATAAGCCTTCTCTCTTCTTTGCCTCTCTGCAAGCTTTTGTGATTAGGAAACTGAACTTGTATATCAGTACGTACTTATATTTCAATACCTCTGTGACTAATCTCTAGCAATATTTTCAACCAAAAGAAATTCTGTCTTTATTTGAGCTTTCATCATCTAAGTGGCTCTGTTGGTCTCCTGGGGAGAGGAAACTTAGAACCCTCAGATCCTCCCACATTTTTCCTATCCAGCTCATTTTTTTGCCTCCTTCCACAGTTATTCTGCATTATCCTCGATGCCGAACTTTTCCACTTCTCCCATTTCTGTTTGCAAATTTGTCCCTCATCCAGGGCACACATATTGGGCTGAGTTGGTTCTTCATTGAGTCTTGATTTTACTCCAGCCTTCTTCTGTGTCCATGGACAACCTGAACCCCAGTAGAAGCAATGTTTGTCTTTACCCCCTTAGTCTGCAAAGAAGTGTCACTTCTCCTCCATTTCTATCACATTTCTGTCAGTGCAGGATTCAAAGCTGCCTTTGTCTAGACAGACTTCAGTGGATTCAGTGGATGAAAGTGGCTTATAAAAAAGATGGAGAGCAACTTTTTACACCGGCAAACAGTGATAGAACAAGGGGGGATGGTTTTAAATTGAAAGAGAATAGATTTAGATTAGATGTTTGGAAGAAATTCTTTACCCAGAGGGTAGTGTGGCACTGGAACAGGTTACCCAGAGAAGTGGTGGATGGCTCATCCTGGAAGTGTTCACGCCCAGGTTGGATGGGACTCTGAGCAACCTGATCTAGTGGGTGGTACTCTTGCTCATGGCAGAGGGGCTGGAACTAGATAATCTTTAAGGGCCCTTCCAACCCAAACCATTCTATGATTCTGTGATGATTCATACAGATAGGTCACAGACCTGATCTCCCAGCGCTCTTCCATTTTCTCAGCAATGACTTTTGGGTCCTTCCAGCACAGCATCAGTTATCTTGCTTTCCTCTGCCTGTTCTGACAGTGCAAGTGGTCATGCAGCTCCTGCCTGTCTCCTTTCAAATCCTATATAGGGAAAAGTACTTAGAGTAAAAGTATCTCTCAGTATGTTTCCATTTTAGCTGTGTTCTTAAACTTTGGGGAGCGCTGGTGATCACCTAAAGTTGCAGTCCCTTGACAGTTTCACATTATCCTTCCACCATATGTTGTACTGTAGATATAGGACATGATAACACTAATACGACAAGAAGAGACACTTGCTGTATTAATAAAAACTGCTGAGACACAAAGACTGACCAGAGCTACCTGCCCATAGATGTTGTAAATTCTGTCTGTCACACAAAGTCTTCAAATCAAGGCTGAAAGTTTTTAAGAGGTGATCTATAACTCATCCAGAAGCTATTGGCCTGATGCGTAAATTATTTAGTCAAGTTTTATAGCCTATTTTATGTTGAAGTTCAGGCTAGAAGGTTGTAATGTTCCCTTCAGGCCCTAAAATCTTGAACTCCATGTAGCTCTCAGTGTCTGATAGGTATGTTGTATCTACAAAAAAGCCTTCCCATACAAGAAGCTTCTGAGGTCAAGTGTCCTGTTGAACATATTCTTTTCTTTACATGTCAGTATATTGATCTCTAAATAATCAAAGGTATGAGATACATGATGACAGAAGATTACGGCGCTGTCATACCCATGGCTAAAAGCTCTCCGCTGGCAGCTGCTGGCTGAGTTACTGCAGCCCTGAGCAGACTTCTCTGTTTCTGCCTGCTCTGAAATATCGTGGTAGTTCTGAGCTGCACCTTTTAACTCCTGCGTAAAATCCTCATCCCGCTGAAGACAGCAGGACCTTGGTCACTGACATTTAATAGAGCTAGGATTTCACTTTGCTTAGCACTTCTTTTGGCATTTTGCTTTTTTCCCATTACACCTCTTCTTCTCTCCTGACACAGATGCATCCGTATTTCTCCTTTTTCTCTCCTGTGGCTGAGCAGCTCTATTCATGCCCCATGGAACATCCAGCTGGTAGGACTCTACCATTCCTCACCACAGGCTGTTCCTCTGTCCTGCAGTTTTCTGTAGTGAGGTCAGAGTAACTTATGACACTTTTCCTCTGGCATCTTTCAGCTTGAGGTATTAGGCAGCTCTGCCCCGTTTAGGACAAGGGGTTAGACAACACCTTTCGTGCACGGGGCTGCTGAGTGGTTAAGGGCTGGACACCAAAGCTTTCTGTTAGCTGAATATATCAGTAACTCAGTAAGTCAGAGAGGAAGAATTTAACCCTTTGAGCAAGTCTGGAATGGGTACTACATGCCAATGCCCCATCATATCTGATGCCCACTGTCCACTCTTCTCTCTGGGCAGTGATGGATGGGGCAGCACCAGAGGTTTCTTGCTACTCTTTTCCATCCCCTAAAAGAGAAGAGAATAATATTCAATGAATAAATGCTTCTATCTCCTTTTGAAAGAAGCTTACTAGAACTGATTTTTATACCAACCTAGACCCATAGCATAGATACACTTTTAATTGTTCTGGAGAAACTGAACTTATTTTTGTTCTGGGGACAATATACAAGATAAAGTATCCAAAGAAGCTTTCTTGGCAACTGATGGCCTGAGTTGCACTCTGCTCTGCCCATTCTGGGTACTGAGCTTCAGGGCTGAGGATGTGGGCTAATTGTTGAGGAACTGCAGAAAAATAATGAAATTAAAAAAATATCTGCCGAAACTTCAGAAAAATAATGAGATATCTAAAAAGCATAAGATGATTGAAGTGAGATGCCAACAAGTCTTCAAATACATTTTAAAAATGTAGCAGTGGTGGTCTTCCAAAATTGTCCACTATATCTACTGAATATTTTGGAAGATGGCTTGGTCTGTAGCAAGGCTGTAGGAGAAACCCTTCAACAGTTAGGAAAGTGTTAGGACAGGATGCTCATCCTCTATAGGGCAGGCACTAGGATAGGATGCCTATCTTGGAGAAAATTCACTGGATAGGTTTAAGGACAGGTTACACAAACATCTTGCATGATTGGTTTGTGTATAGTGAATCCCATTTACAGCTGAGAAAGGACTAGGGGGGCTGCCAAGGTCCTCATGAGCTGAAATTCCTGTGTTTCTATGAATAAGAAGTCAAGAACTTTGTTTATTCCACTGCCATTCAGAAGACAGAAATCTTCTACTAAGGGTGAAGTCTAACAATCAAATTTGGGAAGACAGTGGCTTTTTTTCCCCGAGCAAGCAATCTTGTTTTCCAGATCCTAATCATTAACTAAAGAAAAAAATATCTTGCCCATAAAACATCAATAATCTTAAAATTACAAAGCGAACATAAAATGATGCCAGGGAATCTAAGCAGCCTGAAACTCTGATGCTGTACAGAACTGCTCTTACTCTTGTCACATATTGCTAGTGGAGACATTTCCAATTCCACTGTCTCACTTTGTCACTTTGGAAGCAAGTTTGCATTTCCTGCATGTAAGAAGTCTGAGCAGGTAAAGGTGTGTTCTGTGGATTTACCAGATACCCTTCATGAAGCTGGCTGTAAGGGAACTTAGTGTCTTCCCAGTTTTGGCAAATGTGCTTGCCTATAACCCATTGTAAATGGCACCTTGCCTGGGAGTGTGCTGTGGGCTGTATCACTTGGCAGAAGTACCCCGGTGGAATTTTTCCTCCAGTGCACACATAAATTAGTTTGGGGTTCCAAAACTCGGGCACACAGACAATATCAAAATGATCTAACAAGGTAGTGGGATGGGCTACAACCTTCTTCACCACACCAGTACCTATGGGGAGCATGTGTGAGGAGGCAGAATGCTGCAGCAGCCCCCACCCCACCATCCATCAGGAGCTGTGGTGCTGCTCTTGCTCACAGCCACACCCTTGTCACGGGATCCTGACCCTCCTGAGGGTCCAGAGCACAGGTCATGCCTGGAAGCTGTTTCCCATGTGTGGGGTATGAAGCCATGGGAAGGGGCACTGGGACTGGTACACTGGGTCTCTCCAGGCAGGGGGCTTGGGAAGGCAGCATGCCCCAGCAGTGGGAATGGGTTTCCATTCTGCCTTGCCCCACTCATTTTGAGTGCCTCAGGTAGCAGGAAAGGAGAGGAAGCTCACAGCTCCCAGACCTCTGCTCAGGGTTTCTGTGCTTAAATCACCACTTGGGTGCAGCTCCTCCTCTAGCATGCAGCAAGCTGAGTTTCCAGGTCCCAGACATGATTTTGTCCCCAGGTGGATGAGCTTCTTGGGGTCTGTCATCCTCAGGAGGGTGCTCCCATAGACAGACAACATTCAGGTTCCAAGGTGGGCACCCTGTCATGTCCAGCATGAACTTGATGCCACTGGGAGCTGCCATGACATGTTACATATCCTGGAGCATGGGGGAATCCAGCTGAATATTGTGAGTGACATAAAGACATCTCAGGCACATGGCATCAGATGGGGCAGGAATGCTGGGGCCAGAAGCAACTGTTTGGAAGTTGTGGTCTGGTGTAACTTCAGATGCACATGGGTTTGGGGCCATTGTAGGAGATGGGTAAAAACCACCTCAGGGAGATGCTGTCAGGAACAAAACTTCCCTGCAGATACTCAGCACCGTATCCTGCCTATCCCTGTGTCCAGAGAGGCTACGTAAGCTCCTGCATACCAAGAAGGACCAAGACCATCCAGTGGCCTCCTTACTCAGAACCCTTTTAGGAGTGATTTTAATTCGTGTAAATGAGTGTTTTTAATTTGTTATACTGGCCTTTATCTCTATTACCATCTCATTTGCTTTTAAACCTAGTTTTGCCATTCTGAGTGAATTCCATTTGATGCATTAGGAGTAATTCTCTTCCCGAAGGGTTAGACATTTTCTCTCCACATAAAAGTCGCTTATTTTGGATAAAGAGATGATTAGATTTATCTTTAATATTTTAATGGCAGCCAGGATTATTGGGTGGGCAGCCCCGGTTTCGGTTGTTGTTGGGGGATTAGACTCTAATAAACTCTTCAGATTGGGATTTTTTTTTCTGTTTTTCACAAAGTACTTGTATTTATTTAAAAAATTCACTTCTTTTTGAGTCATAAATTCCATTTGCTGTTTCCTATTAGTATTAAATCAAGTTGATTAAATTCATAGTGACTATTTGCACATATATCTTTTTAATTTTAACATCCACAACATAAAATCTTTAATGGTGCAATTTGAAGTGCCTGCAACATACATTGCTGTTGCTGTTTAAACAGATGGAAATGAGGATCCAGAAGGAAGGGAGAGGGAGACAGGAAGGGATGGAGAGATGGATATTGAAAAGGGGGTGAGCTGACTACCCCCACCATGTGTAATGTGAAAGATTTGGGGGTTTATAAGGAGATAAAATTTGGAAAAAAGCTCCCTCTCCTCAAAATCACCAGCACTTTCTTGGTGAGCACAAAGGAGCTTGCAGCCTGCCCAGGGCTGCAAAGTCAGCTCACGCCGACAGCCCTTCCAGTGCCAGGAGCCAGGCAGCTCCTGGAAGGTGGCATTTGCTCAGAGCAGATGCTTGCAGGGCTGGGCCGGTGCAAACCCAAAGAGAGGGCACCCCTCACCCCTCAGGGCTCCGCACCCTGCCTGGGCTATCATGGATCCTAGTTTAGGCTAATCGTAAACTTGGTAATAGAATAAAATGTCAGCAAAGTAGAAATCAATAAGTGTTAATGCTCCAGGACTTTCACTGCTGGGCTCCCCTCTCGGGCTCCCCCCTCCTGCACCATCCTGTCCCTTTGATTTCAGTCCCTTCTCTAATCCCCACCTCATCAGCTCCGGGAAGGGCTGATCTGCAGCAGAAAATCCCTCATTCGGGGCAAAATCAGCTTAATTTGCAGCAATTTGTAGCAGGTCTTTGCTGGGATTTGAGTCTCAAAATTATTCCGCGGGTGGGGGCCGCAGCCCCTTGCAATATGGGCAGAGATTTCCCCGCTCCTCTGTTTGCAGAGATTTGTCTGGGGAGTAATTACAGCCGGGGGCGCAGCCCGGCCCCCGCCCGCCCCGGCGCTCGCCCCCTCCGCCCGCGGGGCCTGGCACCGGGCGAGCGGCCGAACACGCAGCCGCCCGGATTAGCAGCATTAGCAGCCAGCGCCGAGCAACAATTAATCATTTGCTGGTAAATACAAGCGGGAGCCTCCCCCGGCTGGCGGGGAGGGAAGGGGAGAAGGGGGTGGCCGCCCTGGCCTGCAACAGAGCAGTGAGGAAAGGAAAGGGAAGGGCTGGCGAGGGATGGAGGCGCCCGGGGACCTTGTGGCCTCGGGACGGGAGATCAGAGCAGGCAACTTTCCTTCCGCTAATGCCGCTAATTACAGGCGGCAGCTCCGCCGCCGGCCGACGGCGGATGGCAGGCACGGGGACCCCCGGTTCCCCCGGGGCTCGGCTCCGCCGCGCCGGCAGCGCCTTCCCGCGGGGCAGCCCCGGAGCGCCCGCTGGGGCGGGACCAGACCCAGGGATGACGTGCCCAAATCCACGACCCAAGTAATCCTGGAGGATGGGCGCTCAACGGGGAACGTTACTTGGAGTCCGACTTGGTTTGCGGGAGAGGAAGAAATAAAGCGGTGTGGGGGCAGCTGCTGTCACAGTGTGTTTTTGGGGCCGGGCTAGCCCTTCGCTTGGCACCCTGTCACTTTCTTGGTAAAAAATTCGCTTGAGGTGAAATCTGAATCACACACCTTAAATGAATTAAAAGCTGACTAATTAGTGGTTTTGACAAATTCAGCGGGGAATCATCCACTAGCAGAGAAGTTCTGGAGATATGTTGCCTAGAGATTGGTTCTTGGTCCATACCGTGTGATATCTTTGTGGTGACTCAGAAGAAAATATGAAATCAATGCTGGTAATGATTTCTACTTGACACAAAAATTGGTGGAGTGATAAATAAGGATGGGAGTAGGTCAGTTATACTGAGCAATCTGGATCACTTGGCAGGCTCTGCTCATTTGAACAATATGTGATTTTAATATAGCCAAATGCAAAACCATATATCTCAGAACAGAAAATGAAGGTCACAGAATGCTGTCACGGGAAGCAGTGGCTCTGAGGAGGATGGAGGAGATGCAACAGATAATAAAAACTAAGCATGGATTTCTGCTGTAATCTGCTCTATCAGAGCTATGCCATTTTTGGATTTATTGGCAAGAAAATTTCACCTAGCAGGATGAGGATGGTTTTGGCATTTCAAGACCATAATAGATTCATACTGTGTTCACTTCTGGTGTCTGCATTTAAAAAAAAAACAAACCAAAAACCAAACAAACAACCCCCCAAACCCAAATGAACAAAAACCAACCAAACAAACAAAAGCCCCGAAGAATTGGAAATTATTTAGATAAGAACTTCATGAACAACCCATGAGTAGGCGGGAAAATTAGGATGTGGCTTGGTCACCCTCTGTAAGTAGTTAAGGAGAAACATTTTCAGAGGATGGAAGGTTCCTAGGTTTGTTAGACAAAGGTGTAACAGGATTCAGCACTGGAAGGTCAAGATAACTAATTCATAATTAATTTCATGTAAGCATTAATATAAATACTGGATTTTTCACAGTGAGGATAATTAGTAGAGTAGGTGAGACATTTTTAAACGAGCTTCTTTTGAAAAAAACCTCTTTGGATGGAAGTGTTTGGGGTTTTGACAGAAAAATAGATAGTTGCTTACAGAAATCCCTAGAGCAATATATTTTGAAACAGTTTGTTTTACGGAATTGTTCAGAAATGTATTTTCTCTTGTTAATTTATGCATTTTCATTTTATATTATTGTACTACCATCACATTATAGCATGAAAAATCGTTTAAATCTGGTTTTATTTTCATTTTCAAACTCTTAAGCAGTAGCACTGAGAAAATACTAAATTGATGGAAAATCCTTTTGTTATAACATAGCAGAGAATCTTCACGCTGCCAAAAGTGTGAAATATTTCACGTGCCATGAAGTTTCTGATAACCTTAATGACTTTAAAATATAAAATAAGAATCACTATCTCCGTTGTCAATCACAGGGTGTTGCTAGCAGTAGATGTATGTATACTGCAGGCAGTGCTCGCTGCCAGATGTTGCTGATGACCTGTAAGACTAGTAAAAAAAAAAAAAAGTTGCAGACCAGCATTTTGAAATTACAACTTTAATTCTCCATGGAGAGAAAATACTTTAAAGTGTTAGAATCTCCCACAGTATGAGAGAAGCTGATTTACAGGCACATGTAATATTCCAGCATTGAATCTGTTTACTGAGGAATGGTCTTTCACACTTAGATGTTCTAAAATGCATGCTCCAGCACAGACAAAGCCTTAGCTCAGGTTGGACTGGGTAACTAATGAGTCTGTCTACATCAAACACGGCTTTTGGATCCAGGATGCACTTCAGATGTGAAGGTTCCAGTCACCTCCATTCCTTCACTCTGTGTTGCACAGGGGCCACAGGAGGCTCCATCTGATGTCCTTGCAGATGAAACAGGATGGGAAGATGATGTGGTACGAGCCCCCACTTCCAGCACCCTCCAGCTGCTAATGGGTCCTTGGTTCACGGCACCAGGGAAGAACTAAGCCAAAGTCATTGCCCAAACATCTACAGTGGAGGCGGCAAGTCTTCAGCACCAACTGCCATTACTGCCTCCTGGTGTCCCCTAATGAATTAATAACCTGGAGGACAGATAGAATCATGAAATGTCTAAAAAAAGCCATGGAACCAACACTGAATGCAGTAATGGGAAATCAGGGTGAAAGGATGTTGTAAAAAGATACCTTATTTGGGCAACCCCAGAAGGCTCTAAACAGGTGACATTCCCAAACCAGGAGTTGGACTTGGATGATCCTTGTGGGTCTCTTCTAACTTAGAATAATCTATGACTGTAAAACTGGGGCTGCGTGGAGCCTCACTGTGACCCATTGTGACCCCATGCCACCCTTGCTCCCACAGCAGGAGGGTTGTGCTCCGGCTGCCCAGGCCTTTAGCAGCAGGTATCACACCACTTTGGTTTGAACCACTGGAGTCAGATCATCCCTCTGCTTCCCCCTTAGTGAGCCAAAGGACTGAGATAGCAGAATGAGCCCAGGGTGCCCTCAAAATCTGTATTAGCAGCTGGGATATCTCTCATGTTTATCCCGACTTTGTGTTGCTTGCAATAGGTCCGTGGTTTATTAATGCTCTTAGGCCTCTTTCTCATCTTACATCCTTGCACACTATCTTCCAATACGCATCCCATTTTGTTGGAAAACTTGTCCTGTTCACTTGCAAAATAGCCTCTGTTTAGCAATGCATCTCTGCCTTCATCCCTGTGTAGAGCTGAGCAGCCCACAGATCAGCAAGGATTTCTGAAAATGCCACAGTCTCACAGCCCAGACTCTTCACAGTCAAACCCAGAAGACTTTAAAGAGCATTTTGACAGTTTGGAATGGGAGAGGCCATTATCAGCACTGCTGCTTTTGTATGGTAGAGCATGAGCAAAGCTGGCTCTCAGCCACCTGCCAGAGGTTTTGTTTGCAGAGGTGGAGCCCAAGGGAATGAGCCACGCATGTTTTTTAGATGGGAATAGATTAAAGAGACAAGGAATTGCTCTGAACTGAACTACGGTGTTTAGAGGCCCTGGAAAGAAAGCAATGCTTGCTTCTCAGGGATGAGGCTGGACAAAGCCAGTGCACAGGATGGTGCCACTGCCCCTCCTAGGAAAAGTGCAGGATTATCAGCTGGAGAAGATCCTTCACACGAGGTGGCCTGGAGAAGTCACCTGGCTTTGGTGTGCTAAAACCCACTGTCTTCTGTTGAAGTTAGCGTAGGACTGGGCTACAGAGCTCCTGGTCCCTCTGATCTTGCCATGGGACTCCCCTTTGTCTTCAGGCTCCTAACAAAACCTAGACTAAAAAATGAAACTAAACATTGCTCCAGGCATTGCAATATGTTCTTAGTTCTGTAGTAAGTGAACATCCTTTTCCTGAAGATCTCCATAATAACCATCAAGAAAACCAGCTTCAAATTAAGGCTCCTCTGGAGGCTAATAAAGATTAGAAAAGCAGATAACAAAACCCTGATGGAAAAAATGGAAAAAGAGGGAGAATGAAAAGGTAACGTGTTAAGGATTTGATTATGCTTCCAGTTCACACATCCCTTAACATAAATCGAAACCTGAGAAAATTAACAGTAAAGAAACATTTCAGTAATCCCTTTAACTCTGAATCTTTGCAACAAAAATACCAAGGTGCAAAATGCTTTTATGTGGGCTTCAGAGATGGATTTATAAAACAGAACGAAACACTTTTCTCAAAACAGAAAGCATTAGTATACCTTCAGTAACTGTGGCTTGCCTTGCATTAAACTAGGGGACAGATCTGCTACCTCTCCTCACATTATCACATTGAATAATACTCATAGAAGCAAATTTAACTACTTGTGAATAAAATATTACTCAAAAAATAAGACTATCAAAGCCAAATCATATGTAAATAATATCCTTCAAAGTCTGATGAACGCATCTTCTAGTCACAGAGCACTAACATTTTAATTACCAAAATATAAAAATGCTCACTGCAAAAGCCCAAGAGTCCAATGTTTTTGAATTAAGTCCATAAAAAATAAATATATTAGGTTAAAAATTGTATAAGGCTTTAAATAACGTATTAAACTTATTTTAGTTTTTTGTGCATTAGAATGGCTACAGTCGGTGTTGTCAAACATTTTGCAGCAGTGCTGGTAGAGACACTTTTTAATAAAAAATGAATTTTTCTTGTACTCTCCTGATTCTTAGAGGTTTTTGTGAAAACCACAAATATAGTGAGATACAAGACAGCAGCATCATATAATTTAGCAACAACACAAAAATTTCAGTTAATGAATTATTTGGCTTGCAGTGACCTGTAAATGAGATGTATTACCTTAACTAGATCTTGATCAGCTTCCTTTGGAACTGGCAGTCCATTCTACACTTACTGACTAAAGAGAATATAAATATGATGTGCTTCCAGCATTTACACAAACTATCTCACTAGAATAAACCTTCATAAATATTTTTGAAGGTCAGGGTGATCTTTCCACAGGAAAATCAAGATAATTGACCCAAAGTGTGTGTTACTGGAATAACAAAGTAAATCGTCGCATTAACATTTGTGCTAATGAAAGGAGTTGAATGACAGAGTATTCAAAAGTTTCCACATTTTGTAGTAATTAATTTCTACTGCTTGTTAAATGGTTGGGGGTTTTTTGATGCTAAGTTCTCAAAACTTACTTTGTGAAAAGTTGCTGGTTGTTGGTGAACTTGTGCCATTAAGTAAATCCTTTATGTCTACAAATACCCTTCTATTTTAGCAAAATAAAAGGTGTGATAAAAGGTAAAATAACCACCAACTGACATCACAGCGTCAAGACTGACCTCATCAAAATGGTCTGCAGAGCATTACATCATGTAAGTTTGCTCTCTGGACCTTAGACCTTCAGTCTCTCTGATCTCTTCTCTGCCTTGGTAGAGCTAACTAACTGCAGGTGGCTTAGTGCTTAGAAGAGGGAAGAGGGGACCTGCTGCTGTGAGCAGTGCTCTGAAGGGTGACACATGAAGAGAGAGCAAAACTTTTAACTCTAAAACGGGGTGTCAGGGAAGACTACATTCACATAGTAAGCCAAGACACTGGAGGTTTTAAATATCTGGTATCTTAGTCCAGGCAGATGAGTCTATGATAGTGAATATGTTTTGGTTTTCAGCTTAATTTTTCTTGTAAGAGTGTTTCTCTATGCCATATCACTAATCATCACTGACCATGTCTGACAAGCTCCATGCTGAACTAGTGGGTAAATTTGACTTAGGCTGTTACTGGCTGATAGTTTCCAAATCATGTTATGAAATTACCTGAAATAAACAATCCACTACAGCCTGGCAGTTTAACATCAGCAAATTTTTTTTTCTTGTTTTAATTTACAAGAGGAGTAAAAATAAACTAATAATAGTTTATAGTTATTCAGTTTCATGCCACAGCAAGTGGTGGAGGTTTGCACCAGAAGTCCTAGCTGACATAGGTGGGTGACAGCTAGGAGGAATTGAGATAGGAAGCTCTGTTAAACCGGGTGGGGATCCCCATGGAGCATTCAGATAACAGGGTGCTGTATTTTTCTCCACAGTTTTTTCTGCCTCAAGGGTTCAGGGACCTGCTGGTAGTTCTTCCTGCTGCAAGAGGAGGAGCCAGAGACTCTGTACTGCTTATGATTTTATAACGTCCAACATTGTGTAGAAATTGCTCAGCATGACTCCAAAAGACAGGAAGAGGAAAACCTGAAAAGAGTCAGTCTTAGGAACCTAGGGAAAAGGCAGTGATTCCAGAAATGTTTAACAGAAAAGTGAGAGTATAAAGACACCATCATTAACATGGCTTGAAAGACAGGATGTTAATGCAGCTGAAAGCTCTTGCTGGTTGGACCTGCCAGGACATCCCCAGCTACATGGGTGTATCAGCAACTGGAGGGGCTTTGACTCTGCTGATGTAGGTAGGTAATCAGGAGGAGAAAGTGGAGAGAAGGTACAGGAGGGATGGAGACCAAGAGACAAAAAAGAAAGAGGGGGGATAGAGAGAGAGGAAACAAAGGACAGAGAGAAAAGGGAAATGGAGAAAGAGAAAAAATGTGGGGGGAGAAGAAGAGAAATGGGAAGGAGAGCAAGCGAGACTGTATTTCTATAATTACTGTGGATTGGCTCGGATTAAGGGCAACTAGCTATCTCTTGGTTTTTGCTTTTTATATAACAACTAATCTCCTTCTAATCAGTTATTATTAAATTATATTCCATTTTTAATTCATTCACAGATCATTGGTGGCACAATTCGGACATCTGGACAGATAATTGAATAGAGATAATTTATGTAAATGAGGAACAGTTGTGTACAAAGGTGGGGGCAGGGAGATTTCGGCTCCCCAGGCTGGTGACCTAATGAGGAGTTTCCAAAAGCTGCCTTTACTCCCTGGGAGAACTCAGGTGTGAGTGGGGATGATGGGAATATTCTGGTATTATGTGTTGTATATTAACACACATACAAGAGACCATCAAACCCAAGCTGACTCGTTTACCTGAGGGACCAACTTCTGTTAAACATAATTTCTCCCAAGGCTGAAAACAGTAGACCAATCGGCACCTGGAGATGCCCCTTGCCTCCCAGGAAGAGGTGGTTTCTAACCCAGACCTTTTCATACCCCTTATTTTCAGTGTGATGCCCCAGCACTGCACAGACCTGTCTGTAGCACTGGGGCAGCAGGGAAAGAGATACTCCTTCTCAGAACACCATCTCTCTGCCAAGCCTAGTACTTTGTGCAGGCCTGATTGGGACCCCGGGTACTATTTCTTACTCCTCAGAAATGCCTCTCTGCTCTTTGATAGATGTGGTCTAATCTCTCATTGCTTGTCCCAAACTCTGAATTTTGGAATCAGGACAAACTTATGTAGGTAGGCTTCAAAGAAAGCTTCTGTGATCAAAGGCAGTAGCCAAGCACCAGCGAGGAACTGGACTAAAGCATTGTGTTAGTAGCAATGTGAAAAATCTGACCCAAAATTCTGGCTTACTGTCATCTATATGGTGACTACCAGAATGGGCAGATGAGCATCTGAAGTCAAATATTGTCCAGAGAGAGAACATAATGTGGCAAGGGGATCCATCAGATACAGCATGAATACCAGTGGGGTAGGGAGGCTACCTTGGGCACGTTCCCAGTCTAGCCAGAGGAGTCTGATCAGTAGGCTCAATAGAGCCTAAAACATGGTTTTCTTCTCTTGAAAGAGGTGTCCACACTGGATTAGGGTACTAACATGTCCACTGACTTTATTGATGAGATAAATACTGACTACAGAAGTAGCCCATGACTAACTCAGGTGTGAGTGTTTAAAATTAAGCAAGACAGATCCCACTGTAAGGGAGATGAGGTATTATTCTGCTTTTGCAGTAATGGAACAGCACAAATGCGTGTTCCTCTGCCTCAGAACGAGAGTGAAGATTAAAATGAAGTTCTTGTTCCAGGGTATGGTTATATTACTTTTCTACTACGTTTGGATGCCAAAGAGCTAGGTGCTGAAGAAAGAAGCATGATAGATAAATTTATCTTCTAAAGGGGGAAAGAATGCTAGACTCCATTGCTATAGCAAAAATCTAATTTCCATCACTCTATCATAATAGGAGGAATTTTGCTGTGCATACTGAATTGTCTTAGTATTATGGGACTGCTGGAGGAAGGGAACTCCACAGTTGCATTCAGTGTATGGGAAGACGATTCACAAGATTTGTTTGTCAAAATAAATTCAGGTTGAATTGCCAAGAATACAATGCAAATGAAATGAAACTGGTTCAAGTGACCTTCTTGCTCAGTGTCAGAAATACACTGGGCTTTGTTCAGCTCTGCAGGGGTTTTTTTGTTGATTAAAAAATTCCCCTTTCAGGTCTGTTCTTGAGGTTCTAATTAGCAAAATGTGACATTGCTGCTGCAAAAATTATTGTGAATTTTCAGATAAGAGTTATCAATGATAATGAGAATGCAGCCATATGACTGTAAATAATAGTCTCTGAGTGCAACTGTAAGGCTGAGACAAAAGTTCTCCAGCAAGGAGGGTTCAAATCTCCCCTTCTTCAAGACTTCATAAACAATGGAGAAAGCAGACCAAGCTGCAATTTGCAGGATACTGAGTTGGGAGACATTGTGTTTATAAGGCAGAGAGAACCAGAGTGCTGCAGTGTAGAGAACATAGGCAGGAGTCAGCTCAGCAAAATGTCACAGGGGTAAAATCCCAGAGCCAAAAACATGCCTCAGAGACAAACAGCAGGATGGTGAGAACAGCTGGAAATAATAGTTTGGTGTGATCAGAATGTACATTTGCAATATGGCAAAGCTCTAAAAAGAATGGAGACAGCTCCATGTTCAGAAGCATGACATTGTGAAACAGCCCATTAATGCTATATTTCTCCAATGTTAAGACTCATCTGTGCAGTTTTGCACATCTGTTTTTTAAGGAAATACTGATTAACCAAACAAAGTATAGAAAAGAGAAAAGAAAATGCCTGGGAACTTGTGGTTTTGGTCTGTGAGCCATGCAGATGTGTCTAACTTAAGTGATAAATAAAGGGAGAGGAGTAGTAATCCCTCAGCTACCAGAAAAGTACAAAATCTGATGAGCCGACTGAAGATTTGGGCTATCACTAGTAACAGGAATAGTAGTCAGTATTGCACAGGATAAGTAGTCCCCTATGCACAGGATAAAGGTGAGGCACAGAGAGGGAATGGATGACATTAAACTGTAGACATTTCCATGGAGTAATTGGTAGGACTGGAGGAGCTCTGTAATGGGGAACATTTAGTAGATTAGATGTTTTCACTCTCCTACACTTGCCTTCTTACTGGTGGTAGCCACCAGTGTCAGACACAGGAGCTGTGCAATGCTGCTGGCTCCTTGCATCCTGTATGCTTGGCTCATATAAATCCCAGTGAAGGCAGGAAACTCCTACATCATGTACCATGTCCTGTTCCAATCCTCCTCACCTCCATCCCTATCCTCTTTGACATGTTTTCTGTCAATCTTCCGTACACTCATTCTTTCCTGATACTGCTCTCCCTTAAGCATACTGGGATCTTGGAACTTGGAGTTTCACACCAGTTTTTCCGGTGACCATTAAACTAGTTTGGTAAGTCTGTTAAGAGGGGACTATTGCATTTGTTTGTTTGTCTTAATCATACTTTATAATATTAAGCCCTCTTTTCTGTTATAGTGGAAAAGCTTCTTAAGAAAGGGAACACTGCTGTGTGTTCTAAACTTACCCAGTCTGGGGTAGTGTGTTTCCTCTGCAAACTTATTCAGTAGCCAAACCTCCTTGACATTTATCTCCCATTTCATCTCCAGTTTTCCTCACTTCATCATGGACTTAGTCAACTGCATTTTCCCAAAGGAGCAGGTGGGCCGTGATGAAAATGCAGACTCAGACATAACTGACCCTGAGAGAGCTTTGAAGACCAGAGCCAATATTCTGGCTTAGCAGATAATGCACTGTGAAAGTCACCATAACAGCTAGAGCATAATGGTGAGTTGCCCACAGTGACCCAATGAAAGACTGATCCTGCAAATGTGCCCACCTTTAATCCCTGATATAGTGAATTTAAGTCCAAGGCCCATCGAGCCAAGTGACCGTGATTCTCTCATGATCTGTCTCTGATCTCAGTGAAGAGGTTTGCTCTCCTCAGACAGACAAGGGTGTGTGTAGCATCAAGTGTGATACAAAGGTATGATACAAGCATCCAAGTATCAGAAAGAGTGTGGCAAACAGGACCAGGGAAGTGACTGGCCCCCCATGCTCGGCACTGGTGAGGCCACACTAGTACTGTGTTCAGTTTTGGGCCCCTCACTACAAGAAAGATGTTGAGGTGCTGGAGCATGTCCAGAGAAGGGCAACAAGGCTGGTGAAGGGTCAGGAGCACAAGTCTTATGAGGAGTGGCTGAGGGAGCTGGGGTTCTTGAGCTTGGAGAAAAGGAAGCTCAGGAGGGACCTTATCGCTCCCTACAACTACCTGAAAGGAGGTAGTAGAGAGGTGGAGGTCAGTCTCTACTCCCAATTAACAAGCAATAGGGCAAGGGAAAATGGCCCCAAGTTGTGTTAGGGGAGGTTTAGATTGGATATTAGGAAAAATTTCTTCACTGAATGGTTTGGCAAGCATTGGAATGGGCTGCCCAGGGAAATGTTAGAGTCATCATCCCTGGAGGTATTTTAAAGGCATGTAGATGTGGCACTTAGGGACAGGGTTTAGTGGTGGACTTGGCAGTGCTGGGTTAATGGTTGGACTCAATGATTTTAAAGGCCTTTTCCAACCTATATGATTTATGATTCTATTCTATGAACAAGAATTCATGGGATCAAGGAAAGAAGGTGATGGAGGATAATCAGGACAATCATACAGACTGAAAATAGCTGGGAATAGAGAGAAAGGGTAAAGGAAAAAATTTCCAGCCTTTACTTGAAATTCCATTACTTGGGGTGGATACTCATGGCAGCCTAATACATTTGCAACCTTCCTAGATTTCCCCAAGGAAATGTTGCAGAAATAGATACTTCTATTAAGGTATATAGATAGTTTATCGTAAGTCTTCAAGACATTGCTTGATTTAGATTTCTTAGTAGGGAGGAGCAGTACTAGCAGTCAAGTTGGTTATGTGGTGGGAGAGGCAGATGCTCACACCACTCTTTTAAGTCTCACAGCAATGCTCAGTAAGTCACAGGCTCGTGTGGCAGTGTTCTGGGTGGCACACCCCTGCCCTTTTCCTTTAGCCAGATTCCAGAAGATGGTAAGGGCCAATACTTTGTCCATCTCTGGGTTTCAGTCATCTGTCAGGTCTCCATCCCGTCATCATTCCTGGTTAGTGAGAATACACTGGGGTGTGAGTGAGGAGAGCAGCAGTGAACCAGTGGCACTTCCTTATGCTTCCTTATGCTTCATCCCTCCCTGTGTACTTCCATCTCAAATATTGTTGAAGGTCAGATGGTGGATGTCAGAAATGAGGAGACGGATTCCTAGAAAACTAGGACTGAAGGGAATCCAGAGACGCTGTCTCTTCTTTCTTTCTGCCCCACAGCATGACCAGTTATATCCATCTCATTCTTGATAGAGGGACAAGCACCTAAAGAATCTCTTCCAGTGTCTCCCCTGTGGTCTCCTTCTCTCTCTCTCTCCCCCCCTGCTCATTTTCTTAATTTTGCTCCTAATGTCTAACACAGACCTTTCTCTGTACTATTTCCTATGTTATGGGCACAAAGGGCAGATTTTTTCCTTATGCAACTTTTGTGCCTGGAGATTTTCTTTTATCATCCCTCTGTCTTCCCCTATCATGTTACACAACAACACTTTCAGGTTTTTCTTGCAGGACATGTTTTAGGTCTGTGATCGTTCTCACTGACCTCCATTAGAAACACTCCAGTGGGTCCATTTTGCAGGGCAATGCCAAAACTGGGCTCAGTACACCAACTGAAGTCTTACCAAGGCTGATTACAAGGAAAGGTAATTTCCAGAGGTCTTGATAGCTGCAGTCTTATCTATTCTTTATAGTATGAGGTTTTCTTTATTTGCAACAGTATACTATTTTTGACAGGGCTTGCAAGCCCCTCTAACCCCTAGTGCTTTTTTGGAAGAATTGCTGCCTAACAAGTTGTTTTCTAACCCCTGTTTATGCATTTCATTTTTTCTGCACTGAGATTCTTTGCATGGTTTCTTACTGATTTGCATCTATGTTTTTTTCGACCATTTTCCCAAATTGCCAAGATGATTTTGAATGCCAAGTCTATCCTTCAGTGTACTTAAGGTGCCTTCCAGCTTTGTGTCTTCCTGATGTGCGCTCTCTCTCTTTTGTCCTCCATGTTGTTAATTCAATCAGTGAGTAGAACCAGACCCAGAATAGATCTTTGTGGAGCTATTCTCAATACATCCTTTATTTTGATAGTAAACCACGGAGGACTATTTGCTGAGCACAGTTTTTCAACTAATTTTTCATCTGTCTAACAGTAGTTTCTGCTAATTTATATTTCCCTAGTTTAGTAATAAGTATAGCTTTTAAAATGGAACCTAAACAGCTTATGGAAATAAAGATACACAAGATCTTGTCTTCCTTCCATATCTACACAACCAGTGGCCTTGCAACAGCGAGAAATTAGACTGACTCGAAAAGACTGATCTTTAACAAATCTAGACTGAATACAATTGATTGTCTCATTTTGCCTTTAATATTTAGAAATAACTTGATGATTTATTCCAGAATTTTAATGGGAAAGGGAATTAAGCTGATTGATCCATAACTACCTGTCGCCCTTTCCTTCGTTTTTCTAAGAGCAATGCCTGTGATTTTCCTGTACTCCACCACATCTCTACAGGTTCTGAAAGGCAGCCACTACCAATTCTGAGGCTGCTGTAGCCAAATCTCTAAGTACCTTCAACGAAGCTCATTACGTCCAATAAATTTGAATGCATCTAACTCAATAACATTACCTCTATCATACTCTTTCCTTATTCTATGCCAAGATCTTACCTCTTTATCACTGTTATTAGTTTCTCTAATATTATCCTCTGTCAATAATTTTCACTCCCTGTTGAGCAGTGATCCAATATTTTGTTTAGTCTTCCTCTTGCTGCTAATGATTTTACAGAATGATTTCTTATTCCCTTTCATTATCCTGCTACTTACAAACTTATTTTATGCTTCACCTTTTTGATTATATTCCAGCTTGCTTCTGCTCTTCTTCTATACTCACCTGTTGTACTCCAAGCTACTGCTTATCTTCTGCAACCTTCCTTCACAGGTGTAAGGTCAATGGTGAATTTGTGAACTGACCAGGTTGTTTTAAAAATATTTTTTTCTATTTTCCCATGAAGACCGTCCCTCCTGGAGCAGAGGAGAGTGAGGTTGCTCAGAGAAATAGGGCTGGCGTATCATGACTTTGCTCCAGTTGATCATAACCATAGCTCTAATGACATTTGTGTGAAGACAGTGTAGGCTGCATCCTTGGATTCTGAAGCCTGAGATGTTAGCCTGCTTGTCCAGCCTGGGTGGAGGTGATTGTTCTGATCCTCAGTCCACTAACAGTGCCAGGAGTGGGCAGGCTGAGGAGGGGTGGAAGACCATAGTGCTGTGCTGAAAGGAGGCCCTTCACTGCAAGACACTCAGGGACATACTAAGGTCGCGGTGTGCCCCCACAGTGGGGCCTTGTTACCTCTCACTATGCCACCACCAAGCCTCCCTATACAACACCAAACCCTCCTTCAGCATCCTGCCTTGACAAAGCCAGGAGCCAAGTGCATGGGCAGAGGGCTTGGGGAAATGTCAGGGTGAGGTCCTTCTCAGTGCCCCGTCACATCACTTTGCCAGTGCTGCCCCATGCCTATGTCTTCTCCAGCATCCCAGTGTCAGTGTCCTTGCCCCTTTATACTCTCCATTTTGCCCTGATAACAGGTCCTCCTCTTCCTCCTCCTGTCCTGGGCTCTGTGCAGACAGCTCCCCTCCCTGTGCTCCTCATTAACACCCTTCCTAACCGGCAGGAGCAGACACCACCAGCAGCTCCTTTCCCCTCCAATCCCCTCCCCTTCCCTTCCATAATCTATCTAAATATTAAAATGAGTTTGTCCCTGATTTACATGCGTAAGAAGGGATGTAATAATGAGGACGTAGATTAGAAGATTTAGCACAATCGTTTGTGTAGATTGTGTCCCATCAAAGGGCAGCTCTGACAAGCCGAGATTAAGGAGCAAACAGCTGCCGCTGGAATCCAGTCCATTTGTTTGTTTGCTGTTTTCTCTCTTGACTCCAGCAAACAGTCTCATTAACATGCAAGTGATTTGCCCCTTAAGCCTTTTCCTGTTTATTATTGGGGGAGTTGCTGACGAGGGCTTTGTAGAGTCCCTGGCCCAGTTCTGAGAGATCGACATGCAAATCAAGATTAAAATGGGAAGTAATTAAAAACAAAGAAGGGGCCACGACACCTTGGTCCCCTCTTCCCTTTCAGGGGTCTTCAAGTTAGGGCCCCAGGAAAAGGTGTGGGGTGGGAGGAAACAGAATGCTGCTCACCCATGCCTGTGTGGCCCTAGCAGGTCCCTCTTGGCTGTGGTGCTGAGCTCTCCCTTTCTTCTGTTGTCCTCCACTCCCACTGCCTCCCCCCTCCTCAAAATGTCTGTCTGTCTACTAAACTCATTTGCAGCCTTTGCTTCAACGGCCTCGTTTGCAGCACCTTCCATACGGTCCCTGCTTTCTGCCTGCCACAGTCTCTTCTTGCTGGGCAGCACTGACTGCTGCCTTCCCGTGCACAGCCCCTAGCCCAGGGCTGTCCATGCCCTCTGTCCTCTTAGCAGTGGTGTCCCCATCCAGCATCATGACTCTACCGACAGACCCTGCAGCTTTTTCAGCATTCATGGTGGGTGAGGGACTGGGACAAGCAGGGATTGTGCAGCAGCTCTGCTCGCAGCCACAGACAATGATACACCGAGGGCTCCTCATATGAGGGTCTCCTGAAGCCACACAGGCTGTGGAGGCTGGCTCAGGTCACTGGAGCAACACTGGGAACAAACCAGCACGGTGTCTGTCTTTCAGCAGCACGCAGATTCAGCTGGTGAGCACTGCTGGTGAGAGTGCAGGGGCAAGGATGGTGTGCGCTCATCTGCCGGCTCCCTGAGTCTAGTGCACCCTGTCTGCAGTGGGCTAGGGATGACAACTGTGAGGAATGGCACAAAGGATTTCCTGGGCTGAGAGAGAGAGACTGTCACATAAAGCAAAAATCCTTATAAAGCAAGCAGCCCTTTCTCTTCATTTATCAGAGTGCTTGCTCTATCCCCTGCAAGACAAGTAAAAGTATAACGAAGCCTAGAAACTTGCTCTGGGAAGCAGCAATGGGTAGTCAGTGTATGCCTACACAGACAAGCAGGGACAGATGTGGGTTTGCTCTAGCTGGCAGCTGACTCCTGCCTGGCAGCATGGAACTGTGCTGGAGCATCTCCACACACAGCCTTACACCTTGATCAACCTCAAGGCTCCTGGCTTGGGCACAGCTGCTCCTGGACACAAGGTGATTCCTGCCCAGGTACTCAGCATGCTTGCACCTTCTTAAGCACACTTGCACCTTCTTAAGCACACTTGCACCTTCTTAAGCACACTTGCATGCGTACATGTGCACACACCCTCAGTGCCAGGATGAGGCTGTTCACCAGGTATGACACTGAACAGTTATGAAGTTTGTGACTTTCTTTCACGATTTTCTTGACTCCTGATGTTGACAGGCTGCTGTGCACATTTCCATGGGGCTCATGTCCAGCAGGAGCTAAGGACAGGCAGCCTGCTCTAAGCTAGCCCAAAACTCCTGGCCCAGGGGGCTGGCTATTGTTTTCAGTGGTTACTCAGTTGTCACTGAAGTTGGTTTCACGCATGACTGGGGAGAGACTGCAACACTGTAGATGTATGATTGCAGATTGCATTGTAATGAACATATGTAGAAGAATCACAATGCACATTTTAAGTACTTTCTAACCTGAGTGCTTTATTTTTATAATCATGAGGTAGAGCTGCGCAGAGGGTTGGCCAGGAGGAGCTCACTCTCTCCCTTGCTCAAGTTAGCTGTTAAGTCCAGAGAAGCTCATGGCTTTTGTAGGAACAACTGTTTAGAGCAGCAGTGCCTTCTCCTCAAACCACTTCTGCTACTTGCCAGGCCAATGCAGCAAGGAACGACCAAAACCAAAACAGGGCCAGCCTCAACCTTATGGCATTGCACAAAGTAAATGAGACAATGGCCATGATCCTTGCAAACACCCAGTATTGTGTACAGACAGAATGACAGGCGGGTGATTGTGAATTCCCTGCTGTTGTTTCCAACTCATTGGTCAAAATAATTAATGAAATAGTTATAGCTTTTGCTTTTTCAAACTCAGAGAATGGCACAACTTCATTGCTTACCCAGCTTTTTTTGTGTGTTTGCTATGGCAGTGTCAAAGGGGAGAAGAGCATTTTCCCAGCTAGGGCACTACCTGAAGGACAGCATAGTCTGGTACAGCTGGAGAAGCCAGTAACGTTCAAACAATGTTCAGGGATAGGAATAGGTACCTTTTCTGTCTTGTACTTGACTAGCCACTGGATTCCTCTGCTCTACTCTGACCCCGCCCCGTACCCCTCTCTAAGAGGTACCTCCCCAGCAAGCAGCCATGCTCCAGGTGTGCTGCCTCAAGAGATGGCCATGTGCAGTCCCAGCTAGGCCCCTGGGTTCCCCAGTGAGGCAGCAATCAGCTGTACAGCACCTTGTATGCTTGCTCACCATGCAGTCCCATCAGCAGGGAGGTCTCCAGGCAGCAGCAGCTGCTGCTTCTTGGGTTACCCCTCCAACAGTAACACTGCCTCTCTCAGCACAATTTTTTTTATATGTAACAACTCAGCCCTTGTTGCAATTGATTTTCAGTGGATCACTGAAAGCTGTTCCATCAGTCTAGTCCTAGCAGATTTCTACTGCCTGTTTCTCTGTTGTTTTGTGTTTGGTTTTTTTTTTAATTTCCACAAAAATAGAGTTTTGGTTTACAATGGGATAAGGTTTCTGTGGCTTGGGCACTTAACCTCATGAAGTCCTGGGCCATTTTTGCTCAAGCACAGCACAGTCAGAGCAACCCCCACGTCCTTGGATGGAGATCAGATCTGGAAAACTTCACACTCTCCAACCAAAAGAGTTATGAGTGAGTAAGAAGGCCATTGATAATAGAAATGCTTAGTCAGCATTGATATAAGTCATTTGAGTGCTCCAGTTCTAAATAGCAATGAGCAGGTGAAATCAATGTATATCTGCAGCACACTTGCAAATAAACAGGGAACTGCTGAAGAGTGCTGTTCACCTGCAGCTCATGTCACCACCCATGACACCATTATGCAGTGCATCCCTTCCAAGCTGGTCCTTGGGAATGTGCCAATGGACCCCAAAAGTGGGACCAGTGCTCCAGCCAAAGGAGCAAAGGACATGTGATGGAGAGAGGGTTCTGGAAGAAAAACTTTCATAAATGAGGAAAGTGAGGATACCAGAGTTGTTCCTGATTCCCAAACAAAGAGCTTTTTTGCCCAGAAGCAGTCTAGAGATCAATCTGAGATGACAGGTGCAGGAGAAGCTCTGGAAAGTGGTGGCTTTGCCAAGGAGACAGAGGGTACACTGAGTCCTCCAGCATCTCATGGGCTCCTGCATTATGTGTGCAGAGGGGTCCCTGCCCAAACCACCTGCTGCAGTAATAACTGCTTGACTGAGAACGGGGCAGCAGGAAAAAAAAGAGGGACCTTGTGGGCCCGGCTGCAGCGTGTGCCACCATGTGAGCAGGGGAGGTGGGGGAGTCTCTAATCCCTCAGGGCCAGGCCAGCTGCCAGGATCCAGCTCATTCCCCAGCATGGCAACTCCGCAGCCTCCCTCTCACCAGCCGATGACACCCTTTGCAGGGCAGGGGCTGCCTGCAGCCTCTCTTCTTGGGGCTTGTGTTCCAAATAGCTGCAGGCACAGAAATGCCAAGTTTTATGTGCACCCTCTTTTGGGAGGTCCAGGAGGCTTGTGCAGCCTGCATAGACACTTAGCAGGGTCAAGGGGGAATGCTGTATCTCCTAACTTCTCCCTCTAATTGCTGGTGGTTTCATGCACCTTTGCCAGACCTGTGCTGGGCTGTTGCTTTTCCTCTCTGTGAGGAAAAATAGTATAAAATTATCCTTATGGATGTAAGAGGGTGATTTTTAATCAAAGCCACTCCAGCGCAGGAAGCTTCTCTCTTCAGAGCCAAGATATCCAACCCACCCTCCACTGTATCCTTCTCTCGACTATGATTATTGTTGCATTACTATTATGTCATAAATTGACGTCTTGTGTTCCTGTTTGTTATCTGGGGATTCTGCTCTAATCTTGACAATCGCTAATGCAGTGTAAATCCAGCGCACTGGGTGATAATCTGGCTACATTAAAAAAAAAAAAAAAGAAAAGAAAAAAAAAGACTTTCTAGGCATAATGAAAACCTTTCACTTTAATGTTGAGCACAATACTTTTACCATGAAATTGCATTTCTCCCAGCAATTCTTGTCCGCAGCTCAGAAAGATACCATGCTCTGCCTCTAGATAAAGCTGGTGCTCGCTGGGATTCAGTGGGCAGGGTGCAGGATCCAGCCCCCAGCATAGTGCAGAGCAGTTAGCATCCTGCACTCCGGTGACATCCAAAAGTTGGCAGGAGCCCTGCTCCCTCCCTGGCCTCGGCAGAGAATGTCTCCCCTCCACCAAACAGAGCGCTGGAGGATGGATGGGGGCTTTTTTTGGGTTGTGTTAATTACACACGAAAATTAATTCAGTATGACTCATTTTTATAGGTAGTAATTAATGCTTGCTGAAACCCTGCTTTCCACCTACGTGTATCTTCACTTTAAGTAGGTGTGCTCGGAACTGAGGAGGCCACGGGTCAGCGAGCGAGGGCTGTGTTTCAGTCCCCTTCTCAGAGTGACATTAAAGCGTACGAGTGCAGAAAGCATGGCAAACCAGGGCGAGAAAGTGGGGAGGGCGAGATGGTGCGCTAAGGCACTGATGGTGCGGATGCTGAGCAGAATGAGACGCTCCCCAAAACCCAGACCGTGGCTTTTTGCAGGCCGGGGCCCCCAGGCAGCTCCAGGGGCCGCCCCGCGCTGTCGGGGCAGGAAAGGCAGTGTCCCCGGCCCCAGCGGGGCCCCGTCCCTGCCGCCCCCACGGCAGCCCCGGGCGGGCGCCCGGGTGTCGGTGGCGCGGCGTCCGGGAATGCGCCGCTGATCCTAACCAAGTTTGCCAGCCATGCTTTTCTCATGGCTCCCGCACAATGGCCCGTTTTCTGCCCACCTGCCGATAATGCTTAATTAGGCGAGGAGTTGATTAATTTGAGGTAATTGACAGCTAATTACAGGCCTGAGGGCTCATTAACTTGACGTCCTGTCTGAGGGAATCAGCTGGAGGGGGTCAGGTGATGTGCAGCCCCCCTCCGGTGCCTGCTTGCCGCCCACTCACCTGGGCGGCCAGGATGGGGACAAGCGAGGCCAGCCCGTGGGAGGTGGGATGCCGGGGGCCGTGGGTGCAGGACCCAGGCAGGACAAACACCCCCAGAGGCGATGCAGCATGAGGGATGCTCCAGGGCAGGAGGGCTCCCCGTGGTGATAAAGCAGGCTCCGGGGGGAGAGGGGTTTGGAGGTCGGTGATGGGGTAGGGGCTTGGAGAGCAAACAGCCAAGCATGCAGGTAGGAGGGGAGAGGGATGTGGATGGAGTGAGGGCTCGCAAGGCTGCAGCTCCCTGTAGGTTCAGCCAGCAGTCCCCCACCATGTCCACAGCTCCAGCATGGGGGTGGAAGGTTGCTACAGGTCCATCACCGCAACAGGAGCCCACATCAGCGGCAGGCGTGCTGCAAGGACCCATGCTTATTGTACAGCAGGTCACTGCAAGGCATTGTTAGTCACTTCATATTCACATCAGACAATACAACTACTGATTGAAAACAGGGAATCTTTTTTTTCAGTAAGACTCTTCTCAGTTGCTTTTTACTGCATGCAAATAATAGGACAGCAAGAGAGCTGTTTCCCTAATATCCTATCAATCAAGTGGAGAATTTGGGCATGTCCTCTGGATTTACAAATGTATCCTTATCTCACCTTCCTGGAACTGGTGGGATCCCTGCATAGAGAAAGGCTAAATGACATAACCAAGATCACATTGAAAATCTAAGAGATAAATCCAGCTTTTTGAGCCCTAAAGGCAGGACCTTGGCGGTAAAACCATTTTCACCATTTTCCTCAAGCACAAGGCAGGTTACCTGAAGATGACTGACACCTGCCAGAGGTCTGGCCTTGTGGCCTCTCTTCTTGTGGACAGGCAGCTCACAGGTCTGTTCAGGATGTTCCTGGCCATGCTGAGAGGGGCAGAGGATGCCCTTTTAAAAGGCTAACGTCTAATTATGTCAAACAAGGTGTGGCTGGATAAATGTATTTGAAAGGTCACAAAGGTTTGTGATGGCTTCTTGTTGCTGAGGGGATGCTCACAGCCACTGGACTCCATCTCATCTTCTGAAAGTCTTGCCCTAGACATGGTACATCATGGGATATAATGACTAATTATTAAGCTTGGATCAGGATTCAGTGGTAAGCCAGTACAGAAAGTAGCAGAGAGGAGGAATGAGAAGTAAGCCATACTGGTGAGCAGAATGACTGTGGGACACAGCGACAGTAATAGCTGGACTGTCTGAACAGCCACAGGCTTCATACCAAGGTACTTTGCACTGCTACAGACAATTAAATCAAAGGAATGGGATCTTATGGCAAAATTGCAGACAACTCTTCCTCTGTGCACATATGGAAGTCTGATGAAGAATCCAAAAAATCATCATAAATCACAGTTTAAGACCTGATCACTGGGGCTCTTCAGCCAGAGGAAGCTGCATTGCATCTGGAGCCTTCTCGAACACTTGCCTTCACCCACTGACATAATCTCTAACTGCCTTATTTTGGCCTTACTTCTGCCTCTGGCTCTTCTGAAAGTGCTGTGCCATCCTCACATTCTTGGTGTGATTAGAAAGGATGAAAAATACAGGTGTCTCATCTGCATATTGCTGATAGAGGCTTTTAGAAACCTGACTAAACAACTTGCTTTTATATCCTGCTATTGCATTCCACAGCTAACTTATATACTGCCCTTTATCCCTTTGAAATGTACTGGAGTTTCATTTTTTAAGCTCTCGTTTACATTTCATGGAGTTGGGTAAAGCTGCCTAGTCTCTATGGCAATCATTATTTAATACCCTTCTCCTATTTGTTGTTCCCTCTTTCTACCCTAAACACACCCAGACTGGGTGATGATTCATGGTATGGAGGCCAAATGGACCCCTGTGACGAATAAATTTTGCTCACTTGCTCAGAACCTCTCCCGTGTCTGTCTCTTTCAGGAGAGGGTGTCCATAATTTAAGTTGCATTTGAGAGGAGAACACCCCAACAATTTTTATAGTGGCATTTATCACTTAGCACCTGGGAGAGGAGTTATTTGGAGGAGCCCAGACAGGTAGTTCCCTGTTTTTCTCTCTAAATCCATTGTTGAAATTGGCTAAACCTTGGCCATTTCTCATCTTGACTATTGCAAGGCTGTTGCTTTCTAGTGTAAATACAAAAAGACTGTACATTGGTATGATGGTATTAAGCATTAGGTATAGCACTGGGCTACCTAGTTGTGAATTTCTTCCTCTTTCCTGTGTTGACACTTTCATCAATAGTGCCTGAGAATCTCATAAACAGGGGTACATTTAACTATGTACGTTCTCTATGAGCTCATCTAATGTTATCATCAGCTTACAGATGGAGCACTTGGACTGAAGTATATTTAGTGGTTACCCACATTTAACAGGATGTCTGAGGTAGATCCAGATAGGAAAAGTGTATCCTGTGTGTTTTAACTCACTAAACCTTAGAGCTCTCTCTTGCTATAGAAAGCCTCATCCACCACCTCATGCCACACTGTGACACTGAGTGCCTTTCAGAAGAAGGAATGTTTCATGGAGGCCATGACTCTTCCAAAGTCTGAGCTTTAGGAAAACTTCCTTTTTGACATTGAATATTTGCCTGAAATCTCTGGAAGCCAGAAGCCCCACTCACCATTCCTGGAAGTGTTCCAAAACCATGTAGATGTGGCGCTTAGGGATATGGTGGTAGACCTGGCAGTGTTACCTTAACGGTTGGACTCGAACTTAGAGGTCTTTTCCAGCCTTCATGATTTTATAGTATCTGAGTCAATAGCTCCTTCTGTCTGTAATGAAATTGATAAGTCTGGGCTTAGGGGGTTAGTTCTAGTAGCAGGAAATTTCACACAGCTGTAAAGCTCTGGGTAGGCAACAACAGATATGATCCTTGAGGGAGTGGTAAGTAGCCTCCCTAGGATTGTCATACTGATCTGTAGATCAGGATAGCACAGGATCATTTATTTAAGAGGTGCTTTCTCAGAGAAATCCACTCTGTAACAGTATATTTTGATTTAGGCTGATGTCACTTCAGTCAGGAAGACTGGTTATTGGCATATGTTCATGACAAGCTATTGGTATTTGAATACAGGTCTCTGGAACATCCAGAATTTCATTAAATTTAGGCCAACTCCTTTTTGTACTAAGTCTGTGGATGCTGCAGAATAAAAGAAATCAGAAAAGATTCCAGTACTCAAAGAGAAGTGTGTAATACCAGTAGTCTGTTTTACAGTAGTAGAAATGCAAGTAATCCCTACACAAACTGCACACAAGCTTTCTAAATATGTAAGTAGGATGGAAATTATTGCTGTGATCAATGACAGGGTAATCTGTTTGAATTCAATTTGCTTTTTATCACAGAATCTTCAGCTTTGGAATCCTCTGGCTCTTGGGAAGCCAAAAAAAGAGGTGGAGGTCTCAACAAATTATTTGTCTGAGGGACACAACTCTACCATTTTTGGAAAGCAATCTGGACTTCTAGCAGGTTGCAGTGTTTAAGAAAGTTGAATGATTTCAAGGAAGAGGGTAAGATATTCTCACTTCTGACCATTACCTAAGCAGTGGCACGCATGCAGTTGCTGATGCCTGTGCCAGTTTAAAATGCTGCATCAGCCACCATGTGAAGCAGCCACTTGTTATTTGTGGATGAGAACTGTGCTCAGATGTGGACTGATGACATGGCTTATTGCTTCTGTGATACCCTTTCCATTCTTTGGACAGAGCTCAGTCCATTTCTGGAGGAAGAGTGTTAGATCTAAACCACTAAGATTTTCTCGACTCTTCATCTATTCTTCTCCAGTTTGGCAGATACAAGCCATTGTTCAGCACCAACATCCCCACACCATGTGTCCAGCCACAACGCCTACCTCATAGTGCATTTGCAGCTGAAGCTGTGTCTGAACCTGCCCATAACACTATCTGTAATCAGCAACTTCTAAAAGAGCGACCTGCTGCTTCTCCAGTGTGTCTCCATTTAATCTGGGTACCTCTGCAGCATGAGAATACAACAGGCCGACTGCTCTGAGCTTGAGGAATATGTATGGCCAGAGGGAGAGCTTCTGAGTTTTCTGAAATACTTCCAGCTCTTTTTCTTACCTAAGAATTTCTTCTGGAACATAAAGAGCGAGTGGCCACCAAGAATAAGCTCCTTCTATTGAGTCTGGCTCCAGAAGTAATTTTGTTCCACATGCACAGAGTCGGTGTGAAGTAACTCAAGGCATTATGATGCCAACAACAGCAGCTTGATGAAATGTTGCTTTAAAATCCTGTCATAACCACTGCGTATGAATATATGCCCACGTTTTTACATCTGTATATTGGCACCTACGCTGCAGAGGCTGGATGACAACTCTCACAAATCTCCCAAAGGTTGAATTTTAGGTCAAGATCCTGCTAAACAGCTTGAAGAACTGCCACAAATATTCTTATCCCATGGTTACACCAAGCAGGTCAACTTTCTAGTTCTGAGATTCAAAGAAAGGTATTTTTCAGGTGCTGCCTATTTAAGTGACATAACTCCCAATCACCAGAAAAACAGCCCGTATTTTAGGCTTAAATAAGACCTTGGGATCAAAATTCTCCAGTTCCAACCCAAATGCATTACATGATGCACAAATTACTGATACACGTTTAGCTTCATGTGCCTGAGAAGCCAGTTAGCAGAAGAGTGTACACAGGTGCACAGACCTTTTATATAATTTTGAACATCTTTCACCTTGTAGAGCTGTTAAGCAACAATTCTCTGTCTGTATCTGGGTTTCAGAAGAGAAGCTGCCTGACTGATTGCCTTGCTCAGGAGTAAGAGGGTTACTGTAATTATCTTGTTTGCAAGAAAAATAGGAACATTTATCTCATTTTAGATTAGCAGAAGAAATAGCAATTGTGAAATTTATCACTGGCCCAAATACATTTTTATTTTGCAGATGAATAAATGTTGAATGACTGACCTTTGTGTAGTATTTTTCCTATTATTTCTGTAGGAGTTTTATATTAAATTTTCCATTAAACGCTCAAATTTTGCAAGACATTTGACTGACAAAAGAAGAACAAAGCACCTTATTCTTCTGTGTCCCGCATTTTAACAATTTGAGGTGAGAGGAGAACCAAAAGCCATAATTTTCCATGCTGTAGAAAATAAAGAGTATTTCTGAACATTTAGCTTACATGAGACTATTTATGTTCATGCACAGTAGTGCTGATATGTTGCGAACTTGTTTGAGTTGAAGAGTCCCAAAGGGGACTTTACACCTGTTTTGTTTGAAGATGCTGCAAGACAGTGTGAACCATGAGAACCAAAGAGAAAGAAATCTTTCTCTTTTTAGATCAGTAAGTCACTGGGACGATTAGTCTCCTGGAGTCCCCGAGAGCAGTTGGTTACCTTGAAAAGAGTAAGACACCAAGCGAATTTCTCCCTCCTAGGACCCACCTCTCTGTACATCCAAGCAAGGACCACGAGTCCAGTGAAGAGGGCACTTTGGTAAAGTGGGACTGGCATGGGAGTATTGGGTGATCTGCCATATAACAGCAGAAGTCAGGCACGCGTAGCAAAAGGTTTGCCCGTGCATTGTCTTCTGACTAATGCACTGACAGCACCTCCTGCAGATCTGGGGGAGTCTGAGGAAAGAAGTACGGGGACTGCTGATTCAGAGCATCTATCCATACCTTCTCCCAAATAAAGGTATTTTGAAGTTGTGTAGGTGCTACACATTAAAAGACATCAGACACCCACTCCTTCAAAGCACAGACTGTTTACTTTGGTATAGCTCCAAGCTGGGATTTATAAGCAATTTAGCAGGATAGCTTCTCAGAATTTATAGGGGTTGATTGTTTTGGCATTAATTTGATGACCTATCTTCAATCCAATGCCAAGACTAAATTAATTTATTACTCTGATAAGATAGCGTTCTTTTTGTTAGCTTCCCTCAGTAATACTTTAGCTTACATATGTATACAAAAATGTATGTAGCTTATTTGGGTGCTATTTTTATTTCATCTCAGTTTAAGACTTTTATGAACATTATAATAAAAAAACATACAAATGCCCTCCTAATACTTCTGTAGGCAATAACAATTGACCAGAATGGATATTACCAGGCAAAAAGCCTGAATGCTTTCACTGAAGAAGTCAGTGATATCCACACATTTGTTTCACTGACAGTACATTTGGCTCATCAAATATATAGCACTCTGCCTGTACACTCAAGTTTTCAGGACAGGGGCTTGTGACAAAGAGACATCCACCCACTTGCTACAAGAAAAATGACAAATGATACTCTTTTATCATGGACAATAATTTTGTTACGTTACGAAAACTAGGAAGCTCCCTAGAGGCTAGAGAAAAGGAATTGTGGTACTGATCATTTAAATAAATAAACAAATAAAATAAATTAAAAAAAAAAAAAAAAAAAAAAGGAAATTTGGAGCTCTCAGGAATATCTATTGCCAGTAAAATAACAGAATTTAAGACATGGGAAAAAAATAACTAACCACCTAGAGATCAGAAAACAAGCATCAGCACTAGGGATTTCTAAAGAACAAATTGTGCTGGAGAAACCTGATTGCTTTTAAAAATAGAATTACAAAATTAGTGGATGAAGGGAACACGATGGATTTGATACATTCGGATTTTAGTAAAGATTTGATAAATCCTACTCAAAATTAATGCAAATGGGTTTGGCTACACCACTAGATGGAATGAAAAATTGGCTGGAGACCCACAAATAAAGGATAATGATGCATAAAAAGGTATTGTGTGGGAGGTAGAGGTCTCCCAGAGATCAGCAGTCAGTTCTGACCTATTTAACACCTCTTAACATGACACCTTCTGCCTGGAAATCAGGAAATTTTATTAAGAAAGTGAAATATGGAAGGACATGTGGGATAGACCAGCTGAAAATAAAATGGGATCCCAGCAAAAATACAAGTACAGTATAGTAAGGAGGAGGTCCCTAGAAAACACCAGATGAGAATCACTGCAGCAGGAACCAATGAGATGGGAATTTGCAGTGTAGGACAGCAGTAAAACAGCAGGAGCGTTTGAGCAATAAAGCTGCAATTCACCCCAATATGGAAAGACCAGAAGGCTTTTTGCAGTATCTGTCTCCCACATATGCTTCCAGTAAGGTTCCACGCAGGTTTTGATGGTGTAGCTGGTAGGGGAGTTCCTGGAGTCTCTCTTGTCGCGTGCTGGAGACAAAACTGCAGTTACGAGATTCTTCTCCCCAGAAACAGCCAGTGCAGACACTCACAGTGAAGTTAGCCTGATTTTGGAGGAGGGCTTTAAATAGATCCTCATTCATTTTTTAAAAAATGTAAAACCAGGAAAGGAAATGGCAGTAAAGCAAATTAAATGCATTAATAGCAGACATAAATCCCCATTTTCCTAATGTTTTCCCATTCTCTATCACTCACTCTGTCCATTTGCAATTTCAGCTATTAACTTTCTAACCTTAGCTTCCATCCACAGGTGTACATGGGTATACCAGTGACTTTTGAACCTCTAGGCCAATTTCAGACAACTTTCCAGAGTGTAGGTAATACATTTCTGTTCATTGGTTATGTTAACGGGCTGACCAAGAAATAAATCCAGTGACTGCCCTTAATGAAGTGTGAGCATATCCTCTGGGAGGCATCAGAGAATCCACACACGATGCAGTCTTGAGAGACACATCCACAAGGAACACCCTGCTTCCCTTTCTAGTTCCACTGCTCATGACACTTCTGCTTCTCTGACCTCCTTCTTGTGGAAACCCACGACCTACTCCTATTTCCTCCCCTTGTGTTTTGATTTTTTTCATAATTTTTCTTCTTAAATTGCATTTGTAACCATCTGTCTCCTTTGCATTTGTTCCAACCTCCTGCCCATGCCTTGCTGTCTTCCAAACTGCTCTGTCATCTCTCTTGGTTTCCTGTCCTCTAAGAACCCTATTTTTAAATTCTTCTCACTTCTATTTTTCTTTTAGTCCTCCATTATCACTCAATTTTCACAGTTGTCTCCCATAAAAAAAACTTGCTAATAATATTTTGAAACTTGTCAGTGAAACTCCTGTAAACCTTACCCAGATGCATTACACAAATGGGGTACACTAATGTTTACTGTAGCAAGTTCCTCCGTTTTCAAACTATCAAAGTGAATGAAAAAAATTATTCCTTTTGCTAGAGCAAATAGTTTTAAGCTCCCTAGAGAGCTGCAGTGATCATTTTCATAATATTCTCTATTAAGGCAGGATCAGACCCACAGACCATCAGAGCAAGAGCAAGATTTTCAACATGGCAGAATTAGGAAAATTACATTTTTCCTGCCCTGCTTTGTCAACAAACATTTGGACTGGAGCAACTGTAGAATTACATGAAATCTGGAAAGTAGCACTTACACCCTCTGCATGAGTGCACAAGGTCAGAATAGTATTATACATCAGTGAAGATGTTATACTTATTACTAGGATCTCTGTAATGCTCACTGCTCTCTCCTAAATGCATGTTTACACTGTACACACTGTAGCAGTTAACAGCACTGTGAGAAACCTTAATTTTTAGTGTTCGGTTTTAAATTCTCAATCTTTAACACTGCATAAAGTGACTTAAAAAATTAAATTCATAGAATAGTTTTTTACAGGTCTTAAAAAAAAGATTAAAATGTCTGGTATTGCACTGTAATTTATTATTATTTAAATTTCTAATGCCTGCCAGTTGCTTAGGCATTTGCATTTTTTTTTATTTATTTATTTACTTTTGAAACCACATCTATTTAATGAAACAACAAGGCAGATGGCAAGCACTGGAAGGGCCAATTGACTGTGGCTAAAAAGTTACAGGGTTTGAACTGTGCTGGATAACATCTAACAAGTCTCTTTACATCTTGATGTCTCCTTTTCTCCTCCCAGTCTCTTCCTGTTTCATCTGCTTATAGCCTCTTGAGGACAGAGACCCTCACCTAATTATGTGTTTCTGTGAATGACAGCACAATAAAGTTTTGATACTTGCTTAGGTCACCATGACTTAAATTACTAGTGTGGTGCACTTGATAACTCAAACTCCTAAAGGGATGTCCTCCAAACACCACTCCAGCCCACAGGCCAGGTACTGTACAATTAGTAAGCATTATGTGAATGCCAGGAGGTCTCAGTGAAGGCCAAAAGGAGCCATTGCACCCTTTCCCTCCATCTGCATATTTTTCACCCATCTTCACAATGTTTTTGAGTGCTGCTAATCTGTATGAAGAATATTCTTCATCAGCATGTCCTCACAAGGACATAAAACCAACTCAGTCAATCCTTATCTATATTTGGAAGTCAGAAATTTGGCATGACATTATCAATACAGCAAGATGACAGGCCAGTAAAATAGAGGTGTAACAAGCAAGGACCCCAATACTTTCTCAGGCAAATAAAGGAGATAAATTGGCAAAACCAGTGATGTGTCTTCTTGGAGACTTTTCTCCTAGCATCTGCCAGTTATGTCCAGTCTCTTGAGGGAGGCTTGACATGTCACCAGCCCTTACTCAGGAGGTCACTCGACTCCTGAACTTACAGAGCACCAAAACTGAAATGAGTGTGATGGTGTCTAGTTTTCTGTCACTGATTTGGGATTCCTCCTTAGACCAAAACTGAAGCATCTGGAAGGCAAGGTAAGTGGCCATGTGGTACGACAGGGAGTAGTTTTTCCTTTTCAGAAACTAGGGTTACGGATCTGTTCTGCTGGGACACTTGAAAGCAGTGGAGACATGGCTTTCACTGAGCATCCACTGGAGAGCCTCAGGTCAGGTGGAGTTCAGAGATGTTTCTCTCTGCCTCTCTCTATTTGTGAGGCAGCATAAAAGCTGCCAGCTCACGGGGGTAAGGCAGGAGCAATAAACCTTTTCTCCTCTCTGGGTTTTAGTAAGAGGATTACATATCTTCTCCTTCCAGAATAAACCTCTTTGCAGGGAAGATACTTCTCAAGCCCTCTTTGGAGATCAGTCTCTGTGTCAAGACTCCTAAGATTCAAGCCATCACAGCAGTCAGTACGAAGTGAACCCCAGTTAAAAGGGAAAGGCTTTTACAGCTCTGCAGGACTGCAGGGTAAGGACAGTGTATGTGCTGCCACAATGAAAGGATCCTTGCTGGGTTCACAGCTATGGGAAACAGAAAAATAAGGAGGCAAAAGCACAGAGCAAAGTCCAAGCTCCATCCATGATGACAGGAGACTGCTGCTGGAGCCTTGGGAAGACACAGCTAACCCCCTTGCTGGAACAGCTTCACCACCGGGGACAAATAACCCAAGAAACAGAAGAAGAAACCTCTTGTAACTTTAACCCTTGACCAAATATGACTGAAAACAGTTCCCAAGCATGCACAAGTGCATGCAATGACTACATTATTAAAAGAGAGAAAGCAAATTAAAAGCTTTAAGGCATAGTTCTACGTTTTACTGTGTTTAATGTATAGACATTAATTAAAGACCTTTAGAATGACCACAACATCCAAATCAGACTTAATAACTAATATATTATAACTTTGGAAACATCAACTAGCAATTACTCTGTTTACAAAACACCTATGCATTAAAATAAAAGTCTATGTGACAAGTTAATAAAACTACTTCCTTCCACTGAGCCTCCTCGGCACACACTGTTCTTGCCTTCTGCTGAGTCCATCTCAGCCACTGAGACTCTACAGACCTGCTCTGGCTCCTGTTTTGTCTTCTGACTCTCTCTGCTCTTTCTGTAGTAGGTCACTTTCTGCCATCACACACTCTGCTCTCACTGTAGTAGTTTTAGGCTAGTGGCATGTAAATGCTTTTTTTTTTTTTTTTTTTTTTAGCATTTCCTGTGGCTCCTTTGGTCATCCTCTTCACCTACCTTAACCTATGTGAATCATTTCAGTGTTGCCTAACTGGCTTTTGGAGCAAAAGAAACGTCCTGATACATACATGCATCTTGCCAGCTCAGACCACAAGCATCCCATCATCAGCATAGAGAGGGATAGTCTGATTCACCTCCATGTCACCTCTCATCTTTCCAGCTTTCCCCTTCCTGGCCACACTGGGACCTCTTGATGATCACAACAACTCACAGGAGATGTATTTCTTGATGGCACCTGGAGGCCTTGGCAATTCCTCAGGTCTCTCTGCTACCCACTTTCCATGGGCAGCAGCTGACACATTGCCCTCTATATGAAGGGTAACTTGGGGAGAAGGGACTGCTGGAGCTCGATCTGCTGCTACTGCAGCACTATGCCCTTTCTCTCTCTCTGTTGACCATTTTAATGATTCTTCTGTACATCTGGATGGCATGGATGCGTCACAGGTAACCCCCTTTCTGCTTGTACACACATTTGTTTGCCTGCTTGCCCAGTGAGATGGCTGGGTTTTGGAAGCACCAGGTGCAGCTGCTGGGACTGCTGGTTGGAGAAACATTTGCCTCCTGAGCCCGTTAATTAGCACAGTAACGGTAACTGTGCTCCATTAGCCAACCCATGTGGTCAAGTCCCCTCCTCGTCCACCAACCTTGTCCTTAATGAGAGCTGGAAGGGGGACACTCACAAAACACTGCCTCAGAATAATATTCGGCTTTGTCCACGCCGGTAACGAGAGCTGACAGGATCACTACGTCCATTTCTCTTCTAATTAGCACACTTCCAGCTCGGCCTGAGCCAGCAGCCAGAGAAAAGCGATCGGACAACCGTACCGAATCACAAACACAAAGAGGCCCATTCCCCATAATTAGGTGAGACAATCCCTCAGTCTTTTCTCGGCTGGAGCTTGCCGGTAAGACTCTCGCTGTTTTGGTAAGTCCCAGCAACACAAGTTACACGTCTCCCCAGGACACTAATAAGCCCCTAATTGTCTTCCGCTTCACACGGCTCGTACCATAGGTCTGACTTGGGGGAATTCTTCTAACGAGCGGCAGCCAGTGCTCCCTGCGCCACAGACGGACAGGGAGCCGCCTCTCGGGCACCGGAGGAGAAGGGGGACGGGGAGAAACAGCCAGAAAAGCAGTCCAGGCGCTGGGGCCCAGCTACGTGGCACGGAGCCGGTGGCTTGGCAGCAGCCACATGGTGCTGGGGACATGGAACTTCTCCATCCTTACTCCATCTCCACTGTCCCCCTGCATGGTGGAAAGACAAGTTCAACTCTTTGGCCTGCCTTCTTCTCTGTCATCTCCGGTGGTGGTACACAGGTACTCATGCTTCCATGCAGAAATGTACCATCAAAACCAAACATCTGACTGCACAGATTTGCCTTAGGTCTCTGCTAAGACTTCCTGGGCACTCCCCTTACAGAAATGCAGCACCTGGCATACGCTTTTCTCCAGTGAGGGAATGCCTCAGCGTTCAGGCTGGGAACAAGAACGTGTAAAAAACACCCTGTCAGTTCTCGTGGAAGGGAACATGTGCTCACAGGGCAGGTCTTTAAAGACGCCCACAGAAGGACTGAAAACATGAGTCGTGAGGGAAGTAGGACATCCCAGCTCAAGCTCTCTTATCAAAACAAGGCAAAGGAAGGCATACCCCCTCTGACTTTCAATCTGACACTTCCTTGAGAAACCATCATCAACCAAATACTTTTCAGCAAAATATTTGCCCCAATTTCTGCTTACAAGTTCATATTGAGCAAAATATCACAGCTAATCCTGTTAAGGATAGCCATGGCCTGCAGATCCCTTTGCTTCCTGTGCATCTGATCACAAACTGATCCCTCCTGCAAACCAGGGCTCACCCTGATTCTTCCCACAGCGAGCCCCTACAGAAGTGATTTGTCTGCTGGTTTTACACATGCTATTTGGCTTCAGTGTGCTAAATGGGGGGGGAGAAATCTAAGACAGGGTGACAAGCTGATCTGTGCAGAGTAGAACAGGAAGACAGATGCCAATGCTTTCCCTGAAAGGCAATTCGGGAGTATATATATATATATAAATAAAAATTAAAACTAGCCATAACTAATAAGTTACTTTAATACAGAGAGAGGAAAACAAACTGAAGGCCACAGAATCAGGCAGCCTGAGCATCTGTGTCCACTTGGATTGCTCTGCTGGTCTCTTGTCCCTCATTCTCAAGTAGCTAATGAGCTCTCTTCCTGCCTTTTCATACACAACTTGCTGCATTTTGGGCTATTGTAGTAAATGGAAGATGGTACATGGCAAATTTCTGAAACTTCAGGACTAGCTTTAGAAGTCTGTGATTATGAAGAAAGTGGTTAGATGTGTGTGGTACTTTTGGAAGGGAAATCCTCCCTGACACCCAAGTGCCTGCAAGCACAAAATTTAATTACCCTATATTATTACGCCTACTCATCAGCTATGGACCACAGAGCCAGCCTTTCAAGTGATACAGAACCAAGTCAAGTACTTTGTCCTCCCAGAGATCTGGTCAATAAATAAGGTGCAAGGTCATTCTTATTACCCATTTTTTCTACTAGCAATTAAGTAAGGGCTTTCAAGCTCAGCCCTCTTCCTCTTTTCTGTTCCTTACTGAGGTGTCTATAACAGAGACAGGCAGGGAGTGTTCTGGCTTCACTGGTCACTGATCTGTATTATAGGAATCAGCAGGCAGGCCAGAGGTCAACCACACAAACCCAACAAGAAAACGCCTATTCTGTACACCCATCAGCTGCCTGGAGTCAGTCATCCCCCTCAAAGGGACACTACAGAAAAGGTCAAGTCTAAAAATCGGCAGTTTCAGTGGATGATGAAGTTAAAATGTGAAGAGATCCTGCCATGCTGAAAATCTAGCACAACATTAATAAAACTGGCATTGTTGCACATTCTCTATGAGGAATGTGGATTACATTCTACAGAAACTGGATCAGTCCATACTTCTCTGGCCACTTAACCTTTTAACTGTATGCGGATTTTATGACTGGCCACAGTGATTGACTTCAGGATTTTACATTTCACATCCTCCTGAAAGAAACTCAAAGCACTGATGTAAGGATTGACTTGCAGGGATAACATGTTGCTAGAATAACTTTGATTCCAAGAATACTAGCATTATATAAAAGCAAAAGGGTTCAGTTTTCTTCAATTCCTTTTCCTTGATTTTCTTTCTTTTTAATTTTTTTTTCTCTTGTCTTGCCTTGCCTTCTAAAAATACTGAGGTCCATATCTTAGAGATATTTGGCATCACACATATAATATCTTTTGGACGTATCTGGCACTCTGGCTGATGTACATACTGGGATGTGCACATAGAAAACATGGGTTTTGGTATTTCTGCAGTGGGAAGGTTTTGCTATAGTGTTTACAGAAATGTGTCTACAACACTTGCATTTGTTCTTCTAATCATTTTCATTCAGCTCAGAGTTTGTTACTGTCCATGAGAAGTTACTGTCCAACTATAATTCTGCTGGGCTGAAGATACAGAGATGACCTTCTACAAACTTGTCTTTCGATGAATTATCATCTTCTACTAAAGTCTGATTATTCAATGACTTCTTAAAAAGTGTCAGTGGCATACGAAGATGTGGGTACAACACTAAAGAAGTGAGGATTATTTTCACGCTAAATTAAGTTTGCTGGCCATGTTCAGATAGCTCAAAGATGTGACAGATTTCCCCACTACAAGTACCCTTGTTGCTTGAGGTTCTTCCTTAGTACGAACTCAGAGTAATGGTGAGGATGCTTCAAAAGCCTCTGTCAAGATTGTATCTCTGCTGTTTATCAATGTGGATTTTCTGCAATAGTAATTTGCAACTTGTCTTTTTTTTCGATTGTGTATACCTAAAAATTTTTATTACTTTAGAAGTATTACAGAAATGTTTATGGAAGGTTACTGAACTTGTGGGAGGCCAGGAGTCCAGGATTTCAGACCACATGACAAAGATGTAATTTACCTTTTTTACATACTGCATAGGCTGATGATGGAATTGCCAGATGTCAGTTCATCAGCATGGAGTTGCTGGCCTCACTGTCATCATGATTTGGATAAAGTGTTGTTTGCCCAGCACAAGTTACTGTGGGTGAAGAAGTGGACAAGATTAGCTGCATGCACAGACTGCAAATCTAACTGATGATCCTGTTCTTAGAAATACTCAAAACAGGATTTAGCCCATGATGATGTGGGAGAAAACAGCAGAGTAACTGCAAAATACAAGCTGTAATTAGGACTTACACACTTCCACAGTATGCTTGCACTCTGAATACTCTGCAGTTTTGATTATGCCAGCTCTGGCTGTAATAGAAGACAGACAAATGAACATTGTGAACACGAGAAAGGTGAACATAACCATGGAACCAAAAACATAACAGAAACTGAAAAATCATGAATAGTGCATAGACAGCAAAGACGAAAAAATCTAAACATCTGTGTGTGACAATAAAAGAAATCAAAGATTCGAAATGGAATTAATTATCAGGTAAGCAGGTTTAAAACAAGGAGTTACTTTCCTCCCTTTTTTTATGTTTTTAACTTTTCTTTGTATAACTTAATGATGGAACTCATCATCCAAGGGCACTTCTGAGGCCAGACAAACTAGGACTAAGGCAAATTTATGGAAGGAAGGGTCTACTGTGGACCAGATTCAACTAAAACAGATTGCTGGATGCTATGTAAGTTACCCTAAAGCAAAATCACTGCGTAAGCCCTTTGTTTATATCCTTCCCTATCCTTCTACAACTGTTTATAGCAAAGAGAAGATTACAGATAAGACGGGCTTGTGATTTGACTTGTAATAGCACCTTACATTTTTACGTAACATAAAAATCAGTAAAACAAACCAGAATAAGGTTCAAACATTACCTCCAAGCTGGATTAATCAGTTTGCACTAATCTGTCGTTTCTAGGTGACTTCTTGAGATAAATATGAAGCAATGTTGAGAACTGTGGGTTATAGGAGTTAAATGTAGTATCGTGTTTTTCAACTGCCAGTGCCTATAGACTTCAATTTTGATAATAATTAATATAACAAACAAGAATTTCTTCTCAGTTGGATTAGATAGCAAATCATTTGACAGTCCAAGACTGAAGTGAATAGCCTTTATAACTAAATGTATGTAACACTGGCATTTAAAAGGAACCAAATACATACTGAGTTAACTTCCATGAAACTCAGAGTAGCATTTAACATACCAATACATGAAAATACTTTATAAAACAATGCATTAGCTTAATTAATATGAACAAATCTTGATTTTTTTACACTTTTCATTCCCATCATTTACCAAAATTTAATTTTTGTTTCAAAATACAGAAGATTACCAATAACAAGAAGTCACTCAGATTTTCTTGTACAGATATATAACTGCATGGATATCAGAAAGGATATAACTGAAGGAAAAAATAGGGTTCAAAAGGGTATGAAAATCCTTAGTACAATTTGGACATTGACAAATATTTATTGATGCCAATAAAAAAAATAAATCACTACAGATGACAAGTACAAAACCAAGAAATATCACAATTCTAAAGCATATGTTAATGGCTGCCCTATAGAACACAAGTACTGCATATGGTAAAAGGAGATTTTTCTTTCTTTTTATTTTTTAAAAACATATGTATGTTACTAAAAACAACCTAAAGTTTGAAATTCCTTACAGCACATATCAGAAAATATACATATACTTCCATAACGGTGGTAGTGGATCAAGGGTTGGACTTGATGATCTCAGAGGTCCTTCCCAACCCGTCTGATTCTATGATTCTATGATAACAGGCTTCCATATACTCTCCTTTCAGATCTCAATTAATGTGTCGGACCAACAAACCTCTGTAAAATGCACAAACTCATATTGGTGATACAGATGAAGTATCCCATTATGTCATCATAAATATATTATATGTGTAGTATACAAATTTAAATTTGCATTCAAAATGTATAATTCAATGCTTAAAGCTACATCAACACCAGTTTGAACCATCAGGTTTTTTTCTGTTTCTGAACTACCACTTTCAGCTTCTCATTCATCTGACTTAACTTTCATATTCTGAAGGGAAGGAGTTCCTCTTTAGTTCAGCCCTGCATAAACTGTGAAGTACAGGAATAACTCTGTTAACTTTGAAATCAGACTTCTGACATTCCTAAATATTCAGTATTTGTGAAGGGTCTTTACAGCATGTGGAAAACTTAGTTAACAGGAGCTGTCCAAAACAAGCCCAGTTCTGACTGGCAATAACCAAGACCACAGACAGCAAACCAAAGGGTCATTAGCAATTTAGTAAAAACTCAGAGAAGTCTATTTGATTTAAAAATCTCCCTCTCTTTATTGCACACGCATCCAAAAAGAGCCTCCTCTCCCTGAAAACCCAGAAAAATGCAGTGCTCTAAGGACATGTACTATTTCCAAGTAATTTCTCTTCTCATATGTGACTACTGAGAAATGACAAATTTTGAAAAGCCTGCATGGTAAAAATAACATTTCTAAATAGAGAAAAAACCCTGCTCTTCATCTGGTGTTTCCACATCACATTGTACCCTAAAAAGAACATATTTACTAACTCTTAAAATGTTGTTTTCTAGGAAAAGGAAAGAGGATGAAACAAAAGAAATTATTCTCTTAAATAAACCAAAAAGTCTGAACATGCTCTTTACCTCTTCTAAGGGGTGAACACGTAAAAATGCATGAACAGGAGGAAAGGCATTAAACTGTAAGATGAATAAAGACCAAAACAGTGTGCTGAAAGGGATCAGGTCACACATAAACTTCTGTCTTAAAAATTCCGATTTTGTAGGAGAAGAAAATTTTGAGGTGCTGGCATATAAGTAATTAAAGATACCATAAAAGTTTTTTTTTTTTTCAGAAATGCCAAGAGTCTCTATAGGCAGACCATCCTTGCAATGTGGCTAAAAATCCCGTTGCCACTTCTCAGAGTGCTTACCGAAAATATTATCACCTTTCAACTTTGTAACTCTTTCCAGTTTCTAGCTCTGTTAGAAGCAGAGAATTGCAGTGGACTGACACAGCTGTTTCTTTGTGTACTGGGCAAAGCTTCTGTGAAGATATTTTCCTTTAGGGCACAGTAACACCTCTTACTCACAGTGGTCTGTCAGTCTCAGTTTCATTAGAGAACCGTTTAGCAGGGAAATGAAGCTCCTGGCGTACTGAAGGTCTGCCTCGGAGTACCAGCCATGCTTCTCTGAAGGCAGTGAGTAACTGGAATCTAATGCAGAGACTGCACTCAGTTTCTACACTAAAATCATATGCTCCTGCTGAACCAGTATTGGTCAATCCACACCCCGAACTGTGCTCAAATCCTTTAGCACAGAAGTCGCAGGAAATCAATGCATCTGAGACAAAAGACACACAGAAGGGTCAATGCCTCATGATGCACACCAGCCAGAGTCAGATCTGCTGTGTACTTAAAACAGGGGCTGCCCCTGAGAGCAGCTGAACAAGGACACTAGCTGGTCACTTTGAACAGCTGATTAAAACAGGTAACTGTGTCACAGCACGTCAGGTTGGACCTTCTATGGTCAGATGAAGTTCCAGATTCCAACACAACCATCTGCAGTCCTTGTGACCTGTGTACGCCGTACATTTTCCCTCATAAAGAGATGATCTGTGGAAGCAAAAATAGATGTTTGCTTCTGAAGGTCTAGAGCAAGAGCTTTTTCTTCTTAGAAGTTCTGGGATTCATCTGTATCCGCAGTACATAAAATGACCTAGTTGGCGAATTTTTGTCCAAATGCTAGATGTAGCAGCTACTTTTTGGGTTTCTCTAGGATGTTCAGGAATTTCCCTCGAGTCATCTCTCTAGCTGAAATCACAAAGGAGGAAAAATAAATCAGTATTTTTTTAAAAGCCAAGAAACCTAAACAATTGTATAATTTACATATTTTAACCATAGGATAAGAAATTCAGTTAGATTTGTGCTTGTACCAAAAGTGAGTAAGGCTTATTTTATTTACCTATTTAAGTGGAAAATAAATAAAACTACATTCCAACTTGATTTCCTGATACTGTAGAAATGCATAGGCAGGGCCTGGAATCTTCTCAACTTAGCAATAATTCCCACAGGCTGTCTCATTACATACAATCTATGCTTCCTATTCCTACTGCATTATGCTCTTGCAGCACCTCCTTTTCTCTGTACTATCCATCTCTGAATGGTGAAATCCACATCTCCATCACTCTATCTCCATGCAATTGTTCCTGGATGCTATAATCTGTCAGAGATTATGGAACTCTCTCTTTCTCCATTTCAGGATTATTGGTCCCTGGATGCTATGATCTTCAACAGAAATTAGACAGCATTTTCTCTCTCTCAGCAGTGTCAGTCCCTGGATGCTGTAATGTAATGGGGTTTATATTCCTTCAATGCAGTTCATCTATGGATAGTGTAATAAAGTAAAGTTTATAGAGCTCTGGTCTTCTCTCTCTGTCTGCATTGTCAGTCCTTCGATGTTTAATACAGCAAGGCAAGGTTTACATGTCTCTCACTCTTGGTACCATCAATCTCTGGTAGCTGTACTACAGCAGGGTTTACCACAGACACTTTTCTGCATGAAACATTTCTGACCTGAGAAGCCATAAGCTCACAAGCTGGCAGAGCAGTCCTAATACTCTCCTTGTCTTGCAATAACAACACAGTGCACCAAAGACAACACCATTAGCAACTGAGTCCTGGAGAACGACAATCTTCCCACTGGTGCCTCTCCACCTCTTTTCAATAAAGGTGTAAGCTTTGTGCTGGACTGACAGGCATCAAAATATGGAGGTTTTTATTCACATGAATAACAAAAGAATGACTGTTCCCCAAACCAAGCCTAAAGATGGTCTGGAAGGAGATGGGAATTCATTTTCTCTTTTATCCATTCAATTCCTGACCTCTCTACTGAGAGGAACAACAGAAATCACAATTAGAATAAAATCTGGAGGTGGGTTTGTTGCTGATGTTGGGTTTTCTTTTGACATTTTTGATTATCTGTTAAAACAGAACTAAAGTATAATAAAAATGTCCAGCTTAAAATACTCAATGTGCAGTCTAACATAAAAACATTTTGTAATTCTTTACATAAAAGTCAGAATTTGTGTCTTAAAGCCTTTTCTTTAAATTATTACATTCTAATTTGTCTACCCACAATTTTATCACAAGGTATTGTCATCAAAAAAATCCCTGTAAAACAAATATCAGTATGTATATATGTAAAAATATGTAACCAGCCTGTTACATACTGATACTCATAGGCTGCAAAGTCCACTGTCCTGAGTGAAACATGCTTCAGATTGGCTGCAGATACCAGCAGGTCACTGCACTATTCACTTGGTTCATGCCTTCAGCTGGGAGTTCTATCACCTGGGATCCATTCCCAACACTGCTTCTGATTCACAGCATGAACTACCACAAAAGTCCTAGTTTGTACCTCTGCCCTCCCCACTTGCAAGATAACTTGTATGTTTTAAGTGCTGATGCAGGGATAGAAGGTGCTGCAGAAGAGCAGAGTGGATTGTTATTTTGTCAGGAACTAAGTTGTTATGCAAAAAGAACATGACTAAGTAAAACTGCAAGATTTTTTAAATTTCAGCTTGGAATAGATTCTCAGTACCAGTTCTCTGACACCTCCCTGCCTTGCATTATCAACAGTGCATGGTTTTAAAACACTCTTAGCAGAGAAAGCACAAAGCCGAACTGCAGTTGATAGAGTGAAAAGTTTTCCAGAGTGCAAGTCCCATATAGGAGATATACGAATGCATGACAATTCTGTTCCCCCAAAGAGGGCTGCACCCTATAAATCAGGCAGAGAGCATAGACTCCTTCTGTGCGCTGAGTGAAATTACTGTGGGTTGGAGGTTGCTCCAAAGCACGTGCCCGCCTGTTCACTTGTCATCGGAGATGTTAACATTTCTGATTAATTCACAGACCTCTCATTTTATTCTTCATTCCTTTATCCTTGCTATCCTGTTCTGCTGCAGCTTAAAGATTCTTACCGACCTGCTACAATAATCACCGCCCGCTTCCCCCCCCCAACCTGGTGAAATTGTTTAGTGATGCCAACCGCGCTTTTAATTTGCAAGACATCAGACACAGAGGTAATTTATACCAACATCTGTTCATTTCTGACTTCTGAAACAAACTCGCACATGCTGCTACAAAATCCCATTAGGAGCAGGAGACAGCCTTCTGCTATTCTGTATTCCTCATCTCCTCAGACTCAGGCTTGCACCAGGGCTTTATTTTTAAAGATATGACGCCAAACTGAAAAAGAAAAAGGACCTTACATCTTTGTATATGCATGAAAATGGCTAGGAAATAACATCCTCATATGATAAAAAAAACCATTGCCAAACTAAGGGCAAGTTTCCACAAACATTAACAATCTTCTTTTCCCTGCTTCAGCTGCTTCCCTATCTGCCCAAGGATCATAGTTCAATGTATTCCTGGTAAACACAGGCCAAATTTTTTATTGCATGGTATTACAGTGAAACATCTTGGCTATTCCTTCCCCTTTGTTTCTCTTTAGTCTGCACTGGAGTATGATCTGAGCTTGCATTTTGCACAGTAAGAGCCTCTAATATTAAACTGACTTTTCTGCTCAATATTGCTTCTGATAAATGAATTCCTAATAATGGGAATAAAAAACATAATTTCCAGTGGGGTCTTACAGAGCTTGCTGGAGTGAGAGAAGAGCTTGTGAATGAAGAAACCATCATCCACATTCCAAATATGATTGCAGGCTAAGAGAGATGGTAAAACCAGTTTTAAGCAACTACCCAAGGGACCAGCAGAAGCCAGTTGAATAGTAGACAGAAGTAGATTTTTTAATTAAAAGGTTGGACAAAACTATAGTGAAAACCTCAGGGATTTTTTTCTTTACAATGATTGTTTAAACCACAGACTTCAAGGGAAGAGAGGGCTTGAGCACAGGTTTCATTGTACCAGCAAATACACAGTACAGAGGCTGAGCAGCATGAAACAGAAACATGAATCTGCATGACAAGTCATGATTTACAACCTTGCCTACACTGTGTATCTACTACAACAGAAAAAGCAACAATAAATAGGATCGCAATAGCTTGGATACAAATTAATTGCACCTACTAGGGAGAAGGAAGACACTGAACTTCACAGAAAAAAATCACTTTAAGATATTATCAGCAGTGGTTACAATGGAAGTAGTGTTTGAATAGACTCTTTCAGATAAACATATTGAAAATGGTATCAGGCTATTAAAATTAACACAGAATGCTGTACTGCAGGAATTAAGTTTGCTGCCTGGCAAGATCTGCCAAGCAGATCTCAAGAACAGGTGTAGGAAAGGCTGGGGCTGAAAGGAGGAGGAGACATTTCTACTTGATAGGAGAGCAGAATAAGGTTTAATATAATCTCCTCTTTAGAACTTCAATCCCTCAATCCCACATTTAGCCTTGTTGCCTTGGGCTCCTTTTTTACTACAATTGTCCCCAAGCTGCCTCTCTGCAGTAAATTTTGTAGCTGCTGGTTGAAAAGATTCAGTAGTACAGATTGATTTCCTACAAGTGAGGAGATGAGGGATTACCAAAAGCAGTCCTGGTTAACAAGATTGGGTGCAGAATCTCCTGCTAGAGCAGCCCACTCTGCCAATGCTTTGCATCCTTTCACTATGACATATGGGTTTCATTACACAAAGATTTTCCTGATTTTAACTTGGAGGCGATTACATTGGAAACTCAGAGCTATCTTTACATCTGTAGCAATTTAAAGGTTAAGTAACTTTTAATCAAATGACAAAGACTCATAATGTTTTTTCCTCAACTGAAAATGAAAACTGCTGTTCCGGATATTCCTTCCAATGACAATTTAATTAGAAAAAAACACTGCACTGGAGATTGGGGTCCAGCCTGATTGCTCCCCATAAAAAGCCTTCTCGCACAGGACATACTGTATCATAAGGTCTGGATAGCCAGGAAATAATGGAAGGATTTACTGCTGTAAAATCAGCAAGGAAAACAGTGATTTACACTTACATAAGAAACTTTCATCCAGGAGAATCCCTAAGCAACACACATACATACAGACTTTTTAAACATAATATACACTTAAATGCAGAAGCACAACACACTTCGTGATAAATATAAACCGTATTTATTACACATTCATCATGAACATTACACCTTCAATGCTTACTACTTCTGGGCTTATCTAAAGATCTCAAAATAAAGCCTGCAATCATCTTCAAATTACAGATACTTTAAAATGAAGTCACTTGCTAAAGAGGCACTTCTCTGCCTCTCTCTCAGATGTACAACTTATCGGACAAATTTGACTGTGATCCTCCTCTAACCTGAAAATACAGCCTTGTTGAAATCTAAAGGTCTTGCTACTAAAAAAAACCAGAAATACAATTAACGTTTTTAGCTCTGAAATGTCTTGTAATATCACATTTTGAATGCTACATTCTTGACCATAAAAAGGTTACTTTCAGCACTGTCATACTTTGTTAGCTTATTGGTTATTCCTCTCATTCAGTTGTATTTATGCTAAAGAAAGAACTTGTTTTTCAACATGTAAGGATTCCTTTCACATTACGAATCATGAACTCTCAAACTACTGCTGTGTCTTAGGCCTACACAGGAAACAAAATTAAAAGGGTTTATTTCTGAAGAACTATCCACGGAAATTACCATTTCAGGACAAAGAACACGAATTGCAGAGAGACAGCAGAACACTCCTCTGGTTTTCAACCTTCTGTCACAAGAATCTGTTGCATCAGAAATGTGCTGAGATACAGTGTTAGGATAAGAAGACACAACCACTCTTTTTTTAGTTGGCAGGGCATAAAAAAGGCCTAGAGGAATCTGCCTGTGAGCGACTGTGGGAGTTTTGCTTGACTGAACTTGTGAAAGCCAATCGCAAAGTCACATCTTTTAGTTGGGCTCGACTAACATTGCATTTAGAAGGAAAATAAAAAAATAAATCGGGGGAAGGGTTGAAGGCAAAAAGGTAATTTAAAATCAGTAAAATTATTTAAGATTGACATTATTACTGAACAGCCCTAAAAGAAAAAAGAGGTTGAACTTCTGGGAGAGCGAGAGATCTGTATGGATCACTTTCTGTCTCAAATCAGACCCCTAAAATCCTATTACCACACCTGGATGACTGCTGGCACCCGCTCAATCCTCTTTCTTCATAGAAAGAGCTCCAATTACTCTGCTAACTGTGTACTTCCCCATGTAAACATAAATTGAGATGCTACTTGAAGACTGTGGGCCTTTGACAAACACTTAGCAGTGAATGCTACCCCAAGCCCCATTTCATAAAAAGCTGGACTGCCATCTCAGGAGAGCAGTGGTTAGCAAAGCAATGCCAGTTGCCTTCACTGATGGCAGAACTGGCACACACAGATACTCCGAGCCATGCTTCAGGAACTGTTACACTGGCATTGAAGACCACAGTGATCACCTCGAACTCCTGAAACCTATTCTTCAGGTAAGACAACAGAATCAGTATAAACCTCCAGGTGGAACAAGCTTGCATTACCATGACATCTTCCAGTAATCAATATCAAAGCACTTGCAAAGTTTATCAAGACTCATAATATTTTTGAGACATAAAATTATTGAATTCCCACCTTACAGTTGGGGTCGCAGCCTCAGTAAGGAGAGATGTACACATTTTTGTGGTTTAACCCCAGCCAGCAGCCAAATTCCACACAGCCACTTGCTCGCTCCCCCACCAGCAGAATCAGGAAGAGAATAAGCATGGTAAAAGCTGGAAAACTCATGGGTTGAGATAAAGGCAGTATAATAGGGAAAGCAAAAGCTGCACACACAAGCAAAGCAAAACAAGGAATTGGTTCACTGCTTCCCATGGGCAGGCAGGTGTTCAGCCATCTCCAGGAGAACAAATGTTACCATGCATAACAGTTACTTGAAAAGACCAAGGTCATCACTCCAAACATCCCCCTCTTCCTCCTTCTTCCTCCCAGTTTATATACTGAGCATGATGTCATATGGCATGGAATATCCCTCTGGTCAGTTTGGGTCACTTGTCCCAGCTGTATCTTCTCTCAACTTCCCATGCACCCTCAACTTCCTTGCCAGTGTGGCAGTACGGAAAGCAGAAAAGGCCTTGGCTCTGTGAAAGCACTGCTCAGCAAAAATATCTCTGTATTATCAACCCTGTGTTCAGCACAAATCCAAAACACATCCCCATATAAGCCACTGTGAAAAAAATTAACTCTACCCCAGCCAAAGCCAGCACAAGATGTATACTAAAAGGAGTCAGCAACTGCGTTAGAATTCAGGCTTTGAAAGATGAGTTCTGTCAAGTCTCGCTGCATCATTTTTAAAGACTAACATCCCCTTGGTACAAAGCATCACCATCCTTCCCTTGGTGAATGAAACAGCAGCATGTGCCCTTGTTTCAGCTGTAGTTCAGAATCTGCGTGACATGCTTTGAAATGCCAAAGAAGGTAAAAGCTTGCACAAAGCCAAGCTGTGAATCAGAGCAGTTGAGACATGGATCGCTCCTCCCAGTCCGCTATGAAAACAGTCCTGTCTGACAGAGAAGTGGTGAATAACTGAGACTGATAAAGTTTTAAACCTTTCAAACAGTTTAGTGAGTGTTAGCCAGAGCCTTGAGAACTGGAATAAAATAATTAAAGTTTTACTGAACTATGAAATCCTCACGTGACCTCTTTCCACCTTGTTTTTCTCCATCCACAGTAGTGATGTTTTATCCTATACCTGATAAGAGATCTCAGAGATCGTTCAGGATTATCCAGCATAGTGATAACAGATCTGCTGCAGATTAATACAGCCTCAAAAATGTAATTGTTGTTATCAAGAAATACTAAAATTATATCCACTCTAAAAAAAATTAGATTCCTTCTCTGCAGAATAATTTACCTTTATCTCCTAACCAGATTTCCCTACCTTGCAAGGCAGTACCATTCTTTTTGCATTCACTTGCAAACAATGATGTTCACAGAGCTTCCAATGTAGAAACTACAAACAGTATTCATTCACATACAGATGGGCAAAAGCAGTCAATGAAAACACTCAAAGCAACGGGCAAAGACAACCCTGCCAATGCCCAGGGAGCTACTAAACTTATGTTCCAGGCCATGGATATTAGGATGTGCAGGTATTTTGTTCTGAGTGACCCTCCATATTACAGGAAGCTCCCAATTCTAGGAGCTGCTTGCAGCCAACATCCTGTGGGGCCAAAGACCTGATCCCTTCGACCCCCAAAGCAGAGAAAGAGTTACATCTTTTCTCCACAAAGCCAATAAAAACCTCTCTTGATTATAATTTAGATAAGAGCCACTGGATTGAATAATAATGTCTGAAACTCCCCTGGCTGTTTCACCTTGAGACGTCCATCACTGGGTTAAACATGATGCTAATTGCATTTGGATTGATTAATTTCTCTCACTCCTGTCTATTCGAATAATGCTTAACAAAATAATCACAGCACCCAGAGCCAAATCTTCTCCGTCAAAGGAATGAAGCCATCAGAACCAGCAGAGATGAAAGAAATGAAGATGACCCGTAATTACTGCTACGGTGATATCATTACCATATTATAGAAAATGAGTGTACATGGGGGGAGCAGGGGCTGTGATTATTATTTATTTTTTAATGGAACCTCACATCCCAAGAATACAGATCTGACACAGTGGAGCATACAGAAATACAGAACTACAAAATTATTGTGTATTAAATTGCAAAATACAGTGAACACTGGGACTCTAGATACATCAAGTGTCCTGTACTGTGAGATGCTGTTTATTCACTTCACTATTTTTTCATTGCAATAATACTCCATGTATGACTAGCATAGAGATTTAAGATGCCTCCCTTCCCAAAAAGATCCTCAAGTGCCTGTAGCAGAACTCACCCATAACCTTGATGCTAAAGTCATTCTCTTTTAATATCATTACAAGTCATCTTACTTTCAATGCCGGCATTCAGATTTTTAAACCTGACAACCTAATTTGATGGTCAAATAAATGCTATCATGCAAGAAATTTTTATTCTTAAATGCTGATTCCTATCTGAAGGCAGTTATAAATTACACCCCTAGCTACAGCAGATCACTTCCAACCATTCAATATGCTGGTTCTGTAAAGATATCAAATGTATCAAGTCTGGAAGAATTTAAAGCAGGGTTTGGAAAAAAAACCACAAAAAACCCAAAACAACCAAACCCCCAATCCTAGCATGAAAACTGAAGGCCTTCTGCTCCCTTTATTCTCCAAAATACACTCCCAAAGCCCCTCTAATTTGAGAAACAAATAGCTTGGCAATTGTATAAGATCTACAGACACCTGTGCACTGCAATTCTAATTGTGGTTTATACAGTTCATTTCTCTCAGTGCTCCTTATGTCTGCCCCCTAGTCTCAGACCAAAGACAAAAAAACTACACAAAACTAGCAGCTTAAAATATTTATTCTGGAATAAAGCCAGGGTCAAATACACAAGAAAATTTCACATGCCAAAAATGTCAAAACCTAAGACCAGGCACTGACTCAAGAAGCTAATTAAACACTGAAAAATGATGTTCAAGTATTTTCTGAGCCTAAAATTAAAAAAAATGAGATACTTCTGATATCAAAAGCAGTAAGAAAGGCGATTTCATATCAAAGTTGAGGATATTTTCAAATATACATGAAAGATACTTTAATAGCATAAGTCATCACTGGAACAGCTACAGCTTAGGAGAGTTCTGACCACCAAATCCCACAGATGTCAGAGGGAAACAGCAGGATAGAAATGGGGCATGTTTTTACAAGAAGCACTCTAAAGGGCCTTTTTCTACCTGCTTGTACCAAGAGGAAAATAATCTCTTCCTGGTTTCCAACCCCTGCAGCGGATCAAGAGTTCTTGATAATTTAGGTTTTTTCACAATAGTATCTAAAAGAAGAATCTTCTTTATCAAGCAACGTGAAGAAATGAGATAAAAACTGCTTGCTCGAGAACTCTCGGGCATAAAGTACAGGAAGAGGCTTAGCACAGAGGTCTGTGTTACATACAGACACACAGCCAGGTATGAAAGGTTTCTGGAGGTGAATGGACCCTTCCCAGAAGGCACATGGGCTGAAGTGCTGCCCATTCTCCCACAACACAGTGTACCAGGATGCAGTGCCCCTGCCTATGCTGGGGAGCAGGTATTTAGTGGCTGGGAACAAAACAGGAGAACCGTGAAAGTCACAATTTTTTTCAAGTTTTATCAGTGGCCAGGGCATGGAGGCCATGGCCAAATCTGAGCCCAGGAGCCAATAGAAACAAAGGGATTAAGAGTTATTAGGAGTGGAGAGAATTACATATTTACAGTACAGTTACTGAAAAATAATCGTGTAATGATTATGTAAGTCCCTATATTCCTTTTGGCTAATAACACTGGGATACAAGCTGTATGGTTATGCAAGCCAGGGCACACAAATCCAATCAGAAGACATCAAGGCATGTTTATGGGGAGGTTTGCAGTTCTGGATCAAGAACAGTACACAGCTGCCTTGACCTCCAAAATGCAGAAACAAGCCCCTGACAGTAAGTTAGCTAATGGCCTGAGCTGTAAAAAAAGGACTGCATTTTTAAATTTAACATCTATCAACAAACTTCATGTGAAGAGACACCTAGATGAAAGAAAGTCATATTACGGTAGTCTGTATTTATTTGTCCAGAAGTATGTCTTTATTTTAAAAAGCAGACTAAATCTTTAAAATGTTTTCTAATCCCAAGATTCCTTATTGAAACATTTTTCCATTTAGATGGCAGTAGCCCTTAACATGACAATGAATTATCAATATTAAAGGTCTCTATGAAAAGAAGATTCACGAGTTTTAACTGAAAAATATTATTTGACTTACACATGATTTAAACCAAGATTCTCTTTACCATTAGTATGATACAACACATTAAATTACATAGAGGACTTCCACGATTTCCAAAAATCCAAGTAAAAAGTTTGTATGGCCAAATACAAGAAAATTATTGAAATCTCAGTGTTCCAAGGTCAAAGTCTCAACCTCAGTTAAAAATGAATTACAAAAAAGCAGCAACAAGCAGTTTGTGGGCTGCAGAAGAAAACCTTCACAACTGCCTTCATCATTTTATTCTTTCCTCCACATGAATCAAAGGTGCTTTACTTAATGACTACCCTTATTCCTATCCTCATCTTTCCCAGTCTATTCACTGCTTGCTTTACTCCAGCATTTTAAGTTATACTGCTGATTAGTTTCATGCACTCTGTCTACCTCCTCTTTCTGAGCAATACTCTGAGCTGAGGAGTATTTGAGAGACCAGAAGAGGTTTAAGGGAATTCAGAACCATCTTTACCAACTCCAAGTTGTTCACAAGACATCTGAGGAAATGCACTGATTTAGAAATGTTACAGTTTTTACAATATCCAAATGCTAGTAGAGTCAAGTTTGAATGAATAGAGAAAAATTGTTGTTACTTGGAGAAACTATGATTAATGACTAGTGTTAATCTGATCTACCTGATAACAAAATTGTAATACCACTCAGGTCTGTTTGGAATGGGTGTTAGAAAGTAAACAATGTAAAAAAATGTACATTCTGCTAGTTATTACAATGTAGGTGTTAATGAGCTTAAAGGAGGCTAGGTAAACCTCAGATGTAAAAGCAGATGTAAAAGATGCACCCAAAAATATACCCACAAGGAAATGTGGGAATAGTTTTCATAAACACTCTCACACTTCTAGTATCAATGTGTTTTGAAGAAAAGCTTAAGAATACAAGAAATATGGAGGTATTGGAGACTGCAGATACCTCCTGAGAGTAGAGACCAGAAGAAACTCCAGTTTTTTGACACCCAGAAATAAAGCCAAAACAAACAAAACAACATTATTTTGTTGCTCCAGACAGTCTACTGAGAGTAGTCCAGTAAGCTTTGGTACTCTTGCTTCCACAAATCTCTTCATGTTTATTCACAGTCCATGCACACCACCAGCCTGAGTCCATGTCTGCCATTATGAAAGCTGAATACAGTGACACTGCTATCTTTTAACAAGCAGAGGAGTGTTCTTCATCCATTACTAGAAACAAGGAAGAGAGGCACTGCAGCAAAGCAGATGGCAAACCAAGACATCTCAGAAAGTAAAGCAGAAGGTGGCGATGGCCATGAGGAGTCTCCATAGATTTGGTGACTGGAGAAACTGCTCTGACGGTTGAGAGGCACTGAAAAAAAACTTCCAAAAGCTTTGGAAGTCAGAACTCTGCAGACTCCATGATCCAGTGACAATGGGATTATGCATTTAGAGGTAGAAAGGCACATCAGAGTAGAAGTATAAGTAAGTGGAGGATATAAGAAAAAAGTGATTAGTGAAGAAAACTTAATCTACCAAACAAGAACAGATCAAATTACAAGGTATACAGTATAGTGTCATATGAGGAAAATTGTACAGAAACAACAATCATTCAGATTTGATAGAACCTTGGCAGGTCTCCAGTTAACTTTCTGTTCAAAACAGACAGGTTGCTCAAGGCTTTATCTAGTCAAGCCATAAAAAACATCCATGGATAGAGACTGCACAACCTCTCAGCAATCCAACTTGCCAGGCTCCCCACTGAAAAAAATTTCTCTTGAATCAAGTCAGAAACCCTCTCGCTTTAATTTATGATTGTTGTCTCTTGTCCTCCCACCATGCACCATGCACAGCCTGACTTCATCTTCTCAAATAACCTCCTTGCAGGTCCTAGCAGGCAGCTATCAGGTCCCTGTGGGGTCACCTCGTGCTGAAGGGGCCCCATTCCCTTGACGTCTGTTCACTGGACAAGTGCCCCAGCTCCTGGGGCCATCTTGATGGCCCTCCATTGAATGCACTCCCGTTTACCAATATCATCTCTCCTGCTGGGGCACAGAGGACATCACTGGATGTGGCACTGCAGACGCAGTCTAATGACCGCTGAGCAGAGGTGGACCATCACTGCCTTTGATCTACTGCCCATGTCCTAATCAGTGGATGTATGTGCAACCCCACATTCCTTTCCCATATATTACTCACTTTCTGTATTCCTTTTCAATACTGTTTCCTAGTCTTTAACCTTCTGTCTACCCACTGCTTTGCTTATTGTTCCAGGAAACCCGAGCACCATAGTCAAGAGTGAGGACATTTTATGCCCTGAGACAGCGGAGGAACTGTTTGCTCCTTTAAGTTTTAGATGCATATGTTAGTAAATACAAATTTTAAGCCTTTTTAAATTAATATGCTCTCCATTTTCAAGTAAGCCAGGTACTAGACATGAAAATCTAGAGGCAACCTAGAGAACTATCTGCTGAAAACCAAACAAGAGCTTAGCCTGCTACCCAGAAACATCCATCACCCATCCCTTTTCTGTTGGGATTTGTGTTGAATGACGTCCTCTGCAGGTTAACAATTAGTTTTTAGCATAAGAGTCCTGTGTCATCATCGTCATCTCCCCAGGAGACAGAAACAGGCTGAGTGATTTTTAGATTATATGCTCTGATAAGACACAGGCTCCTGACTCTGTGCTTGTGCCATGCAGGCCACCTGCTCTATGGAGCTGCCACTGGGGACACAGTCGAAAAGGTTTAATAATGATGTTCTCTCTAGAGATGTAACTCAGAGCATGCTCAGAATTTACGTTCTATATCACTGACTAAAATCTTGTACATAATATCCTATAAATAAATAGGATCTAAGACTAGTTGCTAAAAAAGACTGTAGAAATGTCAATTCCTGTTAAACAAGAATCTGCCCAGTCTGTAGTCATAAAAACTGTAAATGAGCATAGGAGTTGACAGAGCAGGACAGATCCGTAATCTACCCAGTCAGATATCCCGTTTAGCTTCACCCAAGATCAGAAGCATCACAGGAAAAGATAAAGCAAGGAACCACATTATTAAGACATATGGAATGATTATTTGTGAAAGATTCCTCCTCTTCTTAAGTGCTTGTTTTATATCCTGAAGCAGCTGGTATTTCCTACTTCATTTTAGATTTTTATTCTGCTCTAACTAGAAATGTTCTCATCATCCATTTAATTGCCTGATTTTTTCAAGTGGAACAAGATTCGTTAAGATCAGACTAAAAGATTCTGGAAAAGGTAATAAGAGTTGTGTGGATAGATAGGAAAGGGCTTTTTCCATAGGTGTTATATTGAAAAATGGATAAAGATTTAGATTATAGCTTGGATGCCTGGACTTACTGGAGACTCAAACATTATACTTGGTCACAAGAGTTAAATGAGAAACAGAACAGCAGCAGTGTTCACAGTCATCAAAAGAAGGATCCCAGACAATTTGTTTGACACAGGAGGAGGAGAAAGTAAAAAGCTCCAGTTTCAGCATATACTCAGGTACTCAGATATAAGGGAAGCAAAGGGGCTGCTAGGAAACATTTTTAATCCTGTAGGTTCTAGAAAGGTAGCAGTGTTCATCAGCTCCCAATGTGCTCTAAATACTCTGAAATGTCTATGTTGTTAACTTATAGTCACAATACAGAACAATATACAAAGAATCTGAGGCAAACAGAGCCATGCTACATAGTTCAGACATGGGCATTCGCACTAACTCCACATGATAGTTGTGTTTCATGTACATAAATTTTTTTTTTCCAAATTATCTGGCTGCTCAGGAGTAATAAAACACTACCTTGCATGAGCACTGTAATGCTTGCACAGAAATTATATTTACCAGCATTATCTACTGAAAAGAGAATAAGGATAAAAGAATACTGAATAGACAGGAAACAAAGTGTTACACAACTGCTGTACTATGAATGAACATATTTTTCACTTCTAAGTTTCACTGCCATAACCAGTTACCATTTGAATCACTACACCACAGCTACATCCCAGTATCCTCATGATTTAGTTAGAAGCAAGTGATACCCACTCTAAATATCACCAACATTTGCAATTTCTCCTTCTCCCAGTGACCCACATGCAAAGGGTCTATAAACGCCTACTGTCACCACCCTAAGAAATGCCCTTGACTAGGACAGATGTTACCACAGGCTTGAAGAACTTGTGCCCTCTCCAGGAACCCAGCAGCAGGTCTTCTGTTTTAACCAGTAGGCAGGGGGCACTCAAAATCCTCATCAGGAAGTGATCTGCAGCTATGCACCAAAGAGAAGAATCTGGCCTGCAGGATTTCAGATTTCATTTAAGGCAGTGCTTAGCAAGAAGAGAGAGCAGAAGGTACATTTTCAATGCCATCTGCTGGATAAGACAGACAACTAATAAAGGTAAAAAAACACTGTTTTCCATCTATCATCAACTCTTATCAAGGTTGGCTTGATCTTGAGGAACAACTTTCTGACTTTTGTGAATTATAATTTATATTCTGGCCAATCAAATTGCAAAGCTTCATTAAACGTGTCCCAACTGTTTGCAGAAATCATTGACACTATGGATATCTGTAATTTTCATATAGGACACCATTCTCATCATTCTCATAAAGAACACATTCCTCTTGTGATAGCGTTACCAAAGCACTTCTGAAGACTGATGGAATGACCCTCTTGCTCTATCATGCCATTTAGACAGCCTATTGGATCACCTAAATTCAGTAAAAAAACGAGGGACTGGCATGAAATGAGGTCTGGCATGAGACTGATATAACTCATGTAAGAGATGCAGCAACAGATTGCACTCCTAGGTCCTCAAATACAAAAATTGTACTTGTTGACGTGAAAAAACAACAATTGTTAATAAACAGATATTCTACTCTTCAACACTCCATATGGCAGTCTGATGGATTAAACACTAGCAGAGTGTTGATCACTCTAAAAGCTCATATTGAGATGATCTGGAAAATCTGTCTATCTACAATTTACGAATTCTGGTTAATTTAATTAAAATGCTGCATCACTAAGTGCCTTAATATGTGGAAAGCTATAAGCTTGTGAGGTTCCTGGCACATGCCTGCCTTCAGAAGAAGCTACAGAACAAATAGGCAAGAGTCTCCTATTAAATTCAGGATACATAAAGGAAGAATCCTGAGCTAGAAAATCTAAGTGTACACGTAGGGAAGAAGAGAGCAGAAAAATCTCCAAAATAGGCCAAGGGACAAGTGATACAATAAGGATAAGGATGCCAGTAGCGCAAGGAAGAAAGGACATAGGGTGTCGAGGTACTGGTGACCTCTTTGAAAGGGGCCAGCTAAAGTTAAAGGAAATTGGATGTGCTATAAATAGGAGACAGAGAAATGGAGGCAGAGTGGTGGGGTTCAGGAGAGGAACTGTCCCCTTGCAAGGGAAAAAGGGCCAGGAAGTCCCATGAAAGAAGGAGCCCATGATCCACATGCTTGGCCAAAGGTAAACCAAATGGTGTCATCTACCTTTACCAAGGGAGGCTTGAGATCTGGCTTCTTCAACTGAGACAGGCTACAGCATATACACGATCAGTTACTGCAGTTTAGCTAAGGGGTGGTACCTGATCATTTTCAATTTGGTGTCAACACCATGAAAGAGAATCCTTGAGGCTAAGCCAGCTTAGAAAATTTTTTCCTTTCTAGATGCATGGCTGGATGAAAGAATACAGACATTCTCAACCCAAAACCCCTCAATCATCACAAAAGACAAGTGAGTAAACTGCTGGGATGTGGAAGCAGATGACAGTTTGGAAAACAGATACAAAAACTTTTCCATGTCTGCAGCAGCTCTGAGTTAATGAGAGCCAAAACATTCCCAGTACGCACACTACTGTCTCTGGAACGGACCCATGTATGTTAACACCTTCCTTACACTTAATAGTATCTACTTTTGTTCTTCCTAAACAAAAAATGACAATGTTGGGTTCATTTCTTAGCAGCTGAAGCTGAGGATGAAGCATCAAGAGTTTTTCAGGCACAACGACTAAAATTTGAGAGGAGTCTGAAAAAGAGAAAGTGGTGTTATTAGGGAGATGTCACGGAAGAACAGACAGAAATCCCCACGTTACTACTGTCTCAGTCCACTGTAGTTCAGCGAAGTATAAATCCTCTTTTCCTATTTCGATTCTCAAAACCATCTAGAGTAAAGAGAAAAATTCTAGATGAAAGGAACAGCAGTTATCCCCAGAAACATGTTAGTTTAGACTCATTTCTGGTTCCGAAACTTTAAACAGAAACAATTTTGGACTTTGTGCTGTAGAATGATCATCTTACTTGGAGAAACAGGGGCAGTCTCTCTAGTATGGTAATTGATCCCCTACTTATATAGGCAGATGAGGTTCTGCTTGCAAAAACGAAGAGGATCTGTTGACTTTCTGCAACAGAGGATAGGGAATGTGAAGTTGTGAAGAAGGCCTGGTTGTGTTTTATGTCTAGTACAGTACCATAAAGATAAAGGCCACCTCAGCTGTTTCCACAATTCACTGCCTGACAAAAAAGAATACTGAACTTTTACAATGCACACCCCTATACTAATCTTTCCCATAAGAGTAGAATTCAGAAACACTGATCTGAGAGTAAATAAAAAACAAAGCCATGTGCTTAGAAAATAAAACTCACTTTAAAAAATCTCAATCTGATTTATATTTCACTCTCCAGTATCATCTCCATGCTTCCTCTAGACTATTTCCAACAACTTTTAGAACATGCAACTGAGCATGCTGGAGCCAAAGTTAATTATTTCCTTATCAAATACAAGAGTACTGATCCTCTATACTATTACAAGCATAAGAGCCAATAAAAAGTGCCTGAGACTGAAAGCAAGGTGAGAAAATAATCTTCCTTCCCCTAAGTCTTCCCTGCTTCAGAGAAACCAAGCAGGCTGGTTTCAAGACAAGAGCAAGTGATATAACCAAACAAAAGCACATCTGAAAGGTGAGCAAACCCCACAAGCCACACAGTCATTATTACTGTGTCGATAGCACACTTGTTAAAAATGTATATTTTAATTTTCTGTATTGCTAAAGGTCCCAATTTGCCCAGGGATCTAGCTAAGCTGCCATTTTCTACCACGACACCGTCTAATCTTTATTTAATGGATTTAGCATCTATCTTCACTAGAGTGGTCTCTAAGGAAAAGGGGAGGGGAGTATGAAGGGGCATGAAGAGATGATCAGAGCCCCCCTCTCCTTCATCCATCCGGCGCTCATGTTTGTGTTCAAAATTCAATTACCTCCTTATTGATACTTCACAGAGATATTTAAGCTGCAAACATGAAGCCCTGATTTCCCAGGGGGCCATGCCCCTCTCTATTTCACTGCTCTGCTTCCCCCAGGGTGAATTCCTGAGGCGTCCATATTAATAGGTAATCAGTCACAATTCATTTATTAAACAGCTAGCAAGGTTTATCAGCCTGCTCTGATTAGCCGAAAGAAGCCACTGAATTCCTAATTTATTTATGGAAATGTAAGTGTCTTTTTGAATTCCGTTCATGAAAGACAGGGGTGCTGTGGGTCTGGCACACTGAATTCTAACAGGGAAGCAGCAGGCAACCTGGAGACCGAGGACTTTGCAACTTCAGCCTGGGAAATGCACTACGGTGACCCCAGCGTGATCAATAGATTTAGGGCCAGAACCTCAGACAAGGATTCACAAGCCAGCTCAGAGAGTAGGGACTGCCACCCATTGCAACTAGAGAATTATTATCCCAATGGCTCCGTGGCCAGAATGGCTGGGGAAAGTTCACTAAACTGACACTGAGCTGTCAATGTGACAAAATTAGGACAAAATAATAAAGAAAAAAATAGAAGGATTTTTAAAAGTTCCAATAAAACATTTAGAACAGCGCTGAAAACAACTTCAAGGTAACACTAATACATGCACTTACACATAAAGTTCAACTTTCTGAAAACTGCAGACTGGTACAGCCTTTACATTATTTCTGCTATAGTCATTTCAACTAAACTGGTTTTAAAATGGAACACCACAACTGTACTTTCAAACTAAGACACAGAAGCTCAGTGATGCTGCTGGATCACCAGAAAGTGAAAATGGCTAAAAACAATAAAAAAAGTAATTTCTCTATTGTTTTAAACAGAGACATGGAATACTCAGTTAAAAGCAGACCTTGAAGTGAAAAGATTATACATGCACTTGATACATCTTAAGGAATCTTAGAATACAGTTTCATATAATATAAAGCTTATATACACAGGCCTCTGAAGGTTCAAGGCTACCACTGGTGAAAAACTTTTCATCTCTGTCAGCTGTGTAGTGATCCCCAAAACTCACATTCACCTGAATTTTACCCACCATAGCTACTTAATCAGGAAACAACTAGGAATGGAAGACTATAAAAATGTTTCTTTTTCTTCTCAATACAAATTTGAGCCGAGTAACTTTCACAGTATCCCCCTCTGCGGTTAGCAACTTCCCTGAATAGCTCTACAGGGAAGTAAACACAGGTAAACACAGGGATTGTATTTCAAATCCTCCGAACAAGGTGGATAATCAAGCAGTTGCAGTAGCCAAAAGAGCATTTTGGACTTATTTTTTCCTAAATTATTCAGATCTCAAAACTGACAGGATTTAACAAATTAGAGTGTTATATGAAATACAGACAGAGGCATGTTTAAACATATTAAGAGCATTTCTCTTAACACTAATTCTGAGACACTGTTATGAGACATTGTGTTCAGCTATTTCAGTATTCTGATCTGATTATTAACTGACTACTAAAGTATTCAAAACTAACAAATCAAAGCATAAAGAAAGAGGATGCAGATGCCACTCCACAATACTGTATTTCACAAAAATTATTTCAGTTCAATCACAGTTACTTGAAAATACATTTCTAAAACCAATCCTATGTGGTTTAAAACTGGCTACACCTATACTCTTTGAATTTACAACTACAAGTGCACCAGTTATATAAAAGGTTTTAATTTGCTTAAGATTTTGTTATGCAAAAATTGCATTTGTGCATTAAAACCGATATAAAATCCCCACTTCAACTAAACTAGTACAACCCATAACCTAAATACAAAATATATGATTTCTTCTCAAATTACAGTGGTCAGACACGAAAAGATGTACTACATGCAATAAATACATCTGAAGTGCTAGGAGGAATGAATGTTTGAATTCATCTATGACCAGAACTTGTATGTTGAAGGTGTCTGAAGTCAGGAAGGGCATGGTGAAATGAATCCTGGAAGAAGCATCTTTTCATTGCTCGAAAAAGTAATCAATAGCTTAATTGTTATTAGTTTGTGTTTTACGCAATTAAGAGTGATTCAGTGTGGTTTTCCTACTATGAAATGTAGTTTCCTCCAGAAGGAGGAAAAAGACACACAGTTTACATGAAAGGTTTCTCAATACCTTTCCTCCACTGTATAAGAACGATTTCCACCCCGGCACAACAGGCAGGCATCACAGGATTTTACAACAGACTCAAACATCTAATCAAGATGTGGCTCTCAACAGCCAGTTTCTCCAGCCCTCATTGCTTAGGGAACTGCAAATGCTACCAATGAAAATAAAACAACCTGTTCCTTTCCTGAGTCTAGCCATACTTCACCTTTTCCCCCTTCAGCAGTAAATTCACAATCGTGATTTCAAATGAGAGCTTTCCAGAATAGACAAGACAGAACTCCCCACGGAGCAGGTAAAGCAGGACACTCATGCATGTTTTCACTGGAAAGCTCACTGAGCATCAAACTTCAGGTTATTTTCACTCCCTCAACACATAAGCTCCTCATCATACAGAAAACTGCAGCACTGTCCATAACTGACGTTCAACCCATGCTGCCCAAATGCTGGAGAATGCTGGAGAATATAAGCTGTCATCATGTTGCAGTTATTTCTAGTCCACACAGATGTTATTTCTAGTCTTGTAGTTTTCACAGATGTTACTTCTGGTTATTTCTAGTTTTCACTGCTTTCAAAACAAAACGGAGTGAAAGCAACGTAGCACTAACTTTCTGAAACCAAAGGCAATTGCTCCAGGAGATGCAAAGTGTTGTAATTCATGCTTCTTCCTTGACTTGGTTTAAGACATTAGCATTTACACTGAAATTATTACACATTGCTGCTCATGTTAGCATATACACACAATGGAAGGCCGGGTTACCTACTCAGCTGCCTTGCATTCTTGCCCACATGTCAACCCGTTTAAATGTCACCAGCTAGCTTCCCAAGACATCAGCTTCCCTTATGCAACATGTATGTCACTACAATACCACGTATATCGAAAAGAACCTACAAAATTATAAGAGAATCAAATTCAGTATCACAACAGAGAACACGACATTATCATCTTTAACTACTTGACTCATTTTAAAACTAACCATTTTAAAGTTCATTTTAATGCAATCAAATCTGATAGACAGCTGGTCAAACCCAGCATGCTTCTGCCCACCCATCAAGGCAGAACTGGGATTCATGTCCCTGTGTAACACCCAAAGGGTTTTAAAATAAAAACCAAAAGTATTTCATAGGTACTCCTTTTTTTCTAAATGCCACTTGATAGAACTTGATGACAAACACCAATCACTGTGGTGATAATTACTCTTCATACTTTCATTGTGTCCCATCAAGTCCTTCATCTTATACATTTACTTCCAATGATCATATACAATGCCCATATACTTCTAGGGCAACTACAGTAACAAGCTACATGATTACAATAAAGCTTGGGACAACTACTTGCTGTTTGCCTTGCACAGTCAGTGTCAGTAACATCATACTTCTAGCGACTTATACATGGCACGTCCCAAACTGCACATACAAAAATTACTTCCTACACTACTTAAATGATGTAACTTAAGTGACAGACATTTACGCGCAGAGCACAACGCAGATCAGAATAAAAATGAGAATCTCTAATTGACACTGGAGAAAATTAGATTCTAATTGCATATGCTGCATTTTGCTGATGACAATGAGGTTAGCATTTGCAAAAAAAGTGTTATGAGTTCCTTAACAACCAACAGGTTATTAACATCTTTGTCATATAACTCATTAGAAATGTGACATTTCCAACAGCAGAGAGCCCTCTAGAGCTACCATGGGATAACAGTTCAGCAACCCTCCAAAAGAAGGGCACTAACGCAGCTTATTTCAACACCTGGGCTTGTCACGGATTCCCCTTCAGCTATTGACCTGGTTCAGAACAGCGATCAAACCCCAGAGTGAAAAAACAGAAGTCACATTTTAATTTGAAGAATATGGGAGCTAATATTTGTGAATTGCCAGTGAACTTGGAGAGCTTCAAACTGTAAAAATGGGGTTTGGGGATGTTGTGCAAGGACTTAAAGAGATCCTTATTTATAATACAGATGTTTATAAAACATCACCAAATACCTGAAAAGCCAAATTTTACATGACAGTGCATAGTGGCACCAAAATAAGTGGCACTTCGTGAAGTTTAAACAATATGTAGATATATGCCTCATAGCACAGAAAGCTCTCCCTATGGAAATGCCCCCTCAATGTAAAATAATTTCTACACAGAAAATATATTCTGAACTTATTATAATAAGCTTTACAAGCTTTCACTATAACAGTACTCAAAACAACACAAAAGTGAAATCTACTTAATTGGTTATTAGATGCCTTTCAATTACCTCCACTCTTGTGCTTGCACTGTAGCAACCAATCATTAAAATTAAATTACAAACTGAAAATCTCTACTTACGCAGCATGGAGTTTCCTTTTCCCACCTCCCCAGTTACAGTAAAAGTTTAAGATAAATTACAAGAAAATAACTGAATTATATGCTTTAGCTTTATTGTCAAGAGTTACAACTGTGAAAAGCAGTAAACACAACTTTATTACCACCTCATTGTGACCAAAAATTTCAGCAAGAATAAACAGACCCATTTTCTCAGAACCAAAATCCACTGAAAAATAATATTTTGGGACTGACTACTGAATTATAGCACACCAACCACAGGTTTGGTTTCACATTTTAAGAGCCTGAGTTAACCACTGAAAGTTATGAGCTTAACTTTCTGCACATTAATTCATCAGGCTTAATTATGATAGGAGTTTGTGGTGTGCTTTGGGAACAACAATTTCTTGGACACTTTAAAGAATTCACAAACAGCCTTCAAAAATGCTTTCACGGGCAAGTATAAAGTAATGTTTTATTACCAAAATAAATTTCTAAGAGCCAACACTTCACTGGAGGGGGGAGGTGAAGAACAAACTTGCAATGAATATGATGAGAAGAGGTAGTATGTCTACTCTGCTGGCAACAGCATTAAGCACCCTTTTTTGATCTCCAGCTAGAACTCAAAAAACCCAGCAAAACCTTCCTGTATAGACAGAGAAAATTCAACATCTCAGCACCCCAACAAATCCATGTTAGGACCCTGGAAATCAGGAGTACAGTTCCCCACTGGGGCTATTTTTACCTCAAGCCCAGTGGTATATTCAACAACGCACTTCTAAAGGAGAAAATTTTCAGAACAAAAATCACCCAATTTTACATAAATTGGTTACTTCTCTGACCTAAACCCCCAAAAGCTCATGGACTTAAACTCCAGTTATGTTGGGACACATGGATATGCTACATTTTAACAAGATTTTTATTCTTAGACTCCTTTTTCAATGCCTAACAAAATGCAATAGCTATCACTGCTTCCATGCTATTAATAGCCGTGATCCTTTGATATTCTGAAATAAAGTTATTGCCTTATTTTAGAATCAAGTACAATCTTTGTGCATCAAAAAGTGGTACCATAGAGGACAAAGCTTAAATATAGAAGACAAGGCTTAGATATAAAAGAAAAGGTACATTCAGATTAAATTGGTTGTACATGCCTGTGCAGACACCAAGACTGGGGGGAGCAAGAACACAGAGCCATCCTCATTAGAAACATGTCAGGACAGTAAACTACATGTGTAAACCAAGGGTCATAGCAGAGTCCTCAGCTCCTTTACCCTACCCCCATAAAATGTGTATTTCTACTGGAGATATATGGGAACTAGTTATGAAAGTCAAGCAATTAAAAAGCATTTCTGAGGTATTCATGGGACTGTACCAGCCACAAGTGCCTGACAGCTCTGCTCGTGTGCAAGTCCCTGGAGAGCCATCACATTTCAATTACTATCACTAACATTAGTCATTATCAGGCTGGCTCCAGCCTCAGGGGAAGGCAGCTTGTGATGACAATATCCAGCCTCTCCTTGTAAAACAATTCATTAGGCAAAGCGGAACAGCTGGGGCAGCCACGTGGATCTCTGCAGAGTGGCCGCCCCACCGGGACCTCCAGCCCCCCCTTCCCTTTTGGACAGGGGCAGCCACCGCCCCCATGACAGCTGTAAAAGCCTCTGGGGACACTTCAGGTTTAATCAGTGCTCCTTATACTCAGGGGAAGCATTTGATTGCAAACTTAAACTAATGGCACTCAGAAGGTTACAACAATCATCAGATAAGAGGCTTTAGGGCATTTTTATCTTGTTCTAATGCTCACAAGTTAATGAGGCAATAAGAGACAGATACTATCAGACTTGGTCTAGCAACATTATACAGATAGGATGTTCAAAGTTGCACTACTGGAGATGCAAGAGGTAAGGTGGCAAGTTCATTATTGATCTTAACAGAAGACTCCATGCTCACAACAACTGAAGCCACTCAATAAAGAGACAAAATAGTTGGCAAATTTTCACATAGCTTTGTATGCACTATCACTAGATCCAAAAGAGAGAAAACTGAAAAGGAATGTAGCAATTGTGCCACCAAACAGGTAAATAATGCCTGGTATTAGTATGGATACATACTAATAATTTTTAACCTTTATGTTGCCTGCAAATAGAAATCCTTTTATATCTATAATGTCTGTAAATAGCCGAGAACAGCCTTGCTTTTCTTAGTTATCCTGCCTGGGTTCCAGGCTGAAGAGCACTTGATATTGGGATGTGTTTCATCATCACATTCTGATTTTACTTCCACTGATGACAGACACAATATTCTAACCATGTCTTCCTGTGGCATGGAATAGCAGCAAGCAGAAGGAAACAATAAACAGTACACAGGAAAGGATACTTAACAATAAAAGCTTTATATGCTGTTTTTTAAAATCTGTGAGTTTTCTAATGCCTTGCAAAAGAAAGTTAACATGAACCACACCTTCCAGCTGCAGAAATAGAAAGGGGCACATAAGAAGGCAAATAAACCAACCTAGCAGAGCAATGGTAGTGTCAGAAACTGAACCAAGTCTCCAAAGTCACACTCTAGTGAGGTTTTCACTGGGATCAGCTGCTGCTCTGCAAATAGGTCCAGGAACCCATACCAGGGAAGAAAATCCTCTTTTCCCTCTTGCTAGAAGCCAAAATTTATGGGAAAATATTTCAGACAGAGATAGTACAGGGATAATATTTCCAGTATTTGTAAATACAGAGTAATTGTTCTATTAAAACAGAAGGAGAAAAAATGTTTTAACTGGATAAAGGCATAGACTGCAAAAGATTTTTAAATAATAAATATAGATCAGTTGTAAACGTTTGAGAGTTCCTGCTAGAGTGTTTCCTGAGATTTGTTTGGCATTTTTGTGTTTTTAAACGATAATGGAAAAATGCACATAACCTTATGCTTGATCAAACTTTTCCCCATCCTCAATTCCTCCACTGACAGTAGTCTACAAGTTATCCTGTCAGAACAAGAGTAGCAAAAAATAGGCTTCTGACAGTATAATGTAAGAATATTTTGTTTGTAGTCATGTTTCTTTCTGTGCCAAACATGTGGCAGGTAGAAATGCTTTAATGTGACAGACCATTCCTTCACTTTTGTGGCTAAAAGCTCTTCAGTCAAGCACCATTGACCCTCTACTCGTCTAGACAGATGAAGGTGATTTCATTGTTCATTACAGCCAAGACACACAAGAACATCTGTGTATGCTGAGGACCATTCTCCTCTGCTCAAAGAATTAAACTGAATGGACTGTATCTCCCTATGCAGTAAAATGGGCTCTGCAGCCTACATTGCTCAGACTCATAATCAGCTCTGTGCATGGAAGTATTTGGAAGTCCATTCATCATCCTCTAAAAGCATAAAAGCCATCACTGCAACACAAGAATTCTTAGGTTTGTTGTTCCTAATCAGGCTGCTCCCATAGTGGCACATCATGGAGTTGCACCTGCTTTAAGCTCATAAACTGAACCATTTGGTGCTGTGGGGAATGCAGGCTCTGAACGCACTCAGTTCTAGAAAGGATGTTAGAGCACAGAAATATTGAACCACTGGATGGATCATCTGGGCTACAAGGGCTCAGGAGGTCTCCTAGTAAAAGTAGGGTCGATTATGAGGTCAGATCATGTTGCTTAAGGCTTCATTCAGTCAGGTCTGGAAAACCTCCAAGAACAGAGAGTGTACAACCACCCTGGTGACGGTACAACATGTTCCAAGATTTGACTGACCAAAGCTAATATTCCAGATGTCTTCACAAAGAACAAATTAGTGCTCTGAGTAGCATACAAAAAATGCTACAGAAGTTAATGGTGACAGATCAGATGAATCATTACACAGTCTTCAAAGCACTTTCGTCAGTTAGTCTTCAGATTAATCAGATTTCTTCCTCTTTTTCCCACTACCATTGAAAAGGTTCCCTTCTCTTAACCACAGGAAGTATCTAGATCAACCTTCACTCTATCAACATAAATTCAACAAGTCCTTTCCAGAAAGGATCAAATTATTGCAGCATTTCTTCCTACCATGGAACAAACTATAGCAGCCAAAGGGGACTTTCAGAAGAGATATTTTTAGAAATGTATTGCAGGGTATAACTGTTTTTTTGTGTGAGGTTTTTATTGGTTTGTTCTGGGGGTTTTGTTGTTGTTGTTTGTCATTAGTTTTGTTTGGTTGTTGGGGTTGTGGTTTTTTTTTTTTGGGGGGGGGGTGTTTCTTTCTTGTTTTAATAAAGCAAGTAATACATCTGGTTGAAGTACCTTTCAGAGGTGACCTTTGTTTTATCAAAATCAGATCCACCAACTAGTTATGGGGGTGTAGATAAAGCGAGAAGGTAGATGAGAGAAAAGGAAAAAAGACATTTCAATATATAGATAAAAAGCATCTCATAACAACTCAGCTTTTATTTAGAATGTTGATGCTGCACTGAGCATCACTCACTAAGATCAAGAGCAGTTATCTGGCAGTTTTTGGGCCACTTAACATGTGGTCCTTATATATAACTTTGGAAACTCAGTTACCAGAGCTAGATGGGACAGTCTCCCACTGGAAAAACTCCTCTTTGTATTTCCAACTTCAGGATCTGGAATTAACCATGCAAGGGCAGATGTTATCTTAGTATTTCTAACACTTCTACACCTAACCACATTTAAAAGCCATCTACGCAATCAGAGTTTACATTGTTTATGATAATCTCCCTTTGGGAAAAGGTGTCCATCAGATTTAGAAAAATTCTATCAGCTGCATTTGGGGGTTTCAATACATACTTTACATAATGGAAATTTGGGTTTTTACAGTCACTTTAGATATTCAAAAGTAATTCTGTGACAAAATAATTATCTTCTTACTGTGACAAAAAAAATTAGTAAGACAAAACAATCCAACCCGAACTATAGAACCTAACAGAAGAAGATTCCACATAGACAAATATCTACAACAGGCATCAAACAGAAAACAAAAACAAAGAGAAACTGCAGAAGTTTGAAATTCTGACACATTTAAGAGAGTTTTGGAGATTTTTTTCCCCTTTCTCAAACTCCAACACTATACACCTCCTTCTGCAGCACACACAGCCATCAACGCCTGCAGACTATGATGCTGTATTAGTACTCACCATTGATATCCAAAATAGCACTTCCCCCTGAGAGTAAGGGAAGGGCAAGAAGGCAAAGATGCAGAAAATTCCTGAAACTTACAGAAATATTTATTCTACTTTACCAGCAGACAGAGAACACCCTAAGAATCCATGCAGTATTTTTTCCATATATGACAGTTACCAAGACACAGCATTTGTTTTATGGTAAGAATGCACAATTTATGCATATGGGTAGAATCGCATCAGTATACTGTATCTCCCTGATTTTATATTAAGAACCACCTGAACCTGCTTGCTTTTTTCGTGTTTTTTTTTTTTCCTGCACACAAAGTGCAACTCAACCACACCCATTTATTAAAAAAAAAAAAACAATAGCACCTGAGGTCCAGACTCAATTTCCATCCTCACCATTGCAACCTAATCTCCTGGCAAGTTAATGCAAATCAAAGTGAACACTTCTCTGACACTGGTAGCAAAGCATGTTCCTCTCCCAAGAGAGACCTGTAAAACAGGACAGTCACTGACAGCAGTACAATTACTGACACAGATATAGACTTTATGGACATGTTTATCTCTGCTGTAAATCCACACTCTCTCTCCACTCCGATTCATGAGTCATAAAGAAATTGCAGATAATGAAAAAGTTGGAGAAATTTACAGCGTGTCGGAAACCTCAGACAGCCAGAAGAAATTAAAGAGCTGACTGAGGATAAATCACACAGGTACAATTAAAACTTCCTATACCTTCTTCACTTCCAAACTGGGGCACAAGCCAATGGAGATGATGAAAAGTTGAGGTCATGACTCCTCTGACTGTAATAATTTCTTAACTACCTACATGCCAAAATTAGCCAATTCACAGATCACGTATGAATGGCAGTTTCAAGCTGGCACTCTGCTGTCTTGCTCTTCCAGTTGGTGGTGCCCTGGAAAAATCCTGCCTGTAAATAAGCCACCCAGAGAACAGTATAAGGAAAGGTGATTTCCTTGTCCCTCTGCAGATGCAGAGTATCTCTTACCACAGCGTTGTGCATTAAAATGAAGAAGCAAATCTACAGTGTGGGAGGAGAGTACAAAAAGATTTGGGAGAAAGGCCAAGGTTTCACATGGAAATCACAGCACCTTGGACATTATGGTGACAGGGCCATATAAATATCTGAACAGACAATTTAAGCGTACTTTTCACCTCTCTGAAAAAAATAAGGACAAAGGATTACTATAAACTGAAATCAGTCTCGTAATTTTTCCTACTAAGAAAAACTAAACCAACCATTTCAGTTGATTGTAAGCTCCTGAAAAGCTCTGTGATCATCTCCTAACCCACAAACGAACCATCTAAAATGTGACACGTTTTCTGGGAGAAGTCAACTAACTCTGCTAAGCAAATCTTTAAACTAATGGAATACTACAGAAATCCAGTATCTAAAGAGCATAATTTTGTTGTCCAGCAATAAAAGTCTTACTTTGAGCTTTTAGGCACATGTAGTATACTATTTCACACAAATTCCTTGCCAAACAGAGTACCATATAACAAAATAAGTGAGAAATATGCTTTCAAGAAAAACTGAGACACGATGAAGATTCATTCAGCAAGGCAGGGAATGTAGAAAACTAACAAAAAAAATTAATTGCTTCAAAGAAAATTCTAAGCAAAGTAGAAATGAGTGAAATACATGCACCTCAAACTGCTTTCTTCAATGCAAGGCAGCTCACCTTGCAAGTAAATAAACCCTATATTTTAAATTTAAGAAAATGACAAGCACTAGACTTGGCAGAAAATGTTCTCTTCCATTATCCAACATCTTTAGAACAATGTAGGTGATTTCAAAACATATTTTCTTCTTTCAGATTAATACAGACACACCAGTGCCAGAAGCATTGTACTCCTGGAGGTGCCAGCATTTAACAAAGAAAAAGTGAGCATCTTCCTCTTTTGTCAGCAGTCAAGATTGTAAGGACATTGCTATATCTTTCTAATAACTGGCTCTGAGTCTTCTGCTGTGGGATCTAGATTTAGATCCATGTCACATGACTCTCTTTCACTTTACTTCCTTCTTCTCTCTCCAAAAGATAGTTTTCTTCTCCAGCTCCACCACAATACTTTAGATAGTCTTATTTCTCCAAGGAAATAGGGAAAGAGTTCACATTAAGGAAAGAGTCTGCTCTTCTACATGGACTCCAAAACCTCATTTTGGCTAATAAGAAACCATAAGAATCTGATTCTCTTTTTCATGCAACTTCCCAGACTGCAGAGTGGACATACAGTTTTTACCAAAATGGACCAATAAGATATTTCAGAAGACACCCTGAGACAGATTAAAGCACTCTTTACTTACACATACCTGTTCATGTGCTGGTTTCCTATAAATGTAAGAACCTGAAACATTTTGTTACAAACAATTATACATACAGACCAGAAGGAGCACCAGGCAAAGGTAATGCCGGAAGTGAGGGCACATTCACAACTGTGAAGTAAGGCTTTCGAGCTCAAAAAGCCTTTGTGTTGCCAGGACTAAAGAAAAAGTGATCAGGAGATATTTTTATCTGATCAATTACATCACTGCTAGAAGCTTGTTTGGGTACAAAGGCTGCGTGTTTTGCATGGAGTCTAAAAAAGGCTGCACATTTGTGCCACGCGTAGACACTCCTAGGAAAGACAATACATTACTCAAAAGGAAAGAGATGTTTCAGTAAGAGGATACATTGTCTTCCCTCCTTTCCTTATTTTGATTCTTATTCAACAACTTTGTATATACAAAGTTCAAGTTCAATAACTGCCATGCCCTGTTTTGTAGTTTAATAGAGAAGTTCAGTTCACCAAGGATGGAGCCCCTGATTTAAACCTATCCTACCTATGATCAGCATCAAAAAATAAACTCCACCGAAAACTCAATGATGAGCAGCCTGCAAGGATCACCAGCAGAACTAAGGGTATATGTTTAAAATATGCTACAGTTAAATCGAGATGAAGGAATCCTGCCCCTCCAAACCTACAAAAAAAGCTGAACTTGCAGGCAAGAGAACATGAAGACAGAATTTATCTGTGAAAAATGAAAAACAGAAGACTAACAATCTAAGAAAGAGTGGCGATCTGTACATAATTTGGAGTTCAGAAGGACTCTTATGATTTTCCAGAAATTTCAGAGGTTGCTGAGATTGCAGAAGACAGCAATTCACAACCAAGGACAGCTTAACTTGGGAGCAAGGTAGCTTTTCATGTGCCCATCCATCTCCCATTGGCTCTGGAAGGGCCTCTTCATTACAGGGACACCCCAGTGATTTCTGGTAGTGGTTGCTTAACTAGCAGGCAGTCTAGCCTATTACTAAAATAAATGAACAAAAATACCCACTATCAAACAAAAGGTCCTTCCAACCCACCACCCTGACTGGCACGCCAAGAGCAAACATCTCTAGAGGAAAGTAAGAACAGGGAAGCACATAGCTGTACCTGCCTAGCAATCTCTCCCTGCTTTCTGCAGCTCCAAGATGTCCAAGCCTGGTGAGTGCTCAGTGATCAGACACCCATTTATCTTCCAATAATTTATCTCATTTATTGAGATAAACTCCATAGCCACAACACCCAGTGGCAATGAGTTCTGACTTCAATGTGCAGCATAAGTATCTCCTCATGTCTGTCCTGACACACTCTTTTATTCTCTCTGGCTCCTGGACAACAAGAAACAGCAAAGAGTCATTCCTTATTCACACTTACTCTGAATTAATTAATGTTACATATCTTTTACATATATTGCTTCAGCTGTTTCTCTCCAGGCTAAAAACTCGTCATTTTCTTATTCTTCATATTAAGAAAAACCACCACCGACTGACCACACCCTGGCTGAGTTTTCTGCTATCAGTCTGGTAATAGTCTGCTGTTCACCTGCAATCTCCCAGGTCATCCAGGCCTAGTTTGTGGGCCCTTGATAGCTAGCATCAAATAGCTCTTCCACTGCACCCTTGGTATTTAACTTGCTTGAACACATACGGAAAATAAATAAGCATTACTAAGAAAATAGCAGCAAAATTGATAAGAGTCCAGTGAAAGACAGGGCACACAAAACCACGGGACACTATAAATGGAGAGACTTGGTTGAGCAGGTTGGGGAACTGTCTCATTGCTCTTGAAAGAGTATGAGGACTTGACATTAGATAATACAGTCATTCCTAATTTTACAGCAGGAATATCACAAACTAGCTTCAACTCCAAACAAAAATTTAATCTAACACAAGAGATTAGACTAGCAAAAATCACTGATAGGGAAATTATAAATGGTATTCATACCTATTTGGTCAGTTATCCTGTATTTTCTAATATTTAGGGCACAGGCAGCACCAAACTGCTATTACCTTCACAAAGATAGGTTTGTTCCAAAGTTTGGAAAAATCACCAATTTTTAATTTTAATTTTTTTATAACAAAAACATTTTTCTCTGTATATTTAGTTCTCAGATACATCTCTCTATATACGAATATTCCAAAGGATGTCAAGGCACATCTTTAAATGCATGGGCTTCCCAGAGCTGCTAGTTCATGAAATCAAGACATCAAAAATATTCTAAAGTCAGCTTTGACTCAGCTGCTGTGAAAGGTGCAATGTATCATACAGTGAAAAATCAGATATAGCAAACTAAATATGCAGTTATTTACATGAAGTGTTCTGAAATTTGCTGCCTTCCGGGCCACAAAAATTGAGTTAGGATCTGTCACTGAGTTCCCAAGACCTGTCTCCTCCTGTTTGCCACATTAGCTGGGGTCTCCTCATTCTGCAGTGCTCACTGCTCCACTTCAAGCAAAGCTGGAGGGAGAGAGCAGGAAAAAGCCCATAACATAAGCCTATACCCTTTTTTGCCATCAAAGTTCAGACACCAGCAGAAATGAAACTGACTGGTTATAGCTCACATTCAGAAGACATACAATGCCTCCCAAAGTCACCCCAACTACATGAACAATTAAAAGTAGGTGTGTTCATTGAGCCCAGTTCCTTCTCCCACCCTTACAACATTCACATTAACAGGGACAGCAAAATCAACACAAAGTGGGATTTTTAATACTAAAAATTGCTTCAATGTATTCTAAGCAATAAAATAATTAATTAACAGAAAGAAAATAGAAGCTCTAATGAGAGAAGTTTGGACTTGGTGATCTTGGAGGTCTTTTCCAACCTAAATGATTGTGTGATTCTGAGAACTGAAGCAAAAAGAGAAAAGCAGCAACAAACAAAGGACAAGGTATAATTTTACATAGCTTAAAAAGGAGCCAAGGAAACACAAGCTGAGACCTCAGAGAAGGTGCTGAAAAATAATTTATTTTTAAAAAACTTTATTATTGTTGATACAAGGTCCTGAGCCTGGAAGATGATGGAGAACTCCAGGACCACCTTGTAGCAAAGAATAAACACACAAAAGAGACCCAAGGATAGCCTATCTTTTAAGAGGAAAGCAAAAATTTTAAAAAATAAATCATCGGTTCATGCTACAAAAATTCTGTTTCATTCAAAGAAAGCTATCCTTTGATGTGAATTCTGTGCTAAGGAAGGGAAGAATATTCTGCAAGGAATACTCTGAGTGAGAATCCACCTACTAGCATGCCAGGATGAGAGTGGAAGAACAGAGGTCAAACAAGCTGGAAAGAAAACATAAATTATATATTAACAAATTAATTTGATTCACAGAAGCCACAGGGCAGTCAACAAACTAGCCAGGGTGACAGAAAGTAAAGGTAACCCTATGGGAAAAAGAAGAGAGGAAATTAGTTCTAGAGAAAAGAAATCTGATAGAAGCAAGCAACCAAAAGAGGATCTGAGAAATCAATGGCCAAAAAGTTAGAGACAGCTGGAATTACAGATAATAAGAACATGGAATCCAGCTAATAGTATTCAACCATTCCTAGATGAAAGCAGTGAAGATGGACAAAATATTCAATACATTTCTTCCACATTTGTTAAGAAAGCTCTCTTATATAGACAAAACAGTAAAAGAGTTCATATGAATTCAAGAAACAAGGCATGTAATTCAGTAATTACTAATTTAGCAAACTACGTCATGTCAAATAAACTGTTCAGATTTCCAATGTCACTTTTGCAATAGTACCTCAATGAATAGACTTTTCAAAAGGTGGACAGTCCCATGTCACTTTGCCTAATGAATTCTAATACAAAATCAACAAGTATGCTGTGAACTGGGTCAATAATAGATCTCACAACAGAACTGCAATGTCAGTCAATAGATATCTATTTCATGGAGTACTGCAGGAATCACCCTGGTCCTGCACAGCATTTTATTAATAACTTGGATGAAAATAAAAGTCTTTGAAAATATGAAGGATTTGAGGTGGGATGTAGAGGAACTGGAAGGAAAAACTGCTAATATAATGAAACAGAATTGTCTCTCCCACTCAACGCTGATAAAACATTTGAAATTACTGTAAAAAAAGACAATGTATGTTCTGAACAGAAAACATGTCACAAAAAACGATCTTGGTAAGAATAAACCATGACTGAAACGACAGTTTCATGAAATGAAAAGAAGCAAGACTTCTATGGGAGGCCTCATGCTGCCATCTAGAGGAGACTGGTCAGCAGCGGGTTTCACCCTGCTTTTGACAGACTGTTTTAATTTATCAGTTAAGTCAAGAGGGAAGTATTAAACTTAGATATACAAAGATATAATCAAATCCAATATCTCTGAAACAAAACCACAAGTCACTTAACTTTAATAAACAGATATTTCGGATTTTCCTTCTTTTTCTCTTGCTTATATAAGTCTATAAAAGAAAACAACCTAAAGATACTATTAGGAAAAACAGTTCTAAGAAGCTCTGTTCAAACTCCACAACTAATTCTCGGTAAAAATTTTCCGAAGATACATGTATTTTACGACACACAAAGCATTCAATGTATTACAGTGTGAAGGAAAATGGACTTCAGGGACAAGAAATTACAAGCATGGAGACCATTCACAAAGCTTGAAAATTCAAGATTTCAGTTACTAGACACTAAAGGTTATAACTCTTGGGCTTCACATATTTCACTAGTCACTCACTTTGCCTTCTTTACACATTCATTTATCCTCAGTAAAAATAAATGGAAAAACATGTAGCAAATATTGCTAATGAAACCTTGCTAGCTTTTACTGTAACTCAGGCTCTGCTTAAACTCCACTGAGCAGAACAACCCTGTCTTACATCAAAGCCTACAACTTAACTGAGAAAGTCAATCATCAGCCAGTCTTTGCATTTGACTCAGTTTTACGTTGTTATACTTTAACTTCTACTCCACCGAATGCTTTACACAGTCTTAACAGATGTTAGCACTGAAAGTAAAATAAGCTTGAAGAATTATGCTAAAACAGGCTTAATGATTTGTTAATAAGAAAGCATTAGGCTCTCCTAGGTTTGCAGTCAGAAAATTTCTCAAGGTTTATTTCTACTTTCTGTAAACCACCGAAAGGAAGGTGAAAGACTTTTAAAACTTTTGTGTTTTGTGTAGCCCAAGAGTAACTATAATGGTGGTCTGTGTTAGACCAAAATTAAACAGAAGAAAGTAAATATGTCAGTATGTACAGGTAGCATTAAACAAGTCCACAATACTCTTGAAATTCTAAAGGCTGGGTCAACCTGCTAATGACAGAGTGCTAAATGCGATGATGAAAGCAGCCCTTTCTTCAAAAAAGCCCAATAAAAATTGGCTGTTTTTTAAGTGGGATAAAGGTCACCGTTAATACTCACTGACATCACCTCCTGCCATGATCCAGTGTAAAAAGAAGAAACAAACCAATTATAGAGCAGAAAACAGTATGAACACAAAGTGATACGAGAATCCTACACACAAGTGAAAGCTTCACTGTAGAGGCAGTGCATGAAGTTTGAGAGAAGTACTGCCACAAGTATTCTGAGGAACAGCTTTAGTATCTGCATGGGAAATCAAGGGAAGTGATCTGACTTATGTAAAGCAACAGTTAAGTCAGGAACAGAAGTCTATGTGCCACTAGATAACACCAGAGTGACATACAACCACGTGATATTTCTGCTGATTCCCCCATTCAGATAGGCTACAAGTTGAAGATGTAAGTTCACTTTCTCATCCTGCTTCAGTTCACTAACTGTGACTGTCAGATACTTCTCAGATCTGCCAAAACACTTTTCCAGCTAAAAATGTACCACAAGCACATGCTTTAGTGGGAAGATTTGCGACGCAGTCAGTAACATCTGTGTACAGCACTTACATTCATCTAGTCCCAGCTGGTAAGCCAGGTTCTGCAGGCCACGAACTTTTTCCATCAGGTTAGCTGTAGTGAGGCTCCCCAACTCTAAGAAAAGAGAAAAGTGTACATTTTAATGCTGTCTATAGCCTTCTAGTGACAGTTCACCTGTTTAGTACTTCACAGAGCATTTTCAAGCCATACTTTTGACAAGATCTATTTCCTGTGAACAGCAGATGTTCCGAATTCAAGATGACTCCACCCCTAATTTTAACATACTGAGAAAGGCTCTGGTTCATGCTCTGATCTGCCACTATTGCAAAGAACAACTTGACTCATATTTTGGAAGTTTCTGTAAGTTCACATTGCTATATGAACAAGGTACAAAAAAATATGCAAGGAAACAGACTTATTTTACATCAACAACATGATTAAGCACATTTCTTCCAGCAAGTCAAAGCTAATTCATCTCACTTTCACTGTGTAACAGTGACACGTCACTGTGACATGATCACATGCCACCACCTGGAATTCACATGAGAGGCAGAACATGCTCAAGGATGTTTACTGCTAACTAACAGCTGCAACATGCAGCAAATCTACACGCTAGCTAGTCCTTCTGTAACTTGCCATACAGCCTCACCATTCCGTTAGAGCTGTAGGATCTCTGAAGACACACATGTAATGCATCTCTGAACAAGTCAATCAACAAGTTTAAGCTACTCACCAAGTGATCAGCTGAGTCCCTCCAAAAAATTCATGCCACTTCTCAAAATAAGGAGACTCTATACTTATGGAGCAATAAAAATGGCTAAGTGAGGTAACTGAAATACAGGTGACATTACACTGCTTGTTGAAAAATCAGCTTGAAACTGACATCTGGACATTCTCTGGAAATATCTGGTTTAATGACAAATACGCATCATTAACAAGACAGACACTCCTAAACCGGAGATTCTGCAATTGTGATTGCTAGAGATCTGAGGCCACGGGGCCACCTCCAGAACACTTAAAGAACAAGCATTTTAAGCCTCTTAAGTACTAAATTTCCATCTGCTTTGGCAACCTCACTTCCTGCTCACAGTGTCCATACTCACCCTTCAACATATCAATATCATCATTTTCTAATTCAGCCATCCACTTGGGAGGAGAACTTGTAATGGGCTGTTTAAGAAACAACAAAAGTTTATATTCAGACAATCGCATTTTTAGAATTATACAAAGAAGTCTAATCTTGTATTGAAAACTAGTTACACCAACAGCAAAAATATTAGAATTCCATATGCTCTGTAGGGATATTTTTATGCTTCATATTGTTTTCTAGATTTTCCTGGACATTTTAGAGTCAAAAACGGGATACTGGCATCCACAAAACAAAGTCAGTATGAAAATTAAGATTTTCTAAAGCTTAACCTTTTCCTTCTTCCAAAGTGTTATTCTCATTCACAGCAAGCTGCACAAGGTATAAAAAAAGATATACGTATATAAAAGATACATTAAAAACAAGAGGCTTGTTCTAGCATTTACTGGAGTTATGACTGAGATACGGTTTACATAACGAGGGCGTAAATCCCGCAAAGAGAGCCTGCAGATCTACCACCACACGGAAGGGGGTAAGGCGAAAGGCGCAGCGCCGCTCACTCACGCTTTTGAAGGAGGCGGCGAACTCGGCAACCCCCGGCACTGGGAAGAGAAAGCGGAGAACGGCGGGGGGTAAGCGCCTCTGCGGGGAACACCGCAACCCCGCCCGGCCCAAGCAGCTGCCCCTGGAAGCCCCGGGCCGGGCCGAGCTGTGCCCACCCCGCCCCGAGCCGGCAGACTCGGGCCCGCCGGACTTACGCTGCTCAGGCCACAGGTCCGGGGAGGCGCGGTCCAGCTTCTCGAAGCTCAGCAGTGAGGCCTCCAGGTCGGCGCCTGCAGGAGAAAGAGCAGTGAGTGCCGGGCGGGGGGCGGCGCGGGGCAGCCCCGGAGCGGAGCCCTCCCGCCTCACCGTCCGCGGGAGCCGCCATCGCGCCCGCCCCGCGTGACTCCCGCCGCCGCTCACGTGACGCCACCGCCCTCGCGGCCGGTCCCGCGCGGAGGAGGGAGAACAGCCCCGCCCCGGCCCCACGTGCCGCTCTCCCCGCCGCCGCGGGGCGGCGCTGCCGGCCCGGCCCGGGCCGCTCAGGGGCGGCTCGGCCGCCTCCGCCAATCCGCGGCCCGGCACGGGGGGCGGGGGGCTCGGGGGGCGTGCCCGGAGGCCCTGCTGA
>JAYRBT010000177.1:40206185-40219954 GCA_036023395.1 Myiotriccus ornatus | reverse complement strand
GTGCCCGGAGGCCCTGCTGGCGGCGATTGGCTGCGGGCCTCGCGGAGGCGGGGCCTGGGGCGCGGCGGGGCGGGGCGGGGGGCGCCGTCGGGGGCCGCGGAGCAGCGACCCTGGGCCGGGATGGCGGCGGCGGCGGCGCGGGGAGCCTGGGGCGGGCGGCGCCGGGTGGCACTCAGGGTGAGGCGGCCGCCCCCGGGGCCCGCAGCGGCTCCCGCGGTTCGTGGGACGCAGGGGGGTCGCGGCTTACCTGGCCCCGGGACCCCGTGGGTGAGGCAGTCCCGGGCGGGGAGCAGCCGATGGGGGTGGGGGGCGGGTGCTGCCGGACGCACGGGAGCCCTGAGATGGTCTGTGGTTCCCCTCCTGTCCAGCTGCCACGGAGAGCCGGTGCCCCCTGGACCAGCGCAGTCGCCGCTTCCTTCTCGTCCTCCTCGGTGGTGAGTGCCCGTCCCGCGGATCGGGGCCGGCGGGGGGAGGGAGGCGCGGGAGAGCCCCGGGCTTAGCCGCTCCCGGCGGACACTTCGCTCGGGTCTGCCCTGCTGAGGCCGTTCGTGCCGGCTCGGGTCAGCTCGGCTCGGCGCAGCTCCCCAGCCATCCCCGCCTGCTGGCTCCGGGTGGGTATTTGGAGTCAACGTCGGAACTGCCCGCTCGCTCGACGGGAGGGGCGTAAAAAAGTTCCATGAGCGGACTTGGGAGCTGAGCGGTGCCCGCCGGGTCGCGGTGCGGCCGCTTAGGGAGTCACCTCCCGTTACTCCTGGTGGCTGCGGATTGGCCTCATGGCATATGTTTGCGGCAGAGAGAGGATCTGGTTTCCTTCGGGCAGTATCGAACAGCTTTAGTTGTTGTAGTGCCTTTTTAGTTCCGCTGCCCGTGGCTGCACACTCTCCAAACTCTGATCAGCTAAACCATGATTCCACAAATAGTCTGCATTACTGCCGTCCGTATTCCCACAGCAGGCGCATTCTCTACATAAAGAAAAGGTGGTGATCTTATGGAATAAGTGCAATCAATATTAATTCAGCATTTCTTGGCTTGATTAAAATATTTTTTCGTTGTATGTGCAATCTTTTCGTTTAATGTGTGTTAAACTATTTGAAAAGAACATAAATTCCATTGCACTGAAGCCCATGTGGTCATGTAGTACAGGAGCTTATAGCTCTATTGCAGATACTCGGCACTTGGGCTACTGGAGGGATTGATGGAATAGGAGTTTGTCATTCTTCAGACCAGCCCTAAACCTGCACCTTCTCTGAGTCGGGAAATTCAGTCAAGAGGCTCAGATTTCCCGTGCTTCCTTCCAGGTTCTAGAGGGCTTTGTGTTTTCACAGGCACAGATTTCTGCCTCTCTTCCCAAGTGTGATTCCAGCTAGATAATCATCTGCAACTTTTTATTTTTAATTCTCTCCTAGTTATGCCTTCCAAATCACTAGGTCTTGCTTATCCATTAACAGACTTATTTTACTCTTCTCATCCTAGCTTTCTTGTCTCCAGTCTTTCTCAGTTTGTGTCCTCTCATTGCTGTTCACTTTTTTTTCGTTTTCATCCACTTTTTACTTATTGTTAATTTTCCAAGCAACACCATTAATATTCATGATTCTTCCTCTGATCTCTTTCCCTTCATTACACATTGGATAGCATCTCAGTCCTTATCTCCTTCTCATAATTCCACATCCTAATTTCTTCAGTTTCCTGATATATTTACATATATATCCCAGTTCTGTCCCATTTCTGTTCTTCATATAGCAGACCCATTTCCCCTTCCTCTTATCTGTTCTCCCCAAGCCACAGTTTGTGTCATGATTAATGAGTTCTTGCTTTCTCCTAGTTCTCTCCTTATCTCCCAATATCAACTCCTGTTTCTAGTTTATTAATTTATACAGTCCTAATCTGTTTTCCTGCATGATACAGTTTTGTTGCCTATCTAGTGCTAATTACAGCTTCTATGACTGCTTTCCCTTCTGCTCTATGATTACCTGAACTTTCCTGTTGCCTGCTTTGCATCTGAGTTGGAAGGTTCTGTTTTCTCTGCTGCCTGCCCGGACAGTCACTGTGAACTCCACAGATGCCAGTTTCTTGCTCTTAGTTGCAAAACCAAGTGGGGAGTGGGAAAAGTCCAAATTTATGCTTGTAGCTATAAACTGAAAAGATGAACCTACTGAGTGGCTTGATGGGAAGGAAGCACACAGTACAGTGTGCACTGGGTTCATGGAATTCTCACAAGGTGACTTATTAACTGTTTCTTCTGAACATTTATGACTTGCAGTTTTTCAGTTTCCAGTTAAGTAGATTGAAATAATACATAGTGATGTATTTTTTCTATAACTGTTTTTTAAAATAATTTTGGCTGTTTTGGTGTAAAGTGAGAGAAAAATGAGTCAGAGAGCAGTTAGCTGGGTCTTGCTGTAAAGATTGGATCTGGACTCTAGTGGTTTGCAGAGCAGTAAATGAGGAAGGCTTGCATGCAGTATTGGTACTTAGATACCTTGAGACAAAAATAACTCACTGTCCAGTGTTTTGTCCTCCATAGCCAACAACCAAACTCTTCATTGATGGGAAGTTTATTGAGTCCAAAACTACTGAATGGATTGATATCCACAACCCGGTAAGTGAAATGGTCTCAGCCTCTATAATAGTGAGCACTGGGCAACAAAGGTCTGTGACTCTCTTCGAGGATGTAGCGAAAGGGGAAAGTACATATATTTCTTGAGAAAGATTTAGGCTTGGAGCTTAAGATGGATTATTGCTTCTCAGTTTCCTTTTCACATGAAATGTCAGTCTCAGAAAAGTTACTGTCTCCTTTACCTCCCCCATGTAGGAAGACCCTGATCTCCAGAAAGGAAACTTAAACTCTGCTTACATATTTTTATTTCTCATAGAAAGGCTCTGTGATCAATATGTCAAATCTTTGAAGGGTGTCTTTCACCCTGTATGTGGAATCGGCTGGGAGTAATTTGATGCTAACTGAATGTGAAGTCGTGATAGAGACTGATATCACTCTCAGACCAAGGTGAAAAATCCTGATAACTGAAGCTCCTCTCCTTTCAGAGAGCTTCTACCTCTGAGCCACAATAATCACAGAGAATTTAGAAGTTGAATGCTATGCAGTGAAAAATAATCTTGGACTGGTAGCACTTGTAATTGTCTAAGTTCTACACCAAAGACAAATGGAAATGAGGTTGCACTCAGAATTCTGACCTTTCTGACCCTTCTAGTAAGCATTTGGACAGCAGTTTTTAAATTTTTCCTCAGTAAAGCTCTATTTTGATTTGCTTTATGGAAGTGATCAGAGCAGCAAGCCATGTTCACGTATCTCATTTGATCTCTATGTGGCAACCGACATTCTTCTTTAATTTTCTTTCTCTTGTTTTGAGTAGTTTCTCTCTTAGTGATATACCTGACGTTTTTGTCATGTCAAAGCAGATTTCATTTTTAAGAGAACATTAGATAGAGGTTGAACTACCAACGTCAAGCTTTTAAAGTAAAAATACTGTAGAACTAAGGTTGCTTGTAAAAATACTACTTTGGCTGAGGGGTATGGGTAAACTAACATCAGTGCCAATTGCACAGTTATGTACTGCTTTTCCCCCTCATTTAATGTACAAGAGACACAGCAGATGAGTGAAGATGATGCAGAGGGTTAGGCCCACAGCCACAGTTCACAAAAACTTTTGCCTTATACCTTCTAGAAGCTTCAAGGTGGACAAGTCATTTCCAGCTTGGAAATGAACACTGCATTTGCAGTTTTCTGGGTGCCTAATCTGAGATGCAGGTTTTCAGAACTACTCCATTTGTAGCCCAGGCCTTTTGTGTGCACCAAGGAAGGAGTCTCTTTTGTGCTTTCCCATTAGAAGTACAGCTCCTTCCAGAAAAAGGGTGCTAGGTGTGTGCTGGGAAATGACCGGTGAATCGTTGGCAGTGACAGATGGGAAAAGTTCAGTTTTGATGCAATTTGTTTTTTCTTTCAGGCCACAAATGAAGTGGTTGGCCGTGTACCAAAAGCCACAGCGAGTGAGATGGAAGCAGCTGTGGCTTCTTGCAAAAAGGCTTTTTGGAGCTGGTCAGAAACATCTGTTTTGAGCCGTCAGCAAATCTTTCTGCGTTATCAACAACTGATCAAAGACAATCTGGTGAGACACCATGGCTGTGTGTGACGGCTGTGGCTGAATGCATTGCAATTTAATTTGGGAATTAAATTGAGAGACTCGGGGTTTACAGAGTTCTTGATGAGGCATTGCCATGATTGAGGAACCAACTGAGACACTGTCAAGAGGTGCAGCAAAACACTTCACGTCAAACGGGGACTTGGGTTGTTGGCTTCTTGTCCACAAGGAGCAAATCAGTCAGTATAGGCTTCTCTGTGTTCTGCTCAGTCTGCTCATTGTGAGGTTCAGCTGTCTGTTAAACTGTCTTATCCCTGCACTCTATTTCATGGGTGGGCACTTTTCTAATCTTCATAAACTTTGTGTTTTCCATTTTCAGAAAGAAATTTCCAAACTCATCACCTTTGAGCAAGGGAAGACCCTGGCTGATGCTGAGGGAGATGTGTTCCGAGGGCTTCGTAAGCAGCTGGCTCCTCCTGTCAAAATAGGGGCTTTGAGAACCCACAGGAAGGGATGAGGTCACCTGAGTAACTGGTTGCTCTGGAAATCTGTACATGTTGCTCCCTTTATAGCCCTCCTATTGAAAGAAAAGGGGCAATTGTAGCTCTAAGCTAAAAAGTTTCCTTAGATAGAGTAACATTGAGTCACTTCCAAGTTGTTAGATCCTTACTTTTTCTAGGAGTGACAACAAATTACTAAAAAGGGATAAAAGCTCCTTGCTTGTGCCCAGATATCTAAGTTTGAGTCCCAGGTGGTACAATAATATTCTACCTGTGCATCTTGTACTGGGGCTGTTGTGTCTGTGCTCCTATCACAGTGGCATACAATGTGCTCCAGAGAGAATCCATTCATAATTTGCTCACAGAGCTTGGCAGATCAAAGGGATTTTCTGGAGCACAATGAGGTATAAGTTGTGGGAGAAGAAGGTGGAAGAAAGAGGTGGGTCAAGGCAGTGGTGAAAAAGGGGCTTGGGAACTAATTGTTAACAGATCATCCAGCGGCATATTGCCCTTTCTGCTGCAGAGGTGGTTGAACATGCTTGCAGTGTGACATCCCTCATACTTGGAGAGACCATGCCCTCCATCACTAAAGACATGGACACTTACACCTACCGTCTGCCTCTGGGTGTGTGTGCTGGAATCGCACCGTTCAATTTCCCAGCCATGATTCCTCTTTGGATGTTCCCCATGGCTATGGTTTGTGGGAACACCTTCTTGATGAAACCATCTGAGCGTGTACCAGGAGCACTCATGTTCCTTGCCAAGCTCTTTCAGGATGCTGGTGCCCCCGATGGAACCCTGAATATTATCCATGGACAACATGAAGGTAATAATGGCCCTCCTTGGGAGATGGCTGGAGTGTATGAGTGTTGTGGTGTATGCTCAGTGGAAGGTACCAGTTGGAGAATCTGAGACTGCTGCTCTTAGATGGGTTTAGACAGATGCTTCAGTTCTATTGATGGAGGTGAGTTGGAGATTCTCTGCCACCTTGAACCAAATCTTCTAGGAGATATGGTGGACAACATTTTGGGATTGGGTGTCAGAGTTCCCAAGGCATGTAAGTGCTCAACTTCTATTTAGCAACCTAAGCCTCAACTGAAAAAAGTAGATAAATCATCTTGATTTCCCAAGGCAGCCTAAACAAGAATTAAATGCCTCACTAAATATGCAGTGGATGCCAGTATTCTGGCTCGTAACATGTTATATTTTTACAGCACAGCAGTAGTTTCAGGGCACAGTGAAACAAATTTTATTTTGGCATTGCTCAGACATGTTGGGAGATGCTCAAGGCATGAAGAGATTTCAGAGAGCCAGGAGTATGAAGACAGGGACAGAAGTACATGTGCTAAGTTAGTGGTGCATAGAAAGGTTTTGGGGGAACTCGGATGTGGGAAACAAAAATGCAGGAATTTTGGTAAGTAGAAAGATACAAAGATTTAGCATTCTGGGGATGGGAAGAGAGGGAAGCATTTGTGCACCACAGTTATAATGTATTATTTCTTATTTGAAGCTGTGAATTTCATTTGTGACCATCCGGATATCAGAGCAATCAGCTTTGTGGGATCTAATCAGGCTGGCGAGTACATCTATGAGAGAGGATCCCGGAATGGCAAGAGAGTCCAGGCCAACATGGTAATGCCTCTGAACAGAGCACACTTCAGCACACAGACTGCCTCTGTTTCCTGTGAATGTTGACAGACCACACCACTCAGCAGCAGAAGCTGACTTTGCTGCTGATAGTTAAGTGATGAGGCTGCCCTTCTTGCCAGCCTTTTGGTAGCAGAGTCATGGCTACTATATGAAGCCATTGCCAGAGAGCTAGAGAAGAAGCACGCTGGGGTGGTAATAATGGGAGACTCTGTGTGTTGTGTTTCAGGGAGCCAAGAACCATGGTGTGGTGATGCCTGATGCAAATAAAGAGAACACCTTGAACCAGCTGGTTGGAGCTGCTTTTGGAGCAGCTGGCCAACGCTGCATGGCCTTATCTACAGCAATTCTAGTGGGAGAAGCTCAGAAATGGTTGCCAGAACTTGTGGACAGAGCCAAAAATCTACGTGTAAATGCAGGTACAGACTGTGATAAATTCTTACAAGGTACTTCACTTCTGTACAGCTGTAGCCTTTTAGGTAAGATTGTCTGCCATACCGTGGTGTGACCCTTGGAGCTATTGGCACTGTAGGTTTGATGTCTAGGGGTAGGAGCTAGCAGATTGTCTGGATTGGGAAATGCAGTCCTAGACTTGGAATTAGGAATATGTATTCAGCTTGCTGGTGGGACTGTGAAGCAATGTTTACAGGATCAGTCTTGTTTTAACTGGAGATTTGAGGTTACATCCCGTGTTTAACTCAAACTACCGTTTTTATAGCAACCTCATTTCAAGATCCTTCCAATTTGTAGTAAGCATACAATTAAAAAATGGAAACGTACTTTGGAAAATATCGATAGACTGCTATTAGTCTTAGGAGAATTATCTTCTGTTCATATTCAATGAAGTCCTGCAGAAGGGCAAAAGTTTCCTTTCAGAGAAGAATCTATTACTGAATTTTGACTTCCTGGTGATCTAAAATTATGTTTATGACTTCTCTTATTTGTTGATTATGAGAGCTGCAAGCTATTACTCCTGTTCATCAATATCTCAAATCTTTATTCTGTGGCTCACAAGCATCAGGATTTTCAGATTTTTCCTGCAGGCGTAGTTATCTCCCTGATGCCTATGAAGAGGAAGCTGTCAGAGTTAAAACTTGGTGTCTCTGCATCTTCACAGGAGACCAGCCTGGAGCAGATCTAGGGCCTCTAATCAGTCCCCAAGCTAAGGAACGGGTTTGCCATATAATTGAGAAAGGAGTAAAAGAGGGTGCCAGCCTTCTCCTGGATGGACGTAATGTCAAAGTGAAGGGTTATGAAAACGGCAATTTTGTTGGGCCAACGATCCTTGCCAAAGTCAAGGTAAGATGACCAAAACGAGTGTCTGATAGTGTATATTGCAGGGTCAACTGAAAAATGGGTTACCCAAACCAGTCAGTAATCAATAATTACCAGGTGGAAAACCTGTAAATGGCTCAGCCTTCCCTGACACAGTGCCAATGAAGTACTTACTGTGATGCTGCTGGGGAGGTGATAAAAGAATTCACAGTAGTGCAGCATACTCTGAATGAGGTTAATGATATTAACTGAACAGACTGCAGCCAATTAAAAGAAGATATGGGCAGCTGGTACTCTGTTAAACTAAATGTCCATCAAGCATTGTGTACTATCATATGATGAACAGCCAAAGTCACAATTTTCTATCCTCCGTTACACATTCCTGCAGTTTGCAATTTAAGGACTTGGAGAAACAAATATTTGCAGAAATATTCATGAGAATGATATAGGATGAGGTATGAAATCTCTTTGTTGTTGAATACATTCAAAACTTTGCGTTGGCCTTTCAGTATAATACGTGGTGTGCAACAGATGGACAATACCATGGGAATATATCAGTAGGATATTGGTACACATCCACATGAGTTTCCACACCTCCATTCATTCTTTTATGTTTATGCAATTAGCTGGTATGATTTCCTTAATATTTAAGTATTCAGTTCCTTGTGGGCCTTTTGGTGAGTGACTCCTTTATAGAAAACCAATATTGATAATTCTGCTATTGTACTTTGTACTCTTAGGATTTTATTGATTTTATGCTATTGTATAATTAAGCTTCTGATCTGACTCAGAATTTTCTTCCCTCATTTTCAGTGAATGTCTTAAAGTACTTCACTTTCCTGCCATATGTCATAAATATTGTTAGGTATGCAAAAGTAAAAGCCTAACAGATTTTTTGTGATAGTTTTCTTATACACTGTTCAATAATATGATAAGCCAGGTAAAACTTGTAGTTTATCAAATGAATATTTTGTAGTCTGTTGTATTAGCTATTAGTAATCAAAGTACTCTCCAGATAGCACTGTAGGTTTTTGGTTTTTTTTTTCAGATGTTGCTAATTGTCAGACATAAATCTTGGATACCGAGTGAGAAAGGACAGCAGGTTCTAGTCACTTTGTCAACAAGAGTTGAAGTAAACTGTTCTGAATTAATCCCAGCCTTGGTCAGAGGAGACCTATAAGTTAGGTTAGGCAGGCACTAAAAGCAGAAAGCACTCTGGAGATGAAAAGTGGTACCCTCTTTAGTGGACTAGATAGAGGACCGGGCATGGAAAAGGGTAAAAAGACATGAAGGACTGGAGCATGGCTAGTGGCAATGCAGTATGATCAGTAATCCTAGGAATATCCTGAGCATTGACAGTATGTGTGTTAATTAAATCCTATTTACCAGAATATTTTTATTATATCCTTTATACAAACTGGGTTTTCTGCTGTTTGTCTTGGCAGCCAAACATGACTTGTTACAAGGAGGAAATCTTTGGGCCTGTCTTAGTGGTTCTGGAAGCAGACACTTTGGATGATGCCATTGAGATGGTGAACAATAACCCCTATGGAAATGGAACTGCGATCTTCACCACGAATGGAGCCACAGCTCGGAAGTATTCTCACTTAGTAGATGTGGGGCAGGTATGTTCCAGCTAGAATTGTTGCTTTTAGCACTCACCATTTTACAGCGGGTAACCATTCAGCTGTAGTGACTAATCACTGCCCTCTCAGCAATCAGTACCCAGACTCAGATTTAAGGAAGCAAAATGCAGGATTTTTTGGAGAGTGCTCTGTGATCTGCTACTTCTTGTGACTAATATGATGACTTTCTTTTGGTTTAGGTGGGTGTCAACGTTCCAATCCCAGTACCTTTGCCCATGTTCTCTTTCACCGGCTCTCGTGCTTCTTTCAGAGGGGACACCAATTTCTATGGCAAACAGGTAAGTTACTGATTGAGAGAATTCTAGTGGGTTGAATTGTGATAAATCTTATTGTAAATGGAAGTGGAGAGATGTTCATCAGACCTCATTAGTGAGGAGGCTTTGAAAACGTTTCAACCAGAAAACTGAAAATCAGCCAGTGATCACAGCCACCATAATGCACGTTACACTTATAGACTGTGTTTTTCTTTTCCCTGTACTATAAAAATGCAAGTTGTCCTTTAGGAGATTGGAGCAAGAACTGGCAAGCTTTCTCACAGAACCAGAATCTTTGAGGAATTGGTAAAAAGAAAAGGCTGACAAGAATTGTTCCCACAGAGGAAAACTCAGCCCTGTGTAGATAAAGCAAAAACTGTTTGATACACCACTAGGGCAGACCTAAAGAATTCGTAAGGCCAAACATCTGATCTATGGGTCTCTCCTTTCTTGCAGGGAGTGCAGTTCTATACACAGCTGAAAACCATCATTTCTCAATGGAAAGAGGAAGATGCCACCATTGCCAAGCCTGCTGTCGTTATGCCAACTATGGGAAACTAAATCAGCCTTTGCAGATGCTGTTCCTAGTGCCCTTCTCCTATGCTGCAGTTTCCAGCTTTGTCCTGACTATCATCATTTACTTGGGAATCAGTAGAAAGCTCTTTTCTCAAGGATCTCTGTTTCTGTGCAAATTAGGCAGGTTCATGTAACTCATGGTCTGGGTTTTCTGTTGCTGTTAGTGGTTTTTTGGCTAGCCGAACTAATTTTTTTTCCTACTACCTATCACAGACTAAACAACCTTATCTAAGTGAAAGAGCAGCCAGCAAGATCGGTCTTAATTTGTGTTTCTTTCCAGACCCTGTAAACTTGAACATTACTGTGGTTTTCACTTCAATATCTTTAGCCTTAGTGACTCACTCCTGGCTACATCTTGTAGCAGTTTTACTTACCTCTTTATCTTACATGTTAAGATTCTGAGTTCACCTTACTCAAAGATGAGTACTCATTTTGAGTGACATAACTGGGGCACTTTGGGTGTCTCATAGAAGTGACTTTACATGTATGAAGACAGTAAGTCATGAGTCTTTCATCTGTTGGGCAGTTTACAAAACACTTGGGAAACAGCTTTGCAAGGACTTTTCAGGAAAGCGTATTTGATTGCATGTCTGAGGATGAAAGAAATTTCTGTATGGTACGGTGACCTTCACTGTGCCTCTGACAGCTTGAAAACTTCTGTTCCTGTTGAGTCTGTGGCATGTGTGCTCCAGCTTGCTGGCAATTCCATTATACCTGGAAGTTGTTTGGTGCCTTTTTACTGTGCTAACAGATAAAAGCCTACACATCCTGTAACATCATGAAACTGTGGAAGCAGAAACATAACCATGTATATGTATCTTTGTGTCACAGCATCATGTGGGTCAGGGTGGAATGGAAAGTAAGTAAACAGGTCAGTAGGAACAACTACTTTTAATTGCAAAGCAGCCAGGCCTGTTCTAGTGGTTTCCTTTCCTCATTGTAGCTGTATTTCTTGTGTTTATTGATTGACTCCTTGTCACATTTGCTCAAACACAGTCATGTTCTCTTGGGACTGCAGGTTGCCCATACTAGAGAAGAGTAAGGCTTGGTATATACACCCTGTTTTTAAGAATCTGTGCATCTGGAGCTGGAGAACCTATATTTTTATTCCTGGTTCCTGAAAGATGATGCAGCCGTGAGGAATCTTCAGGGAACTTATTCAAGCACCCATGGAAAAAAGTATTATTCTAATGATTGCAACTGTTATTTGTTCTAATTAAACAATCTGAATGTGAACACTTTGTATCCTTCTGTCTGGTAAAGATGCCTTGTAACTGACGGTTCCATATTAGTGCAATTGCTGTACATTCACTAATGTTTGTATCTCAGTTTTTTTTTCCTCTGCTATACACTAGAGGGAAATTCTCACCTTGCAATTTGATTACAAATTAAAAACATGCTAATATATTTCTACAGAATATGACTGTTCCTTGGTAAGACCTTATAGAGGTGTGATGATGGTTTTATTTCCCTGTTTGCAGAGGATGATCTGCAACTCCTGTAACCCAGGTATACATCTTCCTTTTACAGTATTTCAAGGACCTCTATCAAGTTATAGCAACTCTTTTATAGAGTTCTAACCACTAGTCCAAATCCTAGTGCTTTGTACAGGGTCTTGCAAGCTCCTGGCTTGGGAAAGAATAAGATCTTTAAGAAGGAGGAAAATAAGTATATTTCAGATGGATTTTCAAACACATAGTCAAAGCAGCAGTGCAGCAGACAGGGGATCTAGAATTCACAGCCTTCCTTAGAAGCTAACTTCCAAAGTGAAAAGGCATACGAGTTGCTAGTTGCTGGCTGTTGTTCATGCAAAGTGTACACCTGCCTTACTTGGTCTATGGTGTTAACATCTGAATATGTGGAAGGATCACTGCAGCAAATGATGAATCTGATAATGTGGCCTGATGTGTAATGAATATTGGATTGGGAGAAGTATTTTCTGTTTTGCAAAGGTAAAATAGTCTAGGTAAATCACATTAAGACACTGGCGTTCATCCATGCACCTTGGAAAGGAATACTAATTAACAGCTTCTAATATTGTCTACAGTCATTCACTTTCAAAACACCTTGATTTTCTTCCTATGACTTTTCTGTTGCCCTATTAAAACCCATTATATCTGTCCTTTAGAAATTCTAAAATCCATATTCTCCTGTAACAAAAACAGTCTATTATCAAGGTTACCTGCTCCCTGAAGAACTGCAGGACTATCCCAGTACTTTCTCCAAATATCTTCTAAATACTTGAATGATATTTTCATTTGTGTGCAAACATCTTTTCTAATTATCTGCATTCTCAACAACACTTTTTAAACAGATAGTTGTAAATAACTGTACTAGAAATACAAATCTTGTATGTTCCCTTTTTAATTAATGAACTGCCTTTTTAGAACAAGGTGCAGATGCTGACTGATCATGATGTACCTGCTTCATTTCACTGCTGTTACTGGTTTCCACCCATCTGCTTATTCTCCTTTTTACTTCAATATTCGCTATAAAAATAAGCTAAAAAATGTATCTTCTATATTATACAAGAGTATAAGCTAAATACAAAGTATCTCATAATAAATTTCGTTAACTATTAAAATACAATTTTATAGTCAACCCTTTGAATCCTATTAAAAATTGTTTCTTGCCTAGAAGGCACTGCAGTCAGGATTTTCAAAGCTATTTAATACTCTTAAGTCCAGAAATTATGTTAAAATAGTGTAACCACTTTTGAGATATTGGCTCTATTATTTCCATTTCTGAGGGCTTTTCTTCCTGTCTGTGCCAAAAAAAAAGGGCTCAATTCTCTTCCATTTCAGGAAGTGACAGCCTGCCTTTCCAAAGTAGATGTCTCACATCTTTCCATATAAATGCCTTCAGGGTTCCTGCTTACGAACTTTGTCTGGTAATTTGATTACTGAGTACTACATTTTGGGTTGTGTGCTTGACTGCTTCGCATCTGACCACGTGGCATGCCAGAACCCCGCCCTACTTATTCCTCTAGGGTAAGTTGACATTGGTTGCCTTGGAGTGTTATAATTAGCAATATAGTTGTATCTGAGTTGCTATCTGAAAATCAGGCATGTGAAGCTTCATCCTGGTCCATTCTCTCTAAGTGATTCTATACTGAATGCATTTTTACCTGCATAGATTTTGCCTTTTAACGATCTCCTGATTCACGTTACAGAGAATCTATGAAGAACCTTTCCACTCAGTCCATCTAATTTACAGTAGTTGCTAGAAAAGCTGACCACTTCCAGCTTTTCCACTTTACACGGCAGATGTCCGACCTGGGCTTCTTTTTCATTGTGTTCTGGGTAGAATTTGGCTCCATTTTCTCTAAAACTTCCTCCAAGTAGCCACACCCAGCGGATTCCCCCTCAGCTTTCTCTCTTTTCGAGCTGAACAAGCGCTTCAGCCTCTGCGAGTACGTCCCGTGCTACAGACCCTGGCCTCAATTCGTTCTCCCTTGTACCGAGGGGGGATAAACCGGGACGCCGCGTTCCAGGGGCAGGGAGGGCACGAGGACAGCGGCGCGTCCCGGCCGCCCGTCGCACCGCCGGGGGGCGCTGCTGCCTCACGGCCGCGGCGGCACGGGCGCTGCCCGCGGGGAGCTGGGGCCGTCCCGCCCGCATCCGCCGCCGGCGGAAGCAGCGGGAGGCGCCGCGCGGAGCCGCGCTTCCATGGCCGCGTGCCGGGGAGCTGGCTCCGGCGTCCGGCGGGGAGCGGCGCCCGTTCCCGCGGGCACCGGCGCGCTCCCGGCACGCGCAACTCCCGCGACGGGCGGCG
>JAYRBT010000177.1:40165636-40198640 GCA_036023395.1 Myiotriccus ornatus | reverse complement strand
GGGTTTTGTCCGGAAATCTACTTGGACAAAACCATTCACAGCCCCAGGGACGGGCTGGTGGGCAAAACCACGACAGTGGTTGAGCAGATTGCTTAAACAAATGTAAGAGCAAGAGGTGGGCAAGGGTCTTGGGCAGAGCAGATGAACAGCCATGTAAAGTAGAATATTCTGTGCTGTGGGTGGATGGATATGTTACCAAGTGTGTGGAAAGTGATGAGGAGCTGTTTGCACCTTCTGTATGCCAAGTGCTCTGTGTAGGTTGGTGCAGGCAATACTGCATATGGTGGGACATCTGGCCACATGCTCTTTTCTGCTATTAAAATAACAAAGATAACTATATATTTTCTTCCTTTTTACTTGGGGACCCTGTCATTTCTGTGCCCATGTCTTTCTTTTATTAGCATTTCTTAGGAAAAATACGTGCAAGGAGGTATATGTTAAGGGGAGATGTAGTTGTATCTTGATATCCAGTACTGTGTCACACAGCTTTGGGGTTTGGTTTATTGAAAATGTTGTGAGAAGCTGTGTAAGCAACCTGGGTGTTTGGGGCAACTGCTCTAGGTGTGAGAGTGTAGTGGGGGTTTGCTGTTTTGTTGTGGGTTTTTTTGTTTTTTTTGTTTTGGTTTGGTTTGGTTTGTTTTAGTTCTGAAAATGAAAAGCAGAACAAAGAAAGAAAAATATAAAACCCTCTGGGAGGCACAGCCCAGGAGCACTTTACAGTTCAGTCCCTCTTGTGAAGCACGGGCTTTTCTTGGAGATAGAGATGCTGCTGGAAAGACATGCCTTCATTCTCTCTGTGTGCTAATCTCTCCTAGCAGCTGTTTTTAGCCCAAGATGAAATTCTCTTTGTTTGTGACTGAATAACACTTGTGTTCTGCCACAGCATCTCAAATGTGTAAATGTTAGGGTAAAGTGGTTCTACCCACAGTTCCTTTTTAGTGATGCTTCTTTTCAGATAAAATCTGGGCTTTGTGGAGGTTCTGGGAACTCTAAATGTTGAGAACCTGCAAGAAAAATAAGATAATTGTCTAAATTAAGTCAAAACTAGAAATACTGTAAAGAAACTTCATTACTTAGATGTAGTTGTAGCACTAAGTGCGGTAAAATGCATCTTTTTGGATGAAGTGTTGAAAAGCAGCTAAAAGACAGAATATATGTGTACAAACTGATTTATTTATTTTATTTTTTTACTGACTTTTAAAGGAGAGAGCTCTTGGTAATTTCCATTCCTGCTGTGTTCTTTTTTCTCTACAGGACTTACTGCAGCTCTGTGGTTGCTGATACATGCTTGACTGCTTGAAGGAGTCCCAGCAAGATGGCATCTTCCAGACTTCCCGTCCTTTTAGCATTGGCATTTTCCTCTTTGTCCTGTGTTCTTTCACATTCAAACAGGGCGATGTGGTTTCAGGATTTCTTTCCACCTAACGTCTGCCCTATAAATGCTGAAGCAAACACTTTTTATGGCATCATGTTTGATGCAGGAAGCACTGGAACACGTATTCATATTTACACCTTTGTGCAGAAGAGCCCAGGTAAGACCCCACATCGGTCTGTGCACTTGGAGTATGTTGACTTAGGTTCAATGTGCACTTTTCAAAACAGTTTTGAGGGTTTTTTCCCAACACAGCATTTTGGGACAACTGAAGATTTCTATAGTTTGTCCTTCAAATGGTCCTTCTGCAGATATTTGTTGTCCTTTTGTGGTGGTGTTTTGCTGTGTAAATATCTTTTTTTCTAGGTCTTTTGAAACTCAGAGGTTTAATTCTGGATATACCAAAGAGTTCTGAATTTTTAACCATTTTCATCTATGCGGCTGTTTAAAGGAATATTTCATCGAGATGAAAATATGCTTATGCTGTTTTTGTCAAATTGCATGTTACCTTAAATTGTATCAAGATATATTTAAATTCTGCATATGTTTATGTCACATTTTGTAGCAAATAAAAATCAGTAAATTAAAGAGTTATAAGTTCTGAAGGTCTGAGGCATTTCCAGGAGAACTCCTGTGTTCAGGTGCACCACGCTCCAGTATATCTGCTGCTGACATGGTGCAGAGGTGCCCAAGCTGGCTGCACATGCAACAGGATTCAGACAGGTGAATTAGCTGGGGTCCAGTGAGCCAGCACAGCTGCAGTGGTTGAAGGCTGGTTGCTGGCACTCAGCTAATAAGCCCTTCAGGGCCATGCGTAGTACCTATGTGTCTTCACATGATTTCGTCCTTAGTTTGGAAGGACTGGTGCAACATCCAACGCTGATGGCCTCAGCCTGGTTTGTAATATGCAATACTCAGGGATAGCTCCTGTACCCAAGCATCTCTGGGAGCAGTGGTCGCACTCGTTTAGCTTCATAGTCAAGTGCTTGAGCCCAGTCAGGTCTGTTCTGTGTTTGTGAGTTGGATGAATCACCTGAGGATAATTGGGAGTTGACTGCGTGTGTCTTAATGTGCACTAGTATTTCACAATTAGCTTGGGGACAGAAAAGGAAAGAAATTTTATTAAGAGTAGGCAACAGTTATGCTACACTGCTGGAAGTCGTTTTAGTTCACTAATGCTAAATGAACATACTTCTAATTATAACAATATGTTATTAATAAATTGTTTGTGAACTTGAAGGACTCAAGGGCAACATTCTGCTAAATGTGCTCCTGAAGTGAAGGAACAGGGCTTATTTTAGAAGGAGAATAGTATTGTTTGCAAGGAGAAATCAAGGTTAGTCTCCTTACAGGAGTTATGGGCAACCTTTTTGAAATTAAAGAAAAAGATTTGAGTTGTTGACTGTATCATGTAATGTTTCGTTTGTGCAGAAAACCTTCCAGAGTTGGAAGGGGAAATCTTCGAGTCTGTGAAGCCAGGTCTGTCTGCATATGCTGATCAGCCTGAAAAGGTAAGGCTGTCCTTTATTCCCTGGGAGTTGATCTTGCTTCTGCTGATAACAGATTCTACCAAGCAATTTAAGTATTACTCATTGTAATTGCAAAGAATCAAGAAGAAATGTGAAAGTTCAACTGCTGGCTTTCCAAACCTGTTCCTCTACTTTTGCAAGTTACTTTCTACACAGTAAAATAGGAGCTGATGTTTACATATTTCATCAACGGAACAGTGGCTTAATTAATGGCTTAAATATTGTACATAACTAGACTATATGCCTTTTAGAATTTCAAAGACAAAGTGATTTTTTGCTCTAGCAAGCATTCATATTCAATGTTTATTTCCCCTACAGCCACCTCAAATATGAATCAATACATACTCTCTCATTTATGGATAATTTTCTCTGTTTTTTCTTTTTGGTTGAAAATTTCAGTTTTGGTTGCAGTTCAAAATAGGGGTATTTTCTTGGATTTGATTAGTTTAAAAGTAATGGGTTAAGATTGAAGGGGTTTTCTTTTTAGTCATTTTATGCTGACAAGCAAAGATGGTTCATTTCTCTGACTCCTGAAAATGTTTAATTTTATTTTTGTGTGTGAAGTCTGATCTGCAAAAGTTAGTTTCTGTGAGTAAGTTACGGTGAAGAATAAAGATGCACTTTAATGTTAAGTCAGGCCTTATCAAAAGACTTCCATCAGTCTATTTGTTTTGATTCTTTGCTCTTCTCTTTGGAACTATGGTTTGTAAGTCAGTGCTCAGGGATATGTAGGACTCACTTCAGTCCTGCTCAGTTCAAATATTTTATTACAGTTTCAGCTGAATAATGACTTATGTACAGGCAGAGTAACTCTCTCCTCCTGCCTCAGGACCTTTGCTGTTTTGTTTATATAAAGAGTTGTTCGAAGCCTAGCTGGACAGATACATCTTCCACAATCAGATCTATTAATTAACATATAAATGTGTAATATTAATAAGAAATTGAAGTTAAGTGCAAACTTTTTATTTTCAAATGTGTGTGGTTGTGAATTCATGTGCAGTACACTCATTTCATGCCACTCTATTGGATCAGGAGTCAGAAATGAGCAACAGAGAAGAGAGAGCTAAAATAAACCTGTTGTGGTGGTGCACAGGGACAGTTCTGAAGTAAGCTGCCATTTTCCAGACCTCCTGTGCTGACAAAAAGCTCATTCACAAGCTAATGGAGGTGCCATAGAAGTGACAGATGAGGTACACTACCTTGTGTGCTTTGGCAGCCTTGGAGTTGGGGGCTACCATAGTGGGGGTTTCAGATTTCTCATTTTGATCAGTTACATTCCATGCTAGAGGACTTTGAGTGTGAAGCTTTGTGGAAGAGTGAATGGCTTTTGGACTATTTTAGAACTTTGAGGAGATAGTCTATGATTTCACTGAATCTAGTTTGCTGGGTAGGGGAGGAACTTACCCAAAAATACATTCCTAAATGTTTCACAGGAGAACGTTTATTGCTTTTGCCAAACTGTAATTGTTAGAGCAATGTAAATAGTTGAGGGCCAGCAGTGATGCCTGTACCTTGTGTGGTAACCATTCTACGGCTGGCATTTTAATTACAATATTTGCTATACACCCTTGAATTCTTATATCGCATTTAGTGAAATCTACAGATATTTCCACTGGCTTTGGTAGCCTTAGTCAGTAATTGCACAATTTAATTTCATCATACTGGAAGATATTTAGGTTTGTCTGGTAATCGGTTCCCTCGTCTCCCTCCATCCTTTCTAGAATGTACCTTCCACAGATAATATTTCTCTTCCCTAAAATACATTTCTGAATACACCTTTCCTTCCAATGCAGACATTCTATTTAAGGTTCTAATGAGATGTCTGTTTATGTTTTTATACTTGTCTTGGGTGTGGGTGAGTTATCTTCTGTTATTGAAAACTGTTTTCAGTAGTGCTGAGGGGAAACTGGGAGTCCTATTCTCTGATGGCCTGCAGGAGGAAACCATAAGAAAAACATCTTTTTCCTTATAGGGTGCTGAAACTGTCAAAAAATTGCTGGACATGGCTATAGATGCTGTGCCACCTCATCTCTGGAAGAAGACCCCAGTAGTGTTAAAAGCTACAGCTGGACTTCGCTTGTTGTCAGAGGAAAAAGCTCAGGCTCTGCTTTTAGAGGTACTAAGGTCTTTTGGATGCACTACTTGGTCTCCCTGTTTCATAATTTCATCCTTTTTTCAGTCAGTTCTCCATTCTATTTAGCATAAGAGAATTTCATCTGTGGAAAGAGACTGTAATCCCATGATAGCACAAAACTCACAAAATGTCTTGTATGGTCCTGAAATCTTCTATCTTGATGTGGACAGAAGACGTGGAGAGACACCTACTATACTATCTTTGTTCTATCCTGGCCCTTGAAAGAGGAAGAATATTGCCTTCTCCACACGTTTGTCTTATTTTCTACTGCTGTGTAAAAGAAAACTTTCTCTGTCACCTTCAGAGCAGAAAAAGACTCTTAAGACCAAGGAATCGAATCATAATTTCTTTCCTCAGGTGAAAGAAGTCTTTGAGGAATCACCATTTCTTGTTCCAGAGGACAGTGTTGGCATCATGGACGGGTCTCATGAAGGTATGTTTTTGAAGAGGTAAAAAGTGAAAGCAAAGAGAAATGGGAGGAAGAGAGATATCTTATAAATGGGAGAGGGAAAGAGAAACAGTCACTAAAGTAAGGGGGGGAAAAATAAAAGGTTTCTAGCCCTGTTTGAAATAATGCAATCCTGCCTTTCATACGAGGTGATTACTTGGTTACAAATGCAAATACACAAAATGATTCCAGAGGAATCAGAACAAAACCTCGTCTCAGCAGTAAGTATACAGGCTAATGCAGGCTAACAAGCTGGAGCCTACTCTTGGGAGCTGATGGAAAAAAGATGGTACTCACCCGTGAAAAGCTGCATGACAATATATATAGCAAACTAGGATGCTTATGGAAAGTGCCTTGTAAATTCTGCAATATCAGCATTAAAAATAACCTATTATGATTAACTCATTAATTTTCAAGTTAAAATTGGAAGGATTGTGAATATTTGAGGAGAATGAAGGATAATTGACAAGTGTCATAATAATAATAAAATAATAAGTTAAAAATATTCTGTTGGGAAAAGTGCAGCTAGTAAAGTAACAAGGAAGTAATGTAAAATACAAGAAAAGGTGAAATACATTGTGGGTTTGGAGTGAGTGATGATTTTGCCATGCAGAACAGACCGCTGTAATATTTTGACTACATATCCAGACACTGAAGAATAGGCAGGTAAATAATCTTCTCTATGGATGTCTGATGAAAAGAGCCATCTGTCGTGTTACGTTCAGTTCAGAACACTTCTTTATGGTAGATAAATTGCCAGTTGGAAGGTGTTGAAGGAAAACAAGAAGAATTATCACAGTGCTTAAACAACTAATAAATGGAAGAAGTTTAAAGATGGGCTGAGAGGAAAGGAGAAGTAACTTAAAGTCTGCAAGTATTTTATAAGTACAGTGCAATGCATAGTTTGTCACTAGGATTAATGGGTGAATTGTACAGTGGGGAGAAGTGCTGTATTGACAGGGTGCAGGACCAATGAGGCATAATAGAGCACAGGGTAGCCTGCCAAGTTTATTTAAAATTCCTATCTCTTCTACTGTCACACGTTTGCATGTGTTTGGGTGAGAATCATACCAGTGTCAAGCAAGCTACTGGAGTTAAAGGAGCTGTTTCTGTTTACAGGTTGCTGCTCTGTCTGTAGTGTAATTATAGAAACCACAAGATAAAAACACACAGTGGTGTGAATGCAGTTTTCATATTAGGAATTGAAATGCTGGGGGGGGGGAAGGGGCCCAAGGAAACTTGTGTATTGTGGCAGCTCATTATTTCTTTGTATGTTTTTTGGATAATAGATACGATTTGTGCATTCTGCAGTTGCATGCATATTACAGAGTCCTACCTATTCTAGCTAATGAGACTTTTGTGAATCAGTAATGTGTCACATAATTTAATTATAAGTTGGAATTATCTCTGAAGTCTGGGGCGGTGAGGTTAAGTTAGTAATGATTTCCAGGTAAATAAATAACATCTGGAGGGCTGGTTTTGGGCAGGAGCTTGTGGGAATATTCAGAGGTGACTTTTTTTCTTTTTTTTTCACTCTTTGCAGGAATTTTAGCCTGGATCACTGTGAACTTTTTGACAGGTAGTTAATTCTGTATAACTACTCTCTAAATATGAACTTGACTCACTTCTTCAGAGGTGATCACCCTGAGTTCCTCTGCCTTGGTTACTGTGTCCTGCTTTTCCTCCCCACTGTGGCACCAGTGCTAAAGCATTGGACTGTCTTGGGCAGACTGTGTTCCAGAGTCTGTAGTAAGAAGGAGGCATCTTAATCCAGAAGGTGCCAAGATTTTCTCAGGTCTGGGAGCCACTGGCAAGCTGCTTTCTCTAATATATGCTGAGGAGTGGTACTGCTAACGTGTTAGAAGATGGGAAACAAGGTCTTGCAATCCTCGTCATCCCAGTGTGAACTATGCAACTACAGTGGTGTAGCTGGGGATCGTGCTTTAGCACTACTGGCTTTGAGAGCTTCTGAGAATGCAATCTCTTGGAAAGAAAATCAGTATTCTGGTAGATATATGAGCAAACAAAAATGCTGCTCTGAGTGAAAAGAAATTATGATAGCTGGTTCTGTTCTTTTTACCCTTCCTCTCCTACCGCTTTTGACCACCTGTATGTATTTCGTGAGTACAGAATTTATGTACTCTCCCTGACAGTCTTCTGCAGAGGATATTTTGTCTCTTACTTTCAGCTTTTGCTTGACACCTAGGGATTTATCTGCTTTTGTATCTTTGGAAGTGAGATTCGAATCAAGGAAGAAAGTCTGTGAAATCTTTTTGTAATACCTTCTGTTTGCCCATCTTTTCTCTGTGAGATTTTTTCTTTGAGGGCTAGCTCATCCCTCCTTTGTTGCTGCATTACTGTGATCACTTGGTGGCTGCCTGAACATAGACACAGTATCCACATTTTAGCATTTGTGCTCTTGGGCCTGTTTTGACCATGGTGTTGTTTGCAGGGCAGCTGTCTGGCCAGAACCGACAAACTGTTGGGACTTTGGACTTGGGAGGAGCCTCAACCCAAATCACATTCCTACCACGTTTTGAGGTGAGAAGTGGTTAAAACTATGCCAGTTGGGACTGCGAGGCCAGTGGAGAGACCTGAGCACTGCTGCGCTCTCTGATACCACTTTGTCAGCACTGGCACAAGCAGAACATCTGTGGCTTATGCAACATCTGCATTTCTGTTCCTTTTGAGATCAGCAGTTGGCTGATAGGCACTTGCAAACAAAGGAGCCTGGGTAACATGTAAATGAAAAGAAAAAAGCAAATTAGCAAACCCAAAAAGAAACAGCTTTTGTTTTCTGGACCCAGGCTGGGAAAGCCTCTTAATGTAGATATTGCTATGTATTCCACAAATGTGGAACATTTATAGGGAGTATTCTCGAATATTACAAGAAATGCAGGGTCTGGTTTATCTTTCTGTTTCCATTGCAGTCTGATAGGAGATCGTCACTAAATTTTTCAGGGGGTTAATGTCATATAGAGCAAACATCTTTAATAATAGCTCAGTCAGTTCTCTGTTTTCTTGCCAATTCCTTCTTGCTTCTTTTGAGAATTTCCTGCTCTGTCCCTCAGTCCATCTCTGCTGGATTTTTCAGTAGCTCTGTAGCTCTTCAGGAACACTTTGAACTGGGACCCTAGTCTGCAGTTTGCATGAGAAAATTATATGATATTGGAAGGGCCCTATAGCATTTTGTACCTTCATACTGTGATGCTGTTTGTGTCACTCTTTCTGAAGGAGTCCTTTGTTTTCTATAAAAACTTGAGATTCTCAAAGAGTGTTTGGTGACCACAAAACACATGGCTTTTACATCAGGATATTTTAATTCTGCAATTGTGTGCTATGTTGAAATATGACGTGCAACCTTATCCTGCTCAGCAAAGCCTCGAGTACTCTGGGCTTGTCCTCTGTTTTGTGTTGATAACACCTGCTAAAGTGGGCACTGGTCCAACAGGAAAGGGTGTTGCATGTCAGGGTTCTGGAGAATAAATAGAACTGTGAAATAGGCTGAACTGCAGCTCAGGATTAAAATGTCTCCTTATAGCCTTGCAGGAAAAGACGTGGAGTGTTTGCTGCTGATCAGGACCAATGGTGTGAATTTGTAGGCAGTGTGGAGTCAGGGTTCATGTTGACTGCTTGTATGCTATGTCTGCTTCTCGCCTGTGTTGTCAAGTTCATATAAAAAAGCAGATACATAGCTCAGTATGTTTTTGGGAGTTCTTCCCATCTGACAGAATTAGTGATGTCCCTTTGATTTACAGAGGAGTTTTTTTCCTTCCTGCAATCCGAGGCAGTCACATGTTTGCTCTTTTATTAGTTTTGAACAAAATACTGTAAGAAATTCATTAATGAAATACAAGTTACATGCAAATAGAGAACATATAACGACAACTGCATGGAGCTGATTTTAAGCTAATCTTATGCTTTTCATGGTTGTTATTGCCAAAGCAACTGAAAACCAATCATAATAATTATGAAATTTTCTGTCTGGTGTCTGCCTCATTTTTGTGAAAGTAAGGCATGAAAAGATGATTGTTTTCTCCAAACTATTTTTTTTCCTGGGTCTCTGCTTTTTAAAAGTTTTTGTGATGTAAGGTTTAGAAACAGAACTCCAAATATGGCAGAGTCTGGGTGTGTGGGGCCAAGGATGTGACTGTCATTTCAGTGATGATCAACCTTAGGCCCAAAACAAATTTTGATTTCTCTTTGTTCCGGAGAAGTTCAAGCTGAATACTGCCAAATTCCTCTCAGCTTCAACCAGGCTTCTGTCTAGGACTCTACAATTACAGCAAACATAACCCAAGGGGATCTGGGATCTGGATCTCCTTACTTGAATGGCAACTACAGCCTATGCAGCTTCAGTTCACTGAGGTTCTGCTGCTTGGCCCAGAGTAACAGAGTGTCTCATATGAGTGTACCAAGAAGGAATGGGAGAGTGGGCCCATGAGGAGAGGAAAGACAGAATCTGAGACTGAGATCTCAGGGACTGGAAACGAAGAAACAGTAATTGAGTGTGAGAGACAGTCCAGAAAGAAGAAAGGGTAGAGTACCACTGGTAAGGAGGTGCACATGGAAGAAGGACTATGAAAGGAGGAAAACTGGAGGTGGTGAGATAAGAGGTTAGATTAAAGCATTTAAACCAAGAGGTAAAGCAGCCCTAAGACTGGGAGTGGTCACAGTGTTTCCTTAAGTATCAGCAAGACATTTGACATGGTGAAATTGGGGTCTATACTTTGCATTTTTTATTCTTCTGACTTCCTCAATTTAGGTGCCTAGTCTGACTAGCAGAAGTTCCTAGCACTTGTAGTGTAGCTGATTTTGATGGTGACTCTGTACATGCAGACTAGCGTGTGAGTACTCTGGAAAAATTCAGGTGTCCTGAATTAGAAAGTGTTTTCATCCTGATCTGTTGTGCTTCCCTGTTATAGGTTGAAGTAACACAAAGATGCATATAAATAAACTCAGTGTTAAAAGTTACAGATATTAATTACAGCAGTGGACACCATTGTAAAACTGTTCTTTTTTCAAAGCAGATCAGATGAGTGTGCAGTAAACCCTATGGGTATATCTATGAAATTACATCAAAGTTGGTTATTTATTGCATAATATAAACTAAAAGATTTTTTTTTCACTTAACTTTCAGGAAACTTTGAAGGAAACCCCTGGGGATTTTCTTACCTCATTTGAAATGTTTAATAGCACCTACAAGCTCTATACCCACAGGTGAGGAACAAAAAGGCTGCTGTCTCTGCTGGGGAGATCAGTCTTTCTGCAGCCCCTGAGCTAACTACAAATGGCCATATCATCCTGGTACCAGCAGCTGAGACTGTGATCTTTTTTACTGGTTATCTGCTTGAAACATTAGTTGAAGTCAAACATGATATTAGTTGGCTGGAAACGTTCCAGGATCATGGTTAATGTCACTGCAAGGGAATATTAGGCAGTCTGTCAAATGAAGAGGAAGCATTATGAGTCAGTATATTTAAGGAGAAGAATTCTTATTAATAGATTCAAGCCAAATATTCTGGAACAAGCAGGAAGGTAGATATCATGCCAGTAGTCAGAACTAAAGATAATCAGGGATTTGGAAAGAAGACCTTTCTGAGACTTTCTCCTTCTTAGTTCAAAATGGCACATCAGCAACTAGACAAAAAGTAAAACCTAGGCTGATGTAAATCAAAGACACTCACAGGCAGCTGCTACAGACCATTGAGCTAAATAGATTCTTGAACCAAATGGAGTGGATACTTGGCCTGGAATAATATAACTGTGCCTCCTATGTTAAGCTGACAAGTTTCCAGGATTTCTGCAGTGAAATCCAGGGAATTTACCTGTGTGACTTACAGTCCAAGGAGAACTTCACCATGTATAACAGGGTTGGTCTCAGCCTGTCACTAGTGGAGCAAACATTATCATCTCAGTCAATTACAGAATGTGCTTACTTGACAGCAAAGCTGGTCTGATAGTCCTCCTCTCCTGCTCTGTACATTTGTTTGGTGTATCCATCAATACAGTCCATTAGATCACTTAAACTAGTTGGGATTGAAAATCATCTCCTAAAAATGGAGGAAGCTGGACGTTAGTTTAATTCTGATTATTCTGAAAACATTTGTATTGACATGACCAAAGGGATAAGTAGCCAAACACAGAGTTGGGAATGAAAGGTCAACAGGATTTTAGTGTAGCTGTGTTGCTGGAATGTGTAACAGCATTCTCAAAAATGTTGTTCACACCCTAGCTTACAAGGATGATGAGTGTAGCAGGTATCTGTGGTGTCAGACAGGTGAATTTCACACAAAGCCACATTTAGTGGGAGGTTCTGCAGGTCTGCCCTAAGAGCACATAGTCTTATGCGTGTTACATGAGAATGGCCATTCTATTCCCCATGCACTTGACACATACCCTTCTTTCTCCCTGATTTTTAAGATGGTGCATTTTTGCTTCTCATGATCGTCTTGTATAAATGTCACATCAGCTCTAACCACTTTCTGCACTTTTAGATTTACCCATTTTACAGTTCTCTATAGTTCTTGGGGTTGTGTCACTCTTGGGATTGTTCTGGCAAAGGGAACTCTCTGTTTTAGAGAGGGGAGCCTTGTGGGAAGCAGAGGGAGGAAATTTGGTTTGAGTGTTCCAAGACTTAGGAAGAGGGTATAGGTAAAGCATACCAGATGCGCAGGAATTACTATAGTATCTGTCTTTGTTGTTCACAGCTATTTGGGGTTTGGACTAAAAGCTGCCAGACTGGCAATACTTGGAGCTTTGAATATGGAAGGTATGTTCATATGATAAAACATCCAAGATTTTTGAAGAGATGGTTGGATTTAGTCTTGTGTCAGCAGCCCATTTCCTGTGTGTCTTCACTTTTGTATCTTGTGCTTTTCTATATTTTTGATGGTATAGATCTGTCTGAAAACAGGCTATGACTTGTTAAGGAGTTGTCTTGTGAGACAGCTTCTTTTCCCTATTTTAAAGTTCAGCCAGCAGTGAGACTGAGTGTAAATTCCAGAAATGCACACATGGGAACATACAAACACTATATAGTCATGGCCAGCCACGAACACACAGCTTTACAAGCATCCACAAAAGCATAAACAGCAGTAATAGATCCTTTTCCTAAGGATAGATATCTGCCTGGCCTGCAATGTTCCCCCAGACCTGTTGTGTGCACAGACTAGTCTAGCTTGAAGTCTGCAAGCACATCACACTCTCGCTCACTATCCTGAATGCGTACTCACATTCCTGAGTCTTTCCAGTCTCTGACCCAGAGCTCGGACCTTTTGTCCAATCTCTGGCCAAGACCTGGGATTTTTATACCTTCTGAATTCTTACTTGCCAACTAGATGGATTTGGGTTAATTACTTGAATGTACTCAAAAAATAGTTGGGAATGGGGTAGAAGACGATAGGGCAGACAGAAGTGGTTGGTCACAAGGCTCAGACAGAAAAGCACACTGCCCAGCCTGCTTGCTTGTGATTGTCTTCTTTTATAGTCCCCTCTGGTTTGCCATAGTTGCACTTCCTTGAGCCTTTCATTTTCCCCCTTTCTCTGGCTTTGAGCCTTTTCCTAAGCATCCCACAGTAAATTTTGCAGTCCCACACTCCCCCCTAACCATTCTGTAAGAAGTTTGCTTTTTCTGAGACCTGTGCGGCCTGCAGTAAACATGTTTTTTTCTTACGACTTGCAGTATTTTTGGCTGAACCCTTCAAAGGTACATTCAGTGGATCCTGGAGTGGCTGCTGATTGCTGTCTTAGGTGTTTTTGTCTTCATTGCTCAGTTGCTTTGTTTGTCTTGGTTGTCTGCTGTTCGTTAGGGTTTGTGTATCTGTGTGTTTAATTTATTACCTCTCATTTCTTGTATTTTGTTGTAAATAGCCATTATCCAGATATCCTTATACCATTTATCTCATAAAAAATGACAAGCCTGGCTGCTCTGTAGCTTGCAGGACAAAATGGACACAACTTTTTCATACTTGAGACTTGTCCTTAATTCATAATCAGTTAGTGCCACATCCATCAACAGATTTTCATACTTTTGAAAGACTGTAATGAAGATCTTTCAGCCTTTCCTGGTTTTCTGTTTTGATCAATAGCTGTGTTAAATTCTGTACTTTCTGACTCATCTCTGTTTTCATTTCAGTTGTGGATGGACAAATGTTCCGCAGTTCTTGTTTGCCAAAGCAGCTGGAGGCAGAGTGGCACTTTGGGGGAGTGAAATACCGGTATGGTGGCAACAAGGAAGGTAAACTAAGGAGACTTGTTTCTTGTACAAAAGTCTTATCTTCACCATCTGAGTTTTTCCTTGTCAAATGTTCCATCAGTTACTTTGGGATATGAAAGATACATGTCCAGTCATAGAAGTGGGCTTTTGAGAAAGCCAAATTAAAATCTGAAGCTTTAAGAGTAGCTGATCTGTACTCTCCGTCCTCTGTGATCTCTTATACAAATGCTACCTCTATAGGAAATGTTGAGAATTACTTGTGCAAATAAGAGAGGTTTTTCTGAAGCTTTGAGCAAAGTGCAAAAACTCTGGCTGTGTTAGGGCACAGATTTTGGCCTACCAGTTAATCTCAGTTGTGGAAACTATTTCTTAAGAGTCCCTAATATTAAGTCCCTAATGCTTCATACAGAGGGTGAGGCTGCTACCATCAGTGACTTGAACAGAGTGGGGAACATGAGAACCAAGTTGTAGATTTGGCATATGTGGAGGGGGTTGATAAAATTATAGTGTGATGGAGAGGGAAAGCAAGGTTTTATCTAAGAGGTGGTAGCAAATGTAAATGAGATTCTGCTGACCACAGAACGTATCAGTGGGAGTTTTGCCTGATGTGGAAGTAGTTTGTGCAGTGCACCTTGCGGACATAGCCGTGATCTGCTCTAACCAATTCCGCTTGATGATGGTGTTTTAGAGTCTTGCCTGCATGCAGATGCCATACTGGGTTACAGAAGGGATATCTAAGCTCTTCATACCTCTTCTGATGCTTTAATCTCTACTTCTTTTTCATCCTATTGCCACTGATTCTTCCATCTCCTGCATATGCTCTTGGCTCACCCCATCTGTGGTTTTCCTCACAGGAGAAACAGGATTCAAGCCTTGCTATTCGGAAGTACTCAAGTTTGTCAAGGGGAAACTTCACCAACCAGATGAGATTCGTGGAAGTTCCTTCTATGCTTTCTCCTATTACTATGATCGAGCGGCTGACACCAACCTAATTGGTAAATTTGGAATAATCTACTTCATTTGAGCATGTCAACCAGAAGGTAGACAGAGGAACCCTGGAGGCTGGAGCCATGAGGGGCAGAGAAAAGGAGTGATATTGAAGAAGAGGAAATACAGCAAATGCCTTCAGGGAGTGATGTGTATCTGTCAGTGCAGTTTGATGTTCAGAGCTCAGCAGATGAAGCATATGCTCTGAGCTCCAGTTATACTTGCAGCTCTGTTTTCTGTTCCTAACAGATCTCATTCCTAGCACAGCATTGCTGAGTTGCACTCTAGGGTCAACTTAGATACACAACTCAAATGCTCTCAGGTCTATGACGATGTTTTCTCACCTCTTTTTCAGATTATGAACAGGGAGGTGTTTTGGAAGTGAGAGATTTTGAACAAAAAGCCAAAGAAGGTAATTGTCATGAGAGTTGGGAAACTGATGTGGACAAGAATTAACAAAAATATGCTTCTATAGGCAGTAGATAATATGAGTTTGATTTAAAAGGAAAAGAAAGGAAGTATATTTAACCTTTAACTTACTCCTGTGTCGTGTTACTTTTATTAGTCAATACCTCTACCTGATGCAGAAAAGAATACAAGGAGGGGGAAAAGTGTTGGTGGCTTTACACCTCTTTTCAGGAGAGGAAGGTGGTAATTCATAGATATCAGTACAAAAGAAAGTGAATTTGCTGTATCAAGATCTCCTGCTGTCAAATCTGCAACTGTGAGTTTAAGAGAGTGCTGACTTCCAGAAGTCTGTCACCTTGATTGTTTTCAATCTTTAACGAAATGGAGGGAGAGAGCAGAGGTTAAGTCTGACTACCTCTTCTGCATTCCTTTCCCTCTCTGTGACTTTCTTCCTGAATCCTTGTTCTATTTTGTACCTCCTGTGAATAAAGAGCTCCCACCTTGCCATGCTACTGGTGGTTAAAAGCAAGTTACCTCTGTACTATGATCACTTTCATGAGGATTACTAGACCGTATTTTTCAACAGAAGATGCTGGATTACATAGTTCAGGACTTACTTTTTTTAAAATAGCTCCTAAATCCTAATGATTTTTCAGTTAAACTTCATCTCCCTGGAAACTTGGATGATTTTGAGTAGGGGTATTAAGCTTTAAAGTTTGAGTGTGGGTTGGTTGTTCTTTTTTTTCCCTGGATAGTGAGAAAGCGTGTTTCCAAAGATGTGGCTAAGACGTTACTAAAACCATCAAACCTCTTATTTAGCTTTAAAGCACCAGCAGATCAATTCTGTGATCCTAAATTAATCCTTTTCTATGTCATTTCAGTAGTAGGAGGATGCTGCTTATCTTTTCTTAAAAGGAAGTTAATTCTGCTCTTGCTGCTTATAGAATAAGGCAGTAACAGTAGGTCAGTCACTGTCACCCTTGCTGTGGAATCCTGACTTAGCTGCAGTGGGGGAGTGGTTAGCTGGGCAATAGCTTCTTCTATGTCCTTGGACATCTGTGGTTGGAAAAAATAAAAGAAGTTGCCATCCTAGAAGATGGGGTCCGTTATTGGCGCCATCTGTGAAGGCTAGATGAGGAAAACAAGTGATGCTGTGTTCTTGAAAAAATAAGTGATCTACCAATGTCCTGCTAGTTATCAGTTTAGACTTCAAAGGATCTGTGTGGATTATGTTGCTGTAGTAAAAGATGCACTTATGATGGAATTCAGACAAACTGGACATACTGTATGGTTTATTCTCCAACAGTATTGAACAGCTGTGTAGCATGTACCACCACATGTCATATGTGCCCACTAATAGAAGAGGGTGGCTTGTTTTAGTAGGCTTTGGCTTGAGGTCAGTTCAAATGTACAATGTGGATGAAAGCTCTTATTTTGCTGAGATCCCCTTTTTTTTTTTTTTTTTTTGTCTACCTTCTCTAGTCTGTGATAACATGGAGAGGTACAAGTCAGCCAGTCCTTTCCTCTGCATGGATCTCACTTACATCACTGCTTTGTTAAAGGAAGGTTTTGGATTTAGGGACAACACACTGTTACAGGTGAGAAAAACGGTTAAATCCCTAAGCCAGCTTCCCGATTTCCATATCAATCAACATGCGTGAGTTTGTTTTTCTGGCTAATTATCTACTGAATCTTTCCACAGTTGTAACATGTAGTTGCTGCCATTTTTGCAACATAGGAATCTAGAGAACTGTCAGGAACAGCTTCTTTTTCTTTCTCTATAGTTAACAAAGAAAGTGAACAACATAGAGACAAGCTGGACTTTGGGTGCTACCTTTTACCTGCTGCAGTCTCTGGGGATGACCTATTGACCTGTGATAGTCCCGTGGACTTCAGCATTTATGAAAGGCTGAGAAAGCAAGTTGAAATCTCCAGGTATGTTGTTCAGCTGGAACTGGTCACAGAGCAGAACATGGACCAAAGATATAAGACAGATTTTTACCCTGGATTGGCCTTGTGCCTAATGAGAGCTGACACATTACGATTTATAATTGTGATTGCCATAAATGATCCAGAATCTGCCTTCTGAAAGTCAAAAGGCCTAAACGCCAACAGAGAATACGCGAGGGGCTCAACACCAGCGTTCACCAGCATGTTTGCTAGAAGCAGAGTACCTGGATGTGGTGGCAGACTACGGACATGTAACTTCCCTTACCCCCTTCCATTTTAAAAATACATAACTGAAGTTTGCTTTTGAGATGTTAAATACAGAAATTAAAAATACCATCAACAGTCAGTCAAAGAGAAGTGAACAATTCTGGATGCTGCCAACCTCAGTGTTCCAAGTAGCTGGCTGCCAGCTTAGCTAATACATGGCAAGAAGACTCCAGTCTTTCAAAAGGGGCCTGCTATAAGCACACTTTGGGCATGGTTTTGGGAAAGGTGTTAGCTAAAACATAGTAACCTATCAAGCATTTGTTTAAGCAGAACATGTGCCTGACTATTTGTGCTCCTTTTTTGCTGCTCTTTACCAGTCTGTGCAGCTATACCATACATCTGACTACCAGACTTGGTAAATTGATTCATTTAGCATGTAGTCATAACACATAGCTGTGCTGGCACAACGAGGCAGCAGTGCCAGCTATTCAAACTCCACTGCCAGAAGAAATGCTTGTCACATTACACCCACAAGGAAATTGCAGCCAGATGAAATGGCTGATCTGACAGCTCGCTTTGCTGTGAGAGGCAGTTCTGTTTCTCTGCTCTCAGCAAGGCACTCCCACAGCCTTCTTTCCTCTGCTGTTGGTGCTCTTCAGGTTCTTTGGTGAACTAATTTGTGACACCAAACTTGAGGTAACTCAGCTCACCCAAGAGTCAAGTCCAGCACTAGCACAAAGGAAGTGGGCATTGCACAGTGTGGGGACACCTGCTGGGCCAGCCAGCTGTCAGAACACCACGGCCCATTTTGTGAGCTAAGGTGTGGTTTCCCATCTGAAGCTTTGTGTGTCTGGCTCCCTACACTGTCCTTAGGCAGCTCCTCTGAATACAGAGCTGCAGTGAAACACGTTCTTTATACAGTTGTTAAATTATGAAAATAGTGAGAGCAAAATTATCATCAGAAACAGGGAGAACAAGAACAGAAGTAACTTTGCTTTCTTATCCCTTGTTTATCCCTTATCCATCTCAAATTGTATTAAACTTCGTTTCTCTTTAATTCAATATCGTGGACTTGAACCCATAAAATGGTGTATGCTGTGAACCCATAAAATGGTGTATGCTGTGGATTTTTAATTTATACAGCAGGTCCTTCAGAACAGTGCATCCAGTGAAGGGGTTACAGCTGTTTAGGAAGCCCAAGACTTCTGTCAGGATAGCATGAAGCTATTTGAGTAATAATTTAAATAATTTAATAATTTAAAGTGAACCTTGCCATCTCTTTCACACCAAACACATAGATGCAATGATAGACCAATATTTTAAATCTCTTGTCAGAAAGGCTAGAAAGTGGGGCTGTAGGAGTCTAGTTTTCATGTTTAATTGGCTGTAAGGATGATCAAGATTGCTCCAATACCTCAAGGCTTTACCTTGCATTGCCCTAAGTAGAAACAGCTGTAGAAACATTTTTCCACCCTGTGAAATAAGTGACAGCTTGCTCATCAGAAATCAGTATCTTCTCCTCCCTATGGGAATTTACAGATGAATTTACCCAGCATAACAAAGAGGTACTACTCACATGACTAAGACAACCTTTTATCCACTGATCTCTTGTGATGAGCACTTTCCTTTTGGACATTTGCTGTTACCTATTTGCAATAAAATACCTTTCCTGCTTCTGTCAAACCAAAGACTGCCCTCGCACCACCTTCTCTGCAAACTGGATTCCTAGCAAGGGGAGGAAGTAGAGCACTCATGTCTTCAATGGTCTTGCCAAGCTGTTTGGAGACAGAAATTTGCCTTACTGTGAAGATTAGCCTTTCTCCTCTAGTTAGCAGTGCAAGTTTGCCTATGGCTGATTAAGCTACCCCTTCTCATAACTCAGGTTTTATGGCATGAGGGTGCTAGGCATGCTTTTGATTGAACAAGTTCAGTCAGCAACAAAAAGCCAAGGGTTGGGGATGGAGCCACTCATCCCATCACTGACACCGTGCTATAAATTCAGGCTGGTTTTTTGAAATAGGAAATGCTCATCCTACGTGTGTACTCCTTACCAGAATCTGTTTGAGATCCATGTTGTGAAATTCCTCAGTGTCAGAACAACCTTCTGGTCCCTCCTCACTAGGAGCTGCTGTTTGAACATGAAGAAAGTAGTTGTGGCCTCTTCTCAACCGTAAACATTTCTTCTTCCTTGTGCTTGGCAAAACTTAGTATATGTTCTTGTCTGCACAACAAGGTGACTGCACGTGCATTCATTTTGTCTTTTTCAGTGAACATTCTTGTATTCTTGGAGAATACAAAGTAGGATGGAGTGGTTACTGGCCAGGTTGTGTTATCCTGAGAACTAGCTAATTTAATGATCCAAGTCACCTTTCACTCTGAGCCAGTGCTATGACAAACTCTTACTGTATCTCAGGGCTAAGAGCTGATACAGCGAGGCTGTCATTCAAACAGGACGGGAAAGTGGGTTGTATGTAAGGAAGAAGCAGCATGGCATCTGCCACCTGAACAGACACTACCACACAGACACAAGGAATACTTGAGGGTTTGGCTTTGTCCAAAGGGAGGATGAACTAGAAGAAGAGGACCATGCAGAGGAAGTTTCTTTTCTGCATTCTTTGCCTCGGACTCTTGGTACTACAAATGCTAAGGGGGAGCACCTGCTGCCCAGTATCAAAGCTGAATTAAATTTGAATCCTCAGGGCCTTTCTTTTGTCAGTGGCAGAATCCATTAACTGAAGCAAAACTGCTGCTCTCTATCAGGGGCCTTATCCTTCAGTCATGAGAGAAACAAAAAAACTCTGTTCAGAGGTTTATTTTTGCAAGAAATTGCAGAATTGAGCCCCTGCTGTTTACATCTGAACTACCCCGGTGGGTGGGGGGATTTAGAGAAGCCAGTCAAGTTCTCACACTTACCTAGTGCAGTGAGATTAGCTAAACTAAAGACTAAACAGCCTTTTAAGAGAAGAGCTCTACTTGCAGCCCTGATTTTTATGTCCTCCTTTCTAGTGTCTTTTAATCAGCCACTAAACAGGAACTGCCTAATAGGATGACTGCAGAAGCACAAATAATGGCTTTCAGTTCAAAACTTGTTTCATTCTTTCTGATGTTAATTCCTGATACTGGTCAACCATATGTGTAAATCTTGGTCATGGGCAGTGCTTACTTAATTTTGTGAATGGCAAATGTCTAATGCAAGAGGCTTGTGTTTGGAATCTCAGACAGAATATCCCAAATTGTCTATTTTAGTAATTAAAGCATTTTTAACAATATGCAAGGTTTGTGGTGCAGTTTTCTTTGCTAGATGTTGTTGTCTTGCATCTTTTTCATGGAGCCCTTAGGACTAACCCGTTCCACAAGAACCACCCATTATTAAATAAAGCAAGAGAAAGGCATAGAAAAGGGCGAAAGAAGGAGAGAGCGAGCTTGAAAATGTATCTGCCACCATGTGTTGTCTCCCTATGCTGAACACTACCCCTACTTTCTGAGCTGAGGAGGTGCCAAGAACCCAGGAGAAATGTTACAGCTCTAGAAATCACATCAGAGAAAACTGAAAGTAACTAAAGCAGCAAAAGCTGTAGCTGGCAAAGTTCAGCACAGAACAGACAGCTGTTTCCACCTCAGTCTTCAATTCAAGAGGCCCAAATTAAATGTACATTGTACATGTAGTTCTGTGGCTGAAGACATCACGGTACTATGGGAAGAAACCCTACATCCTCTTGAGGAGGGCAGATGAGACAGAGCTTTTGCATAAACCAGTGGATGTAATACAAGCTCAATCCCTCAGTTTTATTGTTAAATTATAAAATAATACAATTCAATGATTCAAGTCAGTCACAGTCCTTTTAAGGGCAATGCATTCACCGGCAAGCTGCTGTTCCAGACTGACAACAGATCACTTGCTAGCAAAAGCCATGATCTGCTCCTAAAAAAGAAGAAAAAGAGAAGTAATTAATAAACATAATAATAAGCATGTGTTCTAAGAAACAGCTCTAGGTGCCTTCCCTTCTACATGGACAACAGTTCTTGGACAGTGTTTCTAGCCAAGTGCAGAGCACCTATCCCTGTTTGGTAGAGAATTAGAGATTTCCTTTCCCTCCCAAGTAGCACACTACAGGTGTTACCAACAGGTTCTGTAGTCAGAGAAAAGGTCTTCATTTGTTTTTTTTTTTTTTTTTTGCTTTAAACAGAGAAAGAGCAAAAACAATTCCAGGTACTGAAGCAGCTACATAGCCTTTCTTAATAAGGACCATGCCAGTGGCAGCTGCTCTGCCTTAGGAACATACTGCTTTTCAACTTGGGTAGTGTCTCAACTGTGACACAAAGGGCACCTGTATTTATCAGGAAGATGATTTGTGGAACAAAAATTAAAATTCAGTAATGAGGAACCAGTGGTGCTTGGGAGCTTTGTGAGCAAAAGGCTTAAGGAACTTCACAAAAATCCGGCAACGAGGTCAAGATGGTGAGGAATTTAGGCAGATACACTGCAAACAGAGGGTCTGTGTTTAAGACAGAACCTCCTCACCACTGCCTTCCTCAAGTAATTTCCATCATAGAGGTTTGCACTTCTGCCACAAGGGAACAATTTCACGAGAAAAAACAGCACAGAAAGGGCTGTCTGAGCTGCACCATGCATCTGTGATGTCTTAGTGAAAATGTGTCTTCAGAGGGCTGTTTTTTAATGTGCATTGGTGTAATGCAGGTTCAACATTTTGATTCCATAGATATAGGTCATATATATAAATAAAGCCAAAGACTTATGATGACCTCTAACCCCCAACTACTGATACAGAATATAGACACTTATATCCCTTGTGCTGCAAGAAAACAGTCACTACTGAGCCATCACTTATTTAGGAACTCCTTGGCTCATTCAGGACAAAACCCCCCCAGTTTGAACAAGTAGCATTTTTCCAATGAAAAATGTTTCATTTAAAACAAACAAAAATCTTTACAGCTTGTGTGTATTTCACAAATAGTTTTGGACAATCCCTACAGCCCTAACTAAAGTGAGGTCCTTACTTTGACAGGAGGCAGGGCATTTGTTGCTTGCAATCCCCATGTCCTCAGCAACACCAGGGGAGCCACCTTTGTGGAGTAGAGCCTCTTTAGCAAATCAGTAGCAGCTATCAAGGAGACATTGTGCCTCTGACGTTCTGTTTCAAACTTCAGGAGATGTTTTAAGGAGCCTGGAAAAGATAAGTGAATGCTTCTATTAAACCTGATGTACCACAAACAATTGTGCATCTTATCTATATAGCAATTTCCCCTGGCAACAGAAAGAGAACAGAGAATTGATCCATCAATAAAGACCTCCTTCTGCCAGCTAGTGCGCTTCATCTCACCATCTCTTTAATTATCATGTGGCAGAACTTCACTTTTTTTAAAGAAGCTTTGAAATTTGTGGGATGGAAACTGCATCCAAGAATCTTAAACTGCTCCACAACCAATGGACATCAGAACAGTTTTGCAACAAAGCTTGTGCCTTCCAAATGCAAGACAGCAACATCCTGCAACAGCGGTAATGCTTGTCCTGCTGTCAGCAGCAAAGGCCTGTAAGACAAATCTTACTGACACTCCATTGTCTTGGATCCTTACCCAGGTCACTCCCATTGAAGGCTGCTGCACTGAGGTGATGAGCTAAACATGCAATATCACCAAAGCCCAGGTTTACACCTTGTCCTGCAAGTGGGTGGACTCTGTGTGCTGCATCCCTGGAGCAAGATAAGACAGAAATTTATTTCCCTTCTTGAAGAAAGCCACAATGGCTGAAAAACCCCAGAAGGGATCAGTGTAGCACTCCTCACCTCTGCAGTGAACACCACCTTACAGTGTGATTTTTCCAGTACCTCTCCTTGCATGCTATGCTGAACTACCTGACTGCCTCTCCAGTTGTAAGAAGCAAGACAAAGGGGAGATAACAAAAAGCAGTTCTGAAAGGAAAAATTATAAAGAGGTGACTAGCCAAAATCCTCTCTCAGATCGAGTGTGGAACAGGCCTTAATGTTTTTGTAAGTGATCTCAGCGCAACAGGAGGTCTATCAATGGCAGATTGCACAAACACAAAGTGGACAGAGGTCATGAATGTAACGGAGAAGGGGAATATCACTGAATAGAAACAAAATCAGGTTCTTTTATAAGCAGATTTATCTCTAAAGGACAAAGCCAGACATATTGATGAGGGAGTCATAAAGTTAGAGAAATTAAATGAAGTGTGGGTATGAAATGCAAGATCATGTACTTTACGAAGCTGTAAAGCACACAGTGCTGCCAAGCACAGTGGCTCACAGGTTGGAAAGATGAAAAGTACACTCTGAAGTGTAGTACAGCATCCAAGCATTACTAAAAGCTACCACTGTATTGCAGCTGTGGCAGAGAAAAAAACACATGCAACCTTAGAATGTAAAAAATTAGACATTTTCCTATTTCAACAGGGCACCATACAAAAGCCTATGGCATCCCACATGGAATAATTTGTAAGGAAGGTGAGTTTAAAACTCAAACTGGTGCACAGAATGGCTGCTACAATGTTTGGGGAAGTACAGGTCCAGCATGAGATACTGGATTGTTTCATCAGACTATACAAACCAGAAACACGAAATAATTATCTTGCAATTTACATACATAATGGACAGAGAGCTACTCATGCAAAAGGACACAAGGGCACATGGTACAAAGTGGGCCTGGATAAAGTCAAACTGAAATGATACATTATTTCTAACCATGATTTGTTGACTAGGAGTTGCTATCCTTGCATCATTTCTAACCACATGCCACCCACTCACCCAAGGGCCACCATTGGGCTTCTTACCCAATAAGAGCCACACGATGCTGGACATACTCTGTTGCATGCCCCATTCCAAGAGGGAACATGGCTCGGCTCTCTGGATCTACTTTAGCAACACTTGGGGGCAGCTGACGGACTGCAGTCCCTGAGGGCTTCAGGAGTGAAATAGCAGATCGAAACATGGCCCCAGCAGTGTCAATGAAGTCAGAGTGGTTTATGTTGCTCCACTGAAAAAGACAAACTAGATCTTTAAAAGAATCCAGCTGAAAAAAAAATCAGAATCACTTCCAAATACTGAATTTTAACCACTTGGACAAAACCTATACAGTAGAAAAACTATCTTTATCGTTTTAGGACATAAAAATTTTCAACTAGGATGAGCCTACCTTCTTACCTTTGGAAATTTAGGTCAACTTCTGTGACTTTCAGAACTAAACCAATTCAGTCCCAAGGGGTCATCCATTCTTTGCTAAGTGCCTTTTTAATATCATCCGCACCAGAGGAAGGAACTTTAGAATCCACCTCTCCCATTACCATCACTTCAAGCTACAGGGTTCCATTCTGTTTCTTAAAGCCTCATACCTGCCATGAGGCTGATACTCACAAAGGCAGAGTTGATGCTATCCACAAAACTTTCCTCATCCATAGCGAGAAGTTCCGATGCATGTTCATGAGATGTAGACCAGACCAGAGAGCTGGCAGTATCAGACAGCTAATTTAAGAGAATGTCAAGGGGAAATATCAAGAGAAAAAGAAGCAAAAATCAATATTCAGTACAAAGATTTCCCCACTGCCCTGCCCCGCACCAGTCTCTGCAAATTACTCTTCCAGTCCAATTTACTACAAGTGGGAAATACCAAGGATAAAGTGAGAGGGCAGGAGGGGGAAACATGCAATAAATGAAGAGTAAAGGGCAGATGCACAAATTCTTAAAAGACAGAACTGACAGAGAAAGGCACAGGCAGAAATAAAGTTACTAGATAGAACAGATTACAAAACTTTTTAAAACATTTGAAGAAATTACAGAGACCACGAGTCACCTTACCGGAAGAAGTGCAATTGGCCCAGTGGGAAGGAACCTCTGCCATGCTACATTGTTGTCTGTGGCCTACAGTGGAAAGAAGCCAGGGGAGAGTTACGAATTAGTGACCTGGAGCACCCTGATCAAGCTCTTCTGCTGCCTATGGAAGAGTCAGTTAGCAGAATTTTACCTCAGATAAATGGAGAGTTGCCACCACAGCTGATTGGTCATACTGATGCTCAATGTTCTTAATTCCAGCTTCTCTCCGGACTACAGAGTTATGACCATCTGCACCAATCTGCAAAACAGATACAAAGCAACTTCTTCAGCTCCTATAAAGCCAGCATCTCACTACAAACCTCAGCCTGCATGTACCCATTTCCTGTTCACTCACAAAAAAAAAAAAAACACCTGCCCCAAACCCAGAAAATGTAGCCCCTTCTGTGCTTGTCCAGTTCAGCAGTCTCCTTGCACTGGGTACAGAAAAGGCTATCCACTGTGTCCCATAGCATCTCTGACAGAGTTAGCCACTCACCTCACTCAAGCACTCCATGTGGGTGCAGCGGCACACATGGAATCAGAACCAAATCCAGTGGAAAGGACTTGGGTTAGAGATGCTGCCTGATCAACAGAAATAAAGAGCTTAGTTACCAGCAGCTTGGTCTGAAGTCTGCGTCCATCAGCTAACTCAATTTGGACCCAAGGGCTTGTGTCACAGCTGTGGGAGGGAAGGGGCCACGTATACCCAACTGCTCTGCTCCTGTAGAAAACCTCCACCCGGTCTGATGGGAACACAAAGTGCCACGGTCACAGCATGATACAGACAGGAGAAAAGGAAACATTGCTACAACAGCAAAGGTCACATGTATTTTAACAGCACTGTAGGAGCTGACCCTACAATTCTCAAGACACCCTGAAAGAACAGATCTGAACAACCCCTTGTCACTGCAAGGCCTGCTTTGGACAAGGAGCTACAGATCTTTTAATTAAGTCTATTTTTGGAGAGACTACATTCTGGAGAATTACATATGCAACTGCTTTCTTGCTGTGTAGCCTCTGGAAGACAAACTTCTCCCTTTCCCCCCAATTCAAGAAGCTGCCAACGTCTCAAGAATCGCTTGTTAGATGAATTTCTCCCTCTCAAAACTTAGTGCACACAACAGAAGGCAAGTAACTGAAAGCTCTATGCAGGAAATAAAATAATCAGGAAGTTGTCAGTACCTGCTACTGCATCTAACTGTTTTGTGAGAGCAGACATAATGACATCATTCTCCACTATGTAACCCATGTCATCTAAGTCATCTTTCTCAAAAACAATCATGGCTTCAGAACAAGCATCCCACACCTACAAAGAAAAAATACATTACATGAAGTTGCAAAGAAGTGCTGTCCCTTTCAGAGACTTAACAACAAAAGGACATGGTAATCGAGAAATACAGAACTAGAGGAAACATCCTGGATTACTGTCCATTCCTTCATTCCCAGCTGCTAAAGTGCATCACGTAATTCCGGTCATTAAATGATTTAGCATCAGCTCAAAAAGTAATTGCAAGTCAAGTTTTTATCCCTACTTTCCTGTTACATAAGTAACATATAAAGCTACCCTACCACCTTGCTGTGGGTTAAACCCAGCAGGCAGCTCAGCCCCATGCAGCTACATGCTCATTTCCCCACATGGGATGGGGAAGACAACTGGAAGGGTAATAGTGCAAAAACAAAACTCATGGGTTGTGGTAAAGGCAGTTTAATAGGAAAAGCAAAAGGTGCATGTGCAAGCAAAGCAAAATGAGGAATTCATTCACCCCTTCCCATGGGCAGGCAGGTGTTCAGCCATCCCCAGGAGAGCAGGGCCCCATCATGTATAACAGTTACTTGGGAAGACAAGTCCCATCACTCTGAACTTCCTTCCTCCTTCATTTACCTCAGCTTTTACTGCTGGAGCATTACACTGTATGGTATGGAATATCACTGTGTTCAGCTGGGGTCAGCTATTACATCTGAGTCCCCTCCCAGCTTCTCGTGCACCCCCAGCCTGCTCACTGATGGGGCAGTGTGAGAACCGGACACAGCACTGGCACCATGTAAGCACTGCTCAGCAAAAGCTGAAACATCCCTGTGTTATCAACAGTTTTCATCACAAATCCAAAACACAGCCCCATACCAGGTACTATAAAGAAAACTAACTCTATCCCAGCCAAAACCAATACACACCTTTACCTTTATTTCCAGCTAGTACCCATACCTCAGTATCTACAGGTTCCACTAGGAATACACCTTTTCAGCCTGTAACACCAAGACCCTGAGGACAAGTATTTCTGAGTAAACTGCTACCCACAAAAAAGGAACAGGAAGGAACATAAGCATGACCTGCCCTTTGCCAAGGAAAGAAAAACCTTTGTAGCATTGATGTAAGTACTTTGGAGAATTCAGAGTAGACAAACACAGAGTATATCTGCAGCCCTAAGTCAGGCACCTGCATTCGCCGGAATGGTTTGAGTCTCAGGTTGCAGACATGATCCCAGGCACCAAAACCTGAAAAAGGACACAGATGAATGGAGACATAGGCTCACATGTGACACTGAGACCAAAACAAAACTGAAGCTCAGTCCACACTTTCCTCTACCCTTCCTGATTATCAGTGCTTGGGGTCAGCTTGCACCATGCCTTGGCAGAGCCAGGTCTGCCTCAGTGCTGTCACAGCCCCAGCATCACATGGTTTTACTGCTAACACAAGCCAGCAGGAAGAAACAAGAGCTCTCCATGAACATCTGACCTAGCAGACAACTCTCACTGCCCCGTCACTGGGTAATAAAACAGACACAGAAAAGCAGCACCATCATTGTTTAGAACATTTCTTTACCCATAAGGAATCAAGGCTCAAATCTCTCTTTAAAATGACAATTACACCTCATTAATTGAGGACTGAGTTACCACAGTACAAAGCACTAAGAAGATGCTTCTTTTGTGAATAGAACATTACAGGTGCTGTGGAGAGCACCTTGCAACCTTTCACTAGCCTAATGTCACAAATATTTATATAATGACAAATCAGACCAAGACACCAGAAGACAGATCCCTGTTATCAACAGAAGTCTGATTCAATCACCACAGCTCAGCATACAGAATACTAAGAGACAAAGGCGAATAATTCTACTGAGTTTAGGATGAAGGCAGCATGTGATCAAAGAGGTTTTGTTTAAACAAAATAAAACCAGCTCAAATATAAATGTTATAAATGCAAACAATAAAATCATACTTACTGCTTAGGAGGGTTGCTGATCCTGGGGAAATGGAACTGACCCTGTTACTGTAGCTATCTGGCATGTGATCATATTCTTTCCTAGGACCAGCCTCCAGCAAAGCAATCTTCTTATCATGGAAGTGGATATCATGCCCTAAAATAAGCAAATACATGCTTTGTTACAGCACTCCTGCCAAAAATCTCATTACTGAGATGGACAACCCTTCTGCAGTTAAAGCAAGGATTACACATTTTTTATTTTATTTAAAGTTTACCTTTATGTACAAATTTGTACCATTTTGTTATAAAAATTCATTACTGGAGTATTAACAAGTGAAACTTGCAATGTTTATTGCATGCACCCAACACATTTTCCAGAGTTTAAACATAAATTCACCTTTTAGAACAAGAGATCAAAATAAAACTTCTTTGATACATAGCAAATACACTAATGTTTTCTTACGTTAATGTCCTTATATTCTGACGACGGAATAGCATAGGCAGTTTAGACTTTAACTTTCAGTTAAAGAGAACTCAATAAAAAGGAAGAGATGCCTCAAGTAAATCACTGCAGCTGAGCTGGCCACGCTGGTCCGACTGCTACGGATGCAGAAGGTACTGAGGACAGAAACGGTATCCCTGCAACATCCCGAGTTTGCTACTACAGCAGCACTAAAGACAGCGTATCCTGGACATATTTTCTAGACTGTGCACAACAATAACCTCTCTGGAAAGGTCCCAAACTTGTGTGTCAGCCTTAGATATCACTGCTGGAGGGGACCCTTATGCTGTCTCTGTTCCACAAGCAGAACAATCATTTTGCAAGGTGAACCCTTATACTTGCAAAACACTTATTACTCATGATCTTTGGCTCTTCTTTGCACTATTTTGTCTATTCTAGGTTTCTGTCCGTTGCATCCTTTTGAATCCATGTTGCAAATACAGAAGCAGTCGGTAATCTCAGGATCTCTAGTGATACAAACCAAGCACAAATCCATCTTATCTTGGTATTGTAGTGTTTAAAATACAGGGTTAGAGAAGGAAACTTGGGATCAGAAAATGATGGTTAAAGAGATGGAGCACGTCTCCTCCTAATAGGACAGGCTGAGAGAACTGGATTTGTTCAGCCTGGAAAAGAGACAAGTTAGGGGTGACCTAACTAGGATCTTCCAGTACCTGAAGGAAGCCTGCAGAAAAGATGGATAGGGACTTTTTACAAGGATATCTAGTGACAGGACAGGGGGAAATGGTTCAAACTGAAAGAGAGTAGGTTTAGATTAAATAATAGGAGGAAGGGTGATGTGAGGGTAATGAGGCACTGCAAAAGGTTGCCCAGAGAATCTGTGGCTGCCCCATTCCTGGAAGTGTTCAAGGCCAGGTTGGATGGGATCCTGAGCAACGTGATCTAGTGGAAGGTGTCCCCACCCATGGCAGGGGAGTTGGAACTGGATGATCTTTAAGGTTCCTTCCTACCCTAACCACTCTACGATCAGAAAACGTTTTCAGCTACGGCTGAAATGATCCATCAGCTATTTAAAGGTGCCCATGTTCGAAAGAAACACCACAAGCAGTCTGCAGAATTCAAAGCAATGGCTCCATCAGCAGAAATGCACACACACGGGCGGGGCAAGGTTCACCACAGATCACGTCACCAAACAGCTTTAAGTCAACTTCAGAGCACAGGAAGATCCCACAGCAGGATCCTGAACATTAAGATTCTAAATGGCAACCACAGTTATCTCACGCTGCGGGCGACAAGGTCACAGCCTTACCCAGGGCGGCGGCCATGGCGCTCCCGACCATACCCCCGCCCGACACCACCACATCGTAGAGCGGCTGTGAGGGGGCGGCGGCGGCGGCGCGGCGCGGGGCGCGGGGCCCGGGCCGGGGCCGCGCCCAGAGCGGGGCCCGCGGGGGCAGCAGCGCCCGCCCGCCCGCGGCCGCCATCGCCGCGGAACTGACGGCGGCCGGAAGTCGCGACGCGAAACCATGGCAACGCCTGCCGCGCGCGGGCGGCCTTGTGTCTGATTGGCTGCTTGAGGCCGCTAGGGCGGGCCTAAGCGCCGCTGGCCGCGCTGATTGGTGGAGGCCGGGAGAGGTGTGGCGGAGGGCTGAGGCGGCGGCCCGGCCTGCGGGTGAGGGCAGGGACAGGTCGGGGTGGCACCCCCGGAGCGAGCACTGCCCCATTTATCCAATTTCTTCCAGGTGACACGACACCCCCCCAGGCTGTAACACGCCGACTCCTCCGATTCCCATCGCCGGGCGAGGAGCTGGGAGCAGCCTCTCAGGATGGGAGGCCGGCGGTCTCCATTAGAACCGGGCGCACCGTGCCAGGCAGAGTTATGGGGTGACCTCGGGGTGCTCGAAGAGGATGAGGAGCTGGAGGGTTTCAGGCGGGAGGCGGAAATTCTGCGTGAGAAGCTGAGGGAGGCTCTCAGGTAGGATGTTTCTGGTAAGGATGGCAGGATGGCATGCAGGATTCCTGCTGCTTCTGGCCAGGGACAAGGCAACGCATGAAGTCCCGAAATACACGTGTGTAGTGCCAAAACAACGTCCACGAGTGTATTCACAGATGGGAGGATGGGGTCAACACGTGCCCACGTAAGCAGCATTCACATAAAACAGCACAAATCCCCTTCCTGCTCATCAGTTAATCATGCTTAAAATCTGCCAGCAGATCACACACCTTTCTGTCCAGCATCCACTCTTCAGATCTGTGGTCTTTCCAGCACTGAGCTCCCAGATGTCTTTCCCTGTGGATAGTCTAGTGTGACATTCACGAGCAGACCCCACATGCATGCTCTTAGAAGGAAAATAGTTTATAAAGAAGGAGAGACTTCAGCAATCACAGGGCAAGTATATTAACCAGGAGCCTGTTTACAGGTGATCTGCATCTTCTGTTTCACCTCTTTTTTTTCCTTTTCATATTCTTGGTCCACTCTGATTCACCTTGATCCTTCATTTTGCCTGCATTTATTACTTGCCTGAAATCTCATAGGTTTTACTCACTTTCACAATTACCCTCAAACATCCTGTGAGAAGTTTGCTGTTTTAATGAGACCCAGGATAGTCTCGGGTGGATTTTTTTGCTTTTTATCAGTTATATGGTCATCTTCTCAACTACACAGTTTCCAACTGAACCTCTTAAGAGTTGCACTAAAGCAGTTTCTTGTAATGACCTTCCCATCAGTATTTCGGGAATGCTGTGTGCACCTGTGTGCACAAATTGCGTGGGCAAAAGTTGGAACTTCCTGGTTCTCTTGTGGCCCTTCTGGCAGTACAGTGCTAGCAGTGTAATAAATTGCATGACAAAGCTAAGCAGCTGTAACTGCCACTTTATACGTGGAGAACATGTAACAGGCAAAGCTCTGCTCATGAACTTTGGTAGCAAAGCAAAATATGGAGCCCGAGAATGACAGACCCTAGGCCCGTCTTTTAACAAGCAGCTCAGCCTATGGTGTCTTTCTCTTAATCAACAGTGTCTCCCTTCTTTTAACTCTTATTTTTTAATAATTTCACTTATTTCCCCTTCATAATGTCTTTGTCTTAGTCATACATCTGGTAACAAAAGGCAGTCCAGTTCTTTGACCGACCTCACCTTGGACAGTACCTGGGATCAGCAAAAGCCTCACTTATTTCCTAAATCTCGCTTGAGGCCAAAAAGTGCTTCATCTCCCTGGATTCCTTCCATCACCATCCCTCAGCCTTTCAAAATGACCCTGCGGGAAGCTCGCAAAAAGTCCGAGTTGATGAAGTCATACATGTTTCTTGAACTAGACAAACAGAGAGACAAAAGGCAAAGCCAGGATGAAGCCGAATGTCAGAAACAATTCCGGGCACAGCCTGTACCTGCCCATGTGTTTCTGCCCCTTTATCAGGAAATAATGGAGCAGAATGAGATTCGCAGGCAAACAGCAACACAGAAAAGAAAGGAGCTGCTTCTTTCAACACAGCGGCCCTTCAGTTTCCTGGAGAAGGAGGAGAAAAAGAAAGAAGCTATCAGACAAAAATTCCTGTCAGCAGCAACCCCAAATGAGAGCTCCAAACAGAAGCAAGACAGTAAAAAAGTTCCTAAATCTACTTATCACCCACTTCTTGGAAATAAACTCAAAGGTAACATGCCAGGGCTCTTTCTCTAAAGCACCTCCCTACCTGTCCCTTGCTGTCTCCATGCTGGGAGGTAAGATCACGGCCCATAGGTTATTATAGCATAAGGCCAGTGTTGTTACATCCCCTAGTGTTGTCTGGTCTCCTGTGTGTCACTGGTTATTACATTTTGTCTAGATACCCTTACAGCAGAGTGTCCTAAGTTTAATAGAAACAGTGTCAGCAGCAACAGTTCTGTTCCACTTCCCAGCAAACATGGGCGCACTGAGCTCTTCAGACAGATTTCCCTTTTGCTGCAAATCATGACAGTCTGGGAACTCTTCCCTGCACTGGATTCCTTACCTTTGGTCACACTAAAGGGGCTGAGATGATTTGTGGCACAAACATGAAGACAGCAGTAGTGCCATAAGTGTCCGAGGTCCATATGGTATCTTGTATCTGACCGTTACTTGCATCTGACCATTACTCACACCCAAGTGCGAGAAGAGAAATGAATGTTTCATATCTCAGTCAATGAAAACCTATAAATAGACTTAAAAATGTCTTATTTTGTAAAGAGCAATATTGATTTTTTTTTTCTAAAAGGTTTAAAAGTTTC
>JAYRBT010000177.1:40001029-40165536 GCA_036023395.1 Myiotriccus ornatus | reverse complement strand
TAAAAAAGTTTCTAAAAAAGTTTCTAAAAAAGTTTCTAAAAAAGTTTCTAAAAAAGTTTCTAAAAAAGTTTCTAAAAAAGTTTCTAAAAGCAAAAAAACCAACCCCCAGACAACTGTTTGCATTTTCACAAATATAGTGTTGCACAAGAAATTACTTCAGTTTGATGCTATACTCTGAAACACATTCTTTCTATGCAAAGTTTGTCACAGAAGTCACAAGACATGGTCTATCCATCAAGTGTTTCTCACTTAAAATCTTTCCCAATATAGAGAATTTCTGGTGGATATTACATAGATAAGCCACCATCCATTACAAGTATATTTGAACAGTCCATGTGGACCGTACCATCAACATAATGACATGAAGTCCCATGTGAAAAGCAGAGCCTTGATTAACACTTCTGCAAGACAAAGGGGTGCAAGTTACCTGGTACCCCAGAGAACAGGAGAAGGCCTGTTCAATAACTTGCTTCAGTAATTGAAAGACACATCTAGAAATTAATGCCTCAGAAAAAGACTCTACCATGTTTTTTTCTGGTATCTTTGAATTATTTTTCCCTGGGAGACAGAGGGGAGAAGGGCTGAAAAGTAGGGAAAGAGAGCACAGGATATCTGGTCTCTCCCATATGTGAGCTGCCATCATAAAGGGAAGTTTAGACTTGGACAGGCTTTTACCTCATTCATACTCTTTTCATTGCTTTCCTTTTGATTCACTAGAAGCTGAACTCTGCAGAGAAATCCGCATTCAAATGAGAGCAAAGGATTTGCTTGAGAGTTCGGTGGCTCCAATAGACACCAGCAACCATCGGAGGGAGCCTCAGTCCCGAACTGCCACCAGAACCAAGCAGGAAAGGCTTGGCTTCTTGCAGGACAAAAGTTTCAGCTTCAAGCCAAGGATTAATCCAACAATACCAGATTTTGAAGAACTTTACTGGGCATTTCAGAAGGAAGCAGTAAGGAGACAAGAAATCAAAGAGCCAACTCGTAATAAGCCATTCAAGCTAAGAACCTCCAATCTCCATGCCAGGCAGAGGCAGGCTAATGAAAGGATAAAGGTGAGATACCTGGATATTTCTGTGGTACTGCTTTCTCATGGGTAAACATCCTATGACCTCTGCCCTTGTACTGAGAGTACTGCAGAATTCTAGGACAAACCACAAAACAACATTCTACACAAGATGAACTATGACAGATAAGGTCGACCCACCCTTTTGTAGCCCTAATCATGTCTCCTTTCCCTCACCCCTTAGCCCCTCCACTCTGCTGGGGGAAGAGAGAAGAATGAATGCATTGCCCACATATTCCAGCTGTTCTCTTTGATAGTTAAAGAACATAGGAGATTCTGTACTGTGAACAAATACACTGAATAAAGGTCCATTTTTTTCAGGATTCTCAGAAGCTTTCCAAGGTTTCAATGCAAAGAAGTCATTCCCTGACCAGACTTTCTTCTCTCTCTTCCAACACCCTTCCAGTGCATATTACCGATGCAACTAGAAGAAGGGAATCTGCTATTAGGTAAGTAGGAAAGTTTGTCTATAAGACCATACATCAACTAATGACCAAAATGGAAGAAAAAACATCAGTATTTTCCCTCATCACATCAACTACATGTTTTGTAAATGTTTCTCTGTCTCCTTTCTTTGCTGAGTCTTGCTCTGCCTCCCAGTTGATTTGGGAGCTGCGTACTTGTATGGCTGAAATTTTGCTTTTCTCACTGGAGGACTGTAAAAGTGAAATTCCCAGCTAGCATGTGGTTTGGCAGTCCACAGTGAGCTCATTAGTAACTTCTTTTCCTATATAGACAGTCCCAACTTAACAAAAAGGAAGGGGACAAAGAAGGAATTAATTGGCAGGAGAAACAGAAAATGAAATGTCAAGCTATGCAGAAGTCAGTGAACAGTCGAGCAAAAGCACTGGATCCCCATAAAAGTCTGGAGGAAACACACAAGGAGAAGTTGAAACAGAACAGGTCAGTATCCTATTCTGCACAGAAATGACTATTTGCTCCACCAGCTGGGGATCATCAGATAATTCTTTAGGAGGAACTGGGTCTAAGAACATTCCTAGCCTAACTTTTTTTGCTCTTGTACCCATTCCACATTCTTTTGGATTTCTTGACAATGCCACACTATTCTTTCCATACAGAACAGTTTCTTTTAGATTAACATTTGTAGAAACTCATGTTAGAAACCAGTCAACTGTATTGTGTAGCTTGGTAAAGCGCACTTAAATCAAGGTTTTCTAAAAATGCAAACACTGGTTCCTTGCTTAACATTCTCATGGAAGAGCTTTGCTAATGCGTCCATAACTTGCCAGCAATAGGATATTTTTTTTGCCCAGCATTTGGCATTAAGAGAATGACCAAAGCAATTTGAAAAGTGAAAGTTACTGAGGATTCCTCATTCCTGATCAGCTACAGTCAGAGGGAATCTATATTACACAGGCAATTTTTCCATTTCAGGCAAAATATGAGAGAGAGAACAAAAGAATACAGAAAGGAGCTGGAAGAAATGCAGCTGCGAGTCAAGAACAGACCATATCTCTTTGAACAGGTCACCAAGGTAACTGGTCAAAGCCCCAGAGTGTCTCTGGGCAAAAGGATAGATTGTCTTACCATTTAAGACATGAATTACGAAGTCTAGTCTCAAGTTAATTCATGGATAAGAAGGTGCAAATGGTTGCATAGTCTCTTGACTGCACTCAAAATAATACATGAAAGAGCCAGCCAGGTAGAATTTAATTCCTTCCCACCACTTGAAAAAAAACACTGACTTAATTCTAGGAGCTTGCCAGTTCCTGTTATATATCACAATCACAATATATGGTGTGGTCAAAATCAAGGCTTTATCACACCAGAAATTATGTGAATACCTATTCTGCACCTGAATGCCATAGACTACAGTCTAGAAATGCAAAACTTTTTTCTTAAAACCCTCTCCAGTTCAGCACTTTTTCTTTGTGCCTCTGCTGCTACTAGAACATTAATGATGGTAATGTCACATCTATCACCTGTGGACTCTTGCAATCTGGCGCTGCATTCAGCACATCTCATCCATCTCCAGCTGCAAATCTGTATTGCATCCGAGGTGTAGATACAGCCTGTACTCTCTAATATACTCCCTGTATGTTTTTCTCTGGGTTTTCTCTTCCAGTTCCTCATCCTTGCAGGGATGAGAGCTGGTTAAAGTACATGTCAATGTACAAAATACATGGACAATATGCTGATTTAAGATTTCTCAACAGAAAGTACCCTCCTGGGTCAGGCTTTCTATTCTGATCATGGAGGCAGAGAACATATGTATATGATAAATATTGGTAACAGCGTGCCAGGTTAGTAAGAATTCACCAGTATCAATTGCATTCACTCAGATTTCTATTCTTCCATACAGAACACCTTAATCTTTAGAACTGGCCAGTCTCTCTGGAAAACCATCATCTCAGACTACATTGATTTGCAAGGTTCATTTACAGGCAGTGAGGATATAGGATCCAAGATGCTTGGTTTTCAGCTGAGCTGATAAGAAGCTATTTCACAGATGCTCTCCATTTATCAACTCCACTGTTTTTAGCTCTTACCAATTACAAGCAAACACATTTCCAGGATTTCCCACAACTTTTCTTTGCACATATTCTCAATTTGAGTGTCAGAGTTGGGACTCAGACACAAGTATGCTAGTCTGGTAAGACTGGAATGCCATATAAGGAGGACAACAGGAGAGGGAAGAAAAAAAAGAACAGAAGCAGGAAAAGGTGAGCTCTGGCTTTGAGAGACATGAGACCTTGTCTTAATACTCAGTTATGGTACTGTACTGTACAAAAATTTTGGATAGGAGCTTTTGCTGTCCTCTTGTCCCCATTAGGAATGTCAGGTGTGCACTTTAGAACAAGTTGACTGTTATGGGAAGCCCCAGTTCTACATGCTTACTGTTGTAAGTTTTGATTTCATAGCATGATGCTCGTCAAGGAGCAGAGCGTCGCTACAGAAACACTCTCCAGCAGGTTGGCCTAAGCGAAGAATTTGTAAGAAGAAAAGGGGAAGATGCCACTGACTTGCTGGAAGAAGAACCTGATGTTCACAGGTAATAGTGCAGTACAGCTCTTTTGTCTTTGACTTAAAGTATTTTCCTTGTTCATGAAAGCATTCCAGTTTCTATTGTGTAGGAAAAATCAACCTCACTGCTCTTATTAAGCATTGTGACTTCTCTGTCTGAATTCCTATGACTGCAATCTATTTCCTAAGCACAGGGCAAACCATTTCCAGTATTAGACACTCACTATTTCTGCAGACTGCCCGAGCCTCCAGGTGAAAAGGACAACTGTACTGTACAGGAAGGAGTACCTCAGGAGGAACAGAGCAGAAAGGAACCAGCAGTGTAAGAGCTAGCAGAAGAATCCATTGATCGTCTCTTGATTTTTTAAATCCAGGATTCTCCAGGTTAATTCTCAGGAACTTAATGGTTTAAGCTGACACCTAAGAATGGCTTTGGGGTAAGTGAGATGGGAGAATTTAGTAAAGTTAAAAAAGACCAAGTGTTGTTTAGAGCATGTTTTGTCCAACCCAGCAAACCCTGCAGCCTCCCTTAGTCTTCACAAGTGTTCCTTGTGTGAGCCGTTTCCTTTCTTTAATGGGCAACGAGTTAAAAAGTTTGAAGCACTATCTTTGGATACAAGTAGATATGAAAGATTGAAGAGGTGCATCCTCCAGCGTCAGCTCCTTGCATTCGTGCCACAGAAGCACAGTGGAAGAGGAGAATGCCTTTCAGTATGGTAAACCTTGGTTTAGACATATATGTGGCAGAATGCTTCCAAACAAGGTATTTCTACAAAAACAAATACCAGGACTTGACCTACCTTGGGAGAAGACTCAGAAGGAAGTCCTTCTGTGGAGTTAACTCTTCGTTCAGTCACTAGGCCCAGCAAGTAAGAAGCAATAATCTTCCTATATTAAAAAATCTCCCGTATTTCATTATCTGAAAGTGTTTTAACATCTTATCAATTTAGGTCATTAATTTGGCCCAAAACTCAAACAAAATTATAAAGAAGGTTGTAATTAAATAGGGTATCACTTTGAATTGCTGTTGTCCTAATTCTACTATTACTGTGATATCAAAAATGGATTTTGGTAGAAGTAAGATTGCTTATGTAGATATCCTAGGTATTACCTGTCAGCATGTTTCACTCAAATGCCTGGCACATCCTGAATGGTGTATTTCACACATTAGTGATCTTCCTTTACCTGACAGTAATAACTATTTCAGAAGTGAAAATCCTTACCACCTGAGAATTTTGCACTCTTGAGATTAAAGTATTTTCAAATGACTGTCATGTTTCTGCAGTGTTCAATTTCCTTGTCAACCATCTTTTCCTCACTTTTTAAATAGAAGCTGTCTCTTTCTGTCACCTCAGTCCTTTTCTCCTTACACTTGCAGTTGTAACAACACAACTGCATCATCAAATCAGAAACACAGTACCTGTAAGAGCTACCACATTAGATAAAATATAAAACTGAGATAGTGACATTTTCAATCATAACAAAGAATTTGTGGCCCAGGGGTTTCATGCTGCTGCGTTACAGAGATCAGTACCTAGCTGAATGCACTGGACTGCAGCATTCCTCCTTCCTGACTCAGTCTCCACAATGACAACAGGCTTGGAGGGTTCAAGGACGGCTGTTACCAGTGTACTGGCTATACACAGGTTTAATTGTGTAGGATATACAGAGGCTCTTCTTTCTCTGGGTACTCCCTGGAAAAGAGTCACCATGCCTTGCCACATTGAAAGAGGAAGGAAAGAAGACTACTTCCATGATCTAGGTCTGTGGTGTAAAGCCTACTAGGCTTGTATGGATATATTTGGAACAGTGGGACTGAAATTTTAATACTCACATTTTAAGGGGTATTTAGTAAAAGTGGTTACTGATTTCCATAATAATAGTTAATGATGCTAGAAAAAGAAATTTCCAAGTATGTGAAGTGTAAAGGGAAACCCTAAGAAAGGAGAAACAAAAGCTTGACTTTAAATTAATATATGGTAATATGCCATATCCCTTTAACAAATACTATGGTGACATGCATGAATATAATAACAGATAAATTCAAATCTTAATATTGGTCCCTAAACAGAAATTGCTGCAACGGTGATGAAAGTAAAAGCATCAAACTAAGTAAGTAAAACTCACATCTTTCTTCCTAAAAAAAGTTTTATTCTGAAAGGAGGATTACATTCTTGTAATCCTAAAAGAGATTTGTCATCTCTTAATATGTCTCAAAAATGGTATGGAAACAAAGAGTTTCAACTATGGCTCTGAATTTTTGCTTTTTATGAAAATATTTTGTTATCTTTACTTAAATTTACAGCCTGTTCATCCAGCCTAGAAAAAATACTGTAGAAAAGAAGACATTGCACTGGAGCATCTCCCATGAGCTTGTGAGATGATAGCCAAACTGCATCAGACCTTGATTGACAGGTACCTGGTGGAGCTTCTGTAAGAACCTTCAGGTTACAAGATCTTTACTAGCAGCAGCACTAGTTCATTTCCGTTCAGCAAGGGACCAATATAAATTCCAAGCGTTCTTTGCATAGAAGCTATTACAGACACACAGTACCTTAGCAAAACTGCTTTTTCAGTAATGCCACTTCTGAAGAAAGTGTTTACGGTAACAAAAAATTCAAAACACTACATAGTAAACTCTTTTAAAGAGCTTGATATACCAAAATTTTTGGAGGAAAAAGTGACTGGGAAAAGCAGTAAAAGAACACAGCATATGTAACCAAATGATATCAAGTAGTACATTTATTTCAGATAGTAAGTCAACTTCTGACAGTGAGATGTGTTAGAATATAGTCTCTGAGGGTAAAGGATGGAAGGAAGGTCTGTTGCTCAAGATACTGAATGTTTGTACAGTGCCTAGCACAATGAGGTCCTGGTCCTTAACTGGGGCTCCTAGGTGCTCCAGCAAAACAAACACTTCAGGCTTTAGGAGATGGACTGCATGAGCACTTTTGAAATGGCATTCCACAACATGGGTTAAATGACACCTAAGCAGCAGACTTCACCTTTTAAGCTCTGCAAGAGTAACTTGGTCCAGCAGATCTTCTCCAACTCCAGTTTTACGATTCATCCTCCATCTACCCACCCGCTCCGTCGACAGTTAAAACAACATTCACTCATCCACTGCAATATGGTGAGCCTCTAGGAGGAATGTTCCACCCCACTTCAGTCACCACATATAAGAGGGCGGAAAAAGGAGCAGCTGGTCTCACCCTCCTCTACTCCAATAATAGACTCAGTGTCTGGCAGGTGCAGAGACTCAACACCAAGGCTGGGCTGAGAGTTCATGGACATGATACTCTTACTATGCACTGTTGATTCTTCCAGCAAACTGCTGCCCATCAGTGACTCTATTGTGAAAAAAAGGGTAAAACAAAATTCTCATGATGTAATGGTACTGCAACATAAGATACAATCCCTGCCCCCCTTCAAGTCAGACAGACTTCTTCCCTAGACATCTATTTTACCCATTCCTACTCTTTGAGCCTTCAGAGCTCTAATGGATGGAAAATACTAAGTTTATTTTTTTGAACTTTACTATGGCGGGATCTCATGCAGGATTGGCTTTCTCTTTAAATAATTCACTTTGCATAAAAACCCAGGCTGCTTACAAGAATACATAACCAAGGGGGAAAAAATCCATGTAAAAAAACCCAGCTAGATTCATGTTAATTTTAAAAACAAGAAACACATCTGCTGCTTGACCACAATACAGAAATACACCATTGTCTTCTGTCCTAGAAAAGTGGAGGGTGAGCAATCAATCCTCATCTTCAAGAGGAACAGACTTGTATTTCTATGAGGCCTGTGGTCTCATATTTTCAGGACAGACATCTTCCCTTCTCTTTGAGCATCCACTAAGATTTTTCCTGCACTTTCTCCCCTCGGTGAGCGTGCTCCCTTCCTCACCTGGCTGTTCTCGCTCCCTGCTGCCAGCTGCTCCAATTCGGGAGTGGTGTTTCCTCATATGCACGTTTCTGCTACCACTCTGGGAAAATGTCTTCCCACAAATTTGGCACTGATGAGGCTTCACTCCTTGGAGTAGAAGGGGAAAAAAATATCCCAAGAATTACCAAATTGGAAGTAATGACCTCATCAACCAAGAAACTAATAGTACTGTTTTGAAGTGGCAGTTAACACCACTGGTGCTAATTATCAGTAAAAAACACATGAGAAATATTCCTGTCTTCTAGAGAGTAATAAGCTTCTAGAACAGAAGAATTTTAGATATCAGTGTTGCCAGCTGTTGGAAACCTCAAGTGTGAAGTAACATAAAACCTTCAAGTCTGATTTATGAGAGAGAACAAGTTATTTGAAATCACTTACTCAGTGACATGGAAATATTTGGTGTCCTACACCTAGAATAAAATGAACAAATGCAAGGAAGCAGAGGCAAGGAAGCTATCTCCTTCCATCACACAACGAATTGCAGCATCTGGTTTACATTATTGAGCAGATACTTGATGATGACTTGTCGCTGTGACAGGATTTCCATTTTACAGAGCAGTCTATCATTTTCACAAGACAACCAGTATGCTGTCCAAAGCTGTCAGCTCAATAGCATGGAAGCCAAGGAGACAGGAAAGAAAAAGCATGGAAAACTCAATCCCAAAAGTTCTTACCCCAGTAAAATCTCCCCTTCCAAAAACATAACCATATTCATCGTGTGCTGATTATATTTAAAACAGCTGAATCAAAACAGAAGGCAGAAGCTTTGAAACACTTGCAAAACGCATTTCCATCTAATGCTTTGTGCAATTACAAGTATGTAGTAGGAAAAAAATATAGGAAATCCCTACCTCTGGCAGAAACCCACTCGCTGGAGATTTCAGATTCAAATGGCTGTCATTAATATATAGAATCTCTCTTTTAAATAAGAAAATGGCAGCTATGAAACAGATATTCAACTTCATGACATTTTAGAAACAATTTTAAAAATAATTAAAAAAATATAATTTGAATTTAGAACCAGAAACAACCTAAAAGATTAAACAGCATGGGCTACAGGCACCACTAAAGGGAAGTCATGAAACACCATGACCGAAGTTCCATAAAACCCAGGGTTTTTCTTAAGAAAAATCAAATCAAAGTCCTACAATAAAGATCTTTTCTCAGACAGATCACAGAATGTCAGATGAAGACTCTTACCTGAGTGGACAACCAAATGTTTCCGAAGGCTGGAGTATTCAGCAAAGGAGCGACCACATCCCTGTGCCTCACACAGAAAGGGTTTTTCCCCTACAAGGGAAAAGTAAGTTCTTAGATTTTGGGATTACAACTTAATCTGATTGCCGAAGTCCCTGAGAACAGCCTTGACATCTCCACTCCATTCTCCCTTTCAGCTTTATGTGTATCAGAGTTCCATGGAAATTACATATATGCTTCCTAAGGCTTTTAGAGCATTCTCTTCACCAGCTTTCACTGGTATTATTTTTAAATATTCTTAGACCATAATTCATTGAAAGTGAAGAAAGAGACCACTGTTTCTAAGTAGATCTTTGAAGTATATAAATACCAGTAGATTAATATAGAAGTACCTGAACTATGATATATCTTCTATATTGAGTTCTCAACAATTAGCTCTCCGTTTCACACGCTCCCAGGATCCTGTTCACTTTCTGCCTTTCAGTGCCAAAAATCCCATAAACTGTATTTTCCTTCATATCAGATTCTATACTTCATTTCAGATCAGGGTGAACTTGCCAAAACCTTGTGTCAGTTGTTTATATTTACATGTGGAGGAACTGTAATTCAAGGTACAATCTGTTCTCATAGGCTGAAATTTATTATTTTATATCACAGCTATTTTTGATTTGTCTAAATGATGGTAAATTGGAAGGTCACAACACTAGTGCAGCGCAATATAATTAATCTGGTTTAAATGGTCTCTTAATAAAGCCTTAAATAAAGCTAGAGATAATTTTTGCCTGGAACATCCAACTAAAGAACTCAATATTCTATGTTTAACACTATGATTTCAAGTCTTTAACTGGACCCCTGTATAAGAGTAATAGGAAGACCACAAGAGATTAAGCAAGCTATTTTAACTATTTTACTGTCTAAAATATATACAGCTCTTTCAGAGTGAACTTGTTTTTAAACGTGCGTCGGCATGCTTCACCTGTGATTTTGCCTTTAGAACTCCTCTCCCTACAGCTCATTTACTAGTATCTTATCTACAGTAGCATTCGACAGCTCTGAGCAAAACACAGCATGTTCCAATTGGTGTTACAAAGCTGAAATATGTAGCAGAGTCTCAAACACCAATTTTACTTTCTGGCTTGTTACAAATATTTAATATTTGGAAAGAAGGAAGAAAAACTACCATTGACTAAAGTATGTAACAGCACACAGTTCCATTTGTAAGAAACCCTATATCTATTTACACCTGCAGTTTTATAACACATTTTGTATGATCAAACTCTTAATTGTACATTATCCATTTGCAGTTTAGAAAGTTATTATTTATTCCTCCAGAAGATACTACTTTGTTGGTTGCAGAATGCTCAGGGAGGATTGTGCCTGTGTCAGCTGGGCCTATTAGCTTTATCCTGCACCTTGGCTGGGAGCTTTAAGTGCAAAAGAAAACTGCAAAAACTATGGCTGCTGTTACTACACATTCAAAATTTTATTATTGGTATATATAATTTTTAATTACATCCCAACATCTGCCCCCAAACCATGTGTTCTAGCTAGACTGCACACTCTTTAAAATAGCAACCTTTCTCCATGTGTGTCTACAAACCACATACCATACGGCTGTGTTTAAGTAAGGCAGAAGGCATAAACAGCTGCTGGCAGCCCACATAATCTGTGATTTCATTTTACTAGAGAGGCCTTGTGCTCTCACAGTTGCCAAGGTTATTTTAAAATGTTAACCAACAGTAATCCAATGTTACCTTCCTAGGCCATCAGGGAATTTCTAACAATATTCCAAGAAGCTTGAACTGGGCCGTAATTGTTTGAGTGTTGTGATAACCTTGAGGCTTAAAAAAACTAAACAAACAAAATCACTAGAATATTTGCTATGAACTTTGCTAACTATTAAATTGCTCGTCATTTCAGCAGTAACTTGCGTGCTTCCCTCAAGCAACTTTCTAGGACAAAAGCACTTAAAGCACTTCATGCTGTTCTCAAGACTTTGGCTGCTACACCAACTTCTAAAAATACTGGCAAGGCAGGATCAAATTCTGCAGAGGAGAGCATAAACAAACCATGTATAAAATACAGCATATGAAATAAAGGGTCTCATTTTATTTACTATAAAAAGCTGAGCATGAATTGAAAGTACACAGGCTCCAGCATATGGGAACATCCCAAATTAGCATTAGCACACACAGAGCAGTTTGCAGACCAAAATGCTGTCTTCTAATTAATGCCTTTTTCTGTTTTCCTTTGCTACTATATTTTTGCTACTCATTCAACTGTATTCCTCATTTCCCTACATGTCCCAAATGTCATTCTACAAGCAGCAGAGTCAGGCAGATGTCAGTACAGCTAAATTGTGTCCACAAGGATTCCATAGCAGAGAAATATCTAAGCTATTGAGCCTTTCAGGAATTTCAATTAGCCTCTTCATAAAACATAATTACAGAAGTCATGTTCACTAACTATTCCCTTTGTAACAGTATAGTTTCCCCCGTAAGAACACACACCCCTCCCTCCATCACACAACTGGAGAAGGGGAAGGGAATCTTCAGAACATGGGTCTGAGCAGAGTACAGCACCACTATACAGTATTTGAAAGGTGAAACCTGTGCGAAACTACACAGGATAGTAAAAGAGGTAAGCAGTTGATTTATCTGACCTATAGATCAATGTGAATTGACAGAAAAGGGACATTAATGGAGGGGAAAGGTACATAACATAATACTCTCAAAAGTTTGAGGACAGAGGAGGAAGTGGTTTATTCCTCAAGAAAGACCCCACCTCTGCAGATCACAAATAGGTGAGGTCTAAAACACACCAGTGTGAATTCGTAGGTGGTTCTTCAGATTTCCAGCTGTTGTGAACTGTTTGCCACAGCCCAGCTCTGTGCACACAAAAGGTTTTTCACCATTGTGAGTTCTCATGTGCACCTTCAGCCTCTGCAAGACATAGAAACTTTTCCCACAACCTTCTGCTGGGCAGGTGAAGGAGCGGTCGTTCCTGGAAAGCAACAAAATAGCTGTTTCATTACCATTACAATACTACAATGTATTTTTTCATGAACACTTTTTTTATTAAACATGAGGACCTGTTAAAAATACAAATATTCTAAACTGAACTCTAACAAGGACCAGCAAAGTAACCGGAATCTGGTCAAAGTACTTCAACATAAAGCAACCAAAGGTGTAGTATTTATAAGAGTAATACCAGGTTTTCACAGCTTTTTGATGTCAAAACCTAACGTTATCTCAAATACAGAGCACAGTTTTTCAAAGTCATAACAGCACACAGCTTTATTGTGCTCACCGGTGTGTTTTCAGATGATACTTGAAGTGAGCTGGCCACACAAATGTCCGATCGCAGCCCTCAACCGTGCACTTCAGCTTCCTCTCCACGCGAGATAAGTGAGGAATGGGGCCAGACTCTTTCGGCTGCCCATCTCCTGAGCAAAGATGAACATTTTCACCTGGAATAAGAAAGCCCACCAAAATCTAAAAACCTTACATATTACTATAATGTGTCAAATTTAATAGAAAAACCAGCACCATATTATGACACAGGATTGTAAAGCAGGTGAGTGTCTGGCTGCTAACTGTTTAGCATCTCCTGCATGTGGCTGCATAGCATATAAGAGGGATCAAACACAGATTTGCAAACCTTACCAGGCCCTTAAACTATTCCCAACAGGCCATCTAGATCAGACTGGCTGCTAGCAAATCAGGCTTATCACAAAAAGAAAAGAAGGCTAATGCACCAGAAATTGTAAAAATGGTCTCTATGTGAATATCTACCAAACAATTTTAAGTATCAGCCAGGATAACTCTTTTTAAAAACACCTTAGCTAAAATAAGAGAGATTGCATTTGTTTGCAATTATTTATTAAAATAATTAAGACCCAAAGCATATGACTAAATCCAATTATGTGTTCTCCAGTTCTCTAGAAAACTGATCTCCAAACTCAGTGGAGCTAAAAACAAAGTATCATTTACAGTATGCGTTAAAAACAGGCCCTTGAAAGTGAAAACAAAAGTTGAAAAACAAGCAGCTGCAGTGAGAAAGAAGATATTCTTTGCATGTACCAGAGAACAGGTAGACTAAAATGGAACAGCTGGCTCCACTAAAGTTCATTCCCTGAGAGAAAAACTAAGAGCCTATTTATATTGCAGAAAAAAACCACAGTTGTCCTGTATAATTCTGTCATTGATGATTTGAAGATGTCGGAACTGACTGAAACCAGGAAACAACTAGAGGAAGAAACAACCTGAAACTAGTGACCTTGTATGGAACATTCAACTTTTGAGACACAATCTTATGGATTTCCTACCATTATTGCTTGCTTTGGCATTCTTTGCGAGCTGTGCCCGAGTGGCAGCAATTAAACTGTCATGGGCCAATTCTTGCACCCGAAGGAACCATGGGGTACTGCTGTCTGTGCTATCATGAGAGAGAAAGTCATTCCCAGAATCTTCTGCTTCATCTTGAACAAATACCAAGTGCTCTGCAGGAGATCCTAGCCCTAGAAAAGAAGACAACTTTGTGAAACAGATAATGTAACAGGGAAGTTTCCTTTGCTTCTCAGAGGCTGGTGTTCATGGTATAGATGGCACAGCTGCACTGAAAACGTCTCACTGACCCCTACATTGTAGAAAGCTGTTGATGACTAAATGCTCCTAAAATATCCAATAATGCCTAGCAAATTTCATGATCTTTCCTCTTCATAAGCAGCAGGGACAGAGTTGTATCTCCCGCATTCTGCTGAGACATATCCAGCCAGATGACAAACAGAAGGAGAATTACCTGCTCTTGTTAGGTTGAGAAGAATAAATGAAGTGCTGTCACTGGGCTGGAGGTCTTGCAATAAACTAGAAGTCTCTGGAGTTGACAGAAGTTCAGATGGTTTCTGTACATTCTGTGCCCTTGTCTCCTCTCCATCAGGGCCCACATTTACCTGGAGACTTCTCAAGACAGCAGATGAAGAAACATCTTTGGAAGGATTAGCATGACTTGGAGAAGTGAGATCTCTTTCATCATCTAGTGAGGAAAGTGAAACCAGAGTAAATAAAAGTATAAATACATTATGACTATGTGAGTCATAATGTGAATACCCTTTTTTGTGGAAGATTTTGTTACGAAGAGACAGAGTTTTCTCCTGGCAGGCTTTCTGCCTAAAAGGTAACTCTCTCAAAGGCAGTTTCAATGCTTTCTCACCCCCGCATACCAAGGGAAGTGCTCAGCCTCTCTCTCTGATAAGTGAGAGGAGAGAGAGAACACTTACAGAAATGCTAACAGGGCGGTTGCGGGCCTGGGGGGCAGGGGGGAGGAGGGGAACTAGTGATGATAAAGCCCAGAAGCAAAGAGGAGGTTTGCCTTTCCCCTGAGGCTCAGTGCTGACTTGCAGCACTTGTGTATATTTTACCTTACAGACTAAAAGATATTTATGAAGTTATTTTTCTAGAAAAGAGTAGAACTTGAGAGAGAATGGAGGAGCAAGGAAGCTTCTAACTAGTCAGACTGAGAAGTTTCAGTCACCCTTCTGAACTTGTTCCTCCATCCCTGGAATGTCTTATCAGCAAGAGGCAGTGGGCCAGAGTGGTGCAGTAAACACAGCTGTAGGAAGGGCAGGGTCACAAAGATCTGCCACATAGATTTTACCTGGCAACATCAGTCTGTTGCATTCTGAGGTCTCAGTAACAGGAAGGAGGGAAAGACAGGTGATGTCTTTTGGTTCCGATTCCACCAGCCCCTGCCCCAGTGGAATAGAAGTATTCTGAACAAACTGAACCAGCAGCTGAAAAAAGATACTGAAGATTAGGTCAAGAGCAGCACAAATCATTTAAAAAAGTACTAAACCCAGTCAGTCCAGTAGTCCCAACTATCTTGTAGGAGACACTGAATAAATATAATCCCATGAATACACATGGAAGTAAATGAAAGCTTTTCAATTTACATTAATGACAAAAAGAAATTGCTTGTATTTGTCATCTTTGAAATAGCTAAAAAATTCTAATTTCTTTAACATACAATAAACATCTCTGGATCATTGTAGACTAACCTGAAGGTTAGTGAGTCTACGTTCCTTTTAAATTATATTTTACCACTTGATACTTTACTATGCTCTAACCCTTCAAGTAAATGTTTTCCATGTTCAGCCTTTGGTACAGGTATTTTTGAAACCCTTGTCTTTAAATACTTAAATGAAAAAGTTGGCCTTTTTTAAATTAAAAAAAAAAAGCAATCAAAAGACTAGTTACAAAGTTTTCTAGCTTATGGGTATTTGAAATAGGCACATAATGTTCAGAGAAACAAGGCTGGGATGACATGGGGGTGAACACAGAGAGCCTTATTCATCCAAATCAGCTACTCTTAAAACCATCAAAGATAGACAAACAACCTGCCCACTAAGGGGATTAACAGAAGAAACCCTCTCCAGATTACTACACAAAATAAGGGAAACTATTGCATAAAGATTTATAGGACTTAAACTGAGATGCATTCCCTGGGAAGGACTTGGGACTGCACAAAAGATTTAGGGGAATGTACAGGACTTACTAGGTGTTGTTTAAGGGAAAGGCCAAGAGCAGGAAAAGGAAAGGATCAAGATTGATCAGGGCAAAACAAACACAGGAAAATGGAGAAGGCAGGAAAAAGAAAAGAGGCCCACTGCATATAAGCAGGAAGTTGGCCAATTCAGTTGTCTGGTGCGGCCTAATCATCACACTCCATCCTGTCTTCTTTAAACTCCACTCCTAAATACTTCCAGTGTGATCCCACTCTCTAGAGTGGGTCTCTAGTGACACACACTAGTCTCTAGAGACTAGTCTCTCATATGCTAATGAACTCCAAACCAGACTAGCTGGCAAACAGAAGCAGCAGCGTGGGGATATATCCCAAAGAAATCCATGAAGGTTTTCTCTAGGCAGCAACCCTTGAACACAAGATCAGGCATTTTGTGCTGTCTGTGTTTCTGTGGGTAAAGCTATGAGCACTCTGCCAGTGTTCATCTGTTTGGTGCCACATTGTTTGGAGTCACATCTGTACTCTGCATGTGTCTGTGTGCACACAACTATTTTCAAATAGGTACTAAACCTCACTAGTGGCTGGATCTAAGATCAGAATTAAAGAGCTGCCCTCATGTTTCTTGACAGGCCCAGGAGGTGAGAGGGGCCCAGATCATTCCATCCAACAGATTTAGCCATCCTTAACATCAGTCAGCTCTGGCAATGCAAAAATTACTTCCCACCTCACTCCTAAAAATCTCAAGTTACAAAAAAGGAACCTGCCATTTGAGAAGGAACAGGAAGTCAGAGAAATGCCTCTTCTCACCCCTGAAAATCTTCCTTTATTTAACCAAGTTCAGAGCAGCAAAGCACGTGCCTTGTTTATTCATTTTCTCCCCTTTATAACTCTCAAGCTTTTGTCAGAGTACCAGAAGTAATGCTGGACTACTCTCTACCTTGAAGGCATAGGCATAGAAACAAGACTCTCTTTTTTCTGTTACAAGTGCCACAGCCTTCCATATTAAAATATTCTGATTTAACAAAGGAAGTGCGACTGGGAGTTAGGAGATAACACAGTCCAACTTTTGCAGTGGACTGAACAAATTCTGTAAATACAAGCTTTCTTAAGCACAGTCTCAAATCCCTCCCCTACAGGGAATTAAACTTCTGGCGACCAGAAAGGGGTCAGTTGTAACACACAACTGTAACACACAATTGAATTATACAGTTGTAACATACCTAGACACATACTTAGCATTTCAGAGGAAATGCTGCTCAAAAACTGTACGTAGGATCTATTTATTTGCTCATAAGTTCTGTCAAACAGACTAAATCCTATACTCACACTCTCAATTTTTTAAAAAAAACACAGAACAAAGAAATACGAACAATAACAATATACCATAAACTTAGCCCTCAAGTCACTATTCCTTATCACTACAAAACCCCTTGACATAAAGATCCTGCATTCTGCTGATTCTGCTGCTGCCTAGCAAATAACTGTATGTAGCAAAGTTCCTCTGTCTTTGGCATTTAGAAGGAAATTTCACAAGGAGCCCAGATGGAGTTGTCTGTACAGTGAGATGGTTCATCAATGTCAAAAGAAAGAGACTAAAAAAGTATGATGTGCCCACGATATGTTTGTGATTAAAGCCCAATAGTCACAAATAATTTGATTCTTATTTTGTGTGTTGTGATTGTCTTAGTACTTAATTTTTTTATTAGCACCTAATTCCAAACTATTCCTGTAGCAAATACCAGCTTTTTGAGCTTCTCCTACATCACGACAAAATCTTGTTAAATCAAAAAAACTGTAAAGAAAACCTAGTTGTTTGTGCTCTGATTTCTCTATGCTTATTTCCTCTCATGAAAACACTAGAAATACTGATGCTTCCTCAAACAGCTTTATCTCAAAGAGTTACTGCTGTCAGAACCCTGAAGCCTTAACAGCTCTGACTGGTCTCATCTGGGACCCTCACACCCTCTCTCCAAGGGCTCCTTTTAAGCTCAGCCTGGGCTACTCATTCCGTTCCTGAGCTGTGTTGTAGGCTTACCTGTCTCAAGCCTTGTCTCCTGGGTAAACCTCAGATTTTTACTGCATCTGTGTCTCCAGCCCCCTCTCCTGCTGCTCCTGACTGGACTTTGGATAGACTCTGGACCTGGTTCATCACTTTCCCTCATCCAGGGCTGTGGATTCCAGCACATGTCTGGTGCCTCCATGCTCAGGTGCTGTAGTATTGCTGCCTGGTCAGTGAGGGCACTGCCTGGGCTGGGATCACCCTTGGCTCCCTCCCTATCCTCCCTTAGGAGCAGCCTGTCATCACTGACAAATTATGAAGGTACAAATAAAGTCCTGAAGTCGTTCAGGTGGCAATATGCCATTTGAACTACGACACAAGCCAGGCTGCATTTTGAAAAGTTATAATTTTTTCATCTTATAGCTAAGATTATCCACAGGACCCAGTATGAAGAGAGAACTATTTTTATGTTGTCAAAAAAATCCATAGGCAATAAGAGACAGTCCCTCCCCCATGCATTCTAATTTAGGATTAAAAAATTAGCAGAAAGGGGGTAAAAAGAGAGGAGAGTTAGGAATAATGAACAACCAGAATAAAGAAGCAGGGGACTAAAAACTGTGAGCACTGAGATAGTTTTAAATTACTGGATTCTTTCATTCAAAGCTGTTGATGAGCCCTACTGCTGCTTACTCTTTTATTTTCATACAAAAAGACCCAGATAAAACTTGCCTCCTACAGAAGGAAAGCTCTGCTTTAAAACTTCCACTTCAACACAGCAACATGAAGCCACTAGGGAAAAGCAAAATGCAGCAGCCACAAACAGATTCTCAGAAGAAAAGAGATCCTTTTAATATGCTTTGTAAAGTAATAACAACCTAGTATTAAAAGGGGGCAAAAGAAGCAGAAGGAAACAAAGGGTCGTGAATCATTCTTGTTATTAAAATTTGGAATAAAAAACCTTCACATAAACTAAAGCAAACCAATCACCAACTCTACATCACATAATTCAGAGAAAATAAAAGTTTTCATGCTACAGTTTTATTTGGACAGATTTTTCATAAGCCTTCCAGTTCAAAATCATTAAATACCTTTGTGGACAATTACAGCAACTGGAATATGGGAAAGAACTCATTACAAACATTGTGTCATACTTTTAAAAGTTTCTTTTAATACAGTTTTACAGCTGAAAGCAAATAGGAAATTATAAGGGTATCTGGTAATTGGCTATTCAGCACAGAAATCTATGAACAGGAGAGGTGATAAATTAAAAGCACAAATACACAAGCTCTAACGAACTGGAGATAAGAGAGAGTGACAAAATCCAGAACTCCTGGGACATTGATGGATGGGGCCATTACAGGAACAACTTGAGTGTGACCTTGAAAAAAATTCAACCAGAAACTTTGTGAGGAATAGGAACAATATTATCATGGGTTACCAGAACACATCTCATAGGCCAAGAGCAAACTTCTCAGGGGATACGGGGGAAATTCTGGGACCGGGTAAAACTTAAGATATCTTGAGTCAAGATTCTGGAAATGTGAAAAAGTTATGGATGTTCTGGGGAAGGACCAAAGGGAGGGATCAAGGTAGGTATGAGAGAAACACCCATTGGAAACAGAAGGGGATGGGAGATAATATGGGTCAACTACATGCTAGCAGGCTACAGGCTGCTGCTCTGTCTCATCATTGTAGTCTAGCCCATCTTCTCAAATGCTTTTTGCTCCTAAATAATTTCTGAGTACATTCATCTGGTTAACTTCACTTTGGACTAGCCTGTGAATAGAGGAAACCACAACCTGGAAACCCAAGATCCTGGCCAGAGGCTGAATTAAAAAGCTCAAGATCTGGAGATGGATACCAGAAGGACTCAAGTTTTGGCAAAGACTGGACAGATGCATGACCAAGAACGTGCATGTCAGCCAAGTGAGGACATATATGTGATATGCTGGCAGATCTCAAGCCTGGTTACCTGATAAGTAGGGACAGGATCAGGCCATTTGTAGTCTTTTTTTCTACACGAATGCCATTTGTGCTTGAGAGTGCCACTAAAAGCACTATCCTGCCATACAGCCACAGATGTCTGTACTATCTGTGTGGGCACATTTTTGCAGTTCAGGCTCTGCCCCGTTTTTGCGTGTACCTGGGAACAGCCCAGTGGTCTCATGTCTGAAGGACCAGGAGGGGAGGAATCTTGTGGATGCTACAGTTTGGCAGATCTCATCACCACATATCTGCCATCACAAACAGGCCCCAGATGGGCTGGAAGTATTCCCAAGATGGTGACTGTAAAATCCCTACATATGGAGGAGACTGATCCTTCTGCAAATATGGTCAAAATGGTAGAATCTGTAACCAAGCAGACAGGTCATCTTGGAGCACCAGGGGAACTCAGTGTACAGAATGCTAACAGAACACAAAAGGAGGTGGCTTTGCTCTATAGCTAAGAGATCCCTTTGAATTTGAAATAAATTTTAATATAGTAAAATGACATCCTTGACTTAGAGATTCAAACTTTATGGGCCAGACATGAATCATACAGGGCGAATCTATAAGCCTTGGAGGGACAAAACAGGCAAAATTCAATTGCATCTTGCTATAAAGAATTTTATTTTGGTTCTGCCATATCACCATCTTGAATACACCCTCCTTTAACTACTTCTTCTGAAATACCACATAACTCTGAAAATTCTTTAAGTAACGTGGACATTGTGTGTATTAAAAATGTAAAATATTTGTCTCTTGTCACTAAGCAAATAATTGTCATCCCTGCTGGTCAAGAAGAGATGGTTGTACGGGATGATTCTAGGATCTATCACTGCAAGCAGTGGAGAATGCTCGTGTTACCAAGAAACTTAATATCTGTCCCTGACCTGAGAAGGGAAAAAAAACCCACAACAAACTACAAAACAACAAAGAAAAATCTGATGAAAAAACTGAGAACCCCCACTAGAGATCCTTAAAAAAACAAACAAAAAACCTACTACAGAAATAAATGATAACATGCCCATCTGGGATGGATCAGGTTAAGCTTGTGTCACGTAACAGACAATTCAAAAGCCATGAAGTGTCAGGCAGCTGCTTTGGTTGAAGTAGGAGTGGCTGGGAGGGACAGGGGAACAAGGTTCTCCAATACTATTGTTCAGATCTATCCTCCCACTGGACATCTGGAGAGTTAGACTAGACTCCCAGACCAGCAGAGACCATTAATCAATACCATTTCTGTTCTAAATTTAACCAGTGAACCACTACAAAATAAAGAGGTCAAAAGAAAATTTAGCAGAGAGAGAGGAAGAAGGAGGGGTCTGAGCTGAAGGGTGCGGAGGGCAGGAGGCTTGTTAACTAGAAACTGGGATGTCCTCCTCCCATACAGCCTCTGGGGAACTAATTAATTCACAAGAGTCTCTCCTTGTGAGGCACTGAAAGGGAGAGAAAGGATCTCTAAAATACCTCTCTTCACCCCCTTTTCAATAGTTGGTTCAATTTACAGAACAGAGTTGTACTTCACTTGATTGTGCTGCAGAAAGCACCTTGCAATGGATCAATGTGGTGGAGGTGGGGAAATACTTGCAAATGTAACACATCACCCTGAAGGTTTAAAGCTTGCAAAATACAGATCTTATCAGCTCCCTGAGGAATACTTGTAATACAGCTTTGGGGACAGGGAAACCAGAGTTAAAAGCAGATCCACCTCCTCATACAAACTGTCTCCAAGCAACTTTAAAACTTTCTACGAAAGGAGGATTCACCTCTACTCAAGCATTAAATGTCTAATGGCACCTTGGTGGCTTCTTCAGGGATAAAACCAGTAGCAAAGAAGTCTGTGCAATCCAGACAGAGTGCTTTGATTGATATTATCTAGATGTCACACAAATACAGCTAGCTCTTAATTAATACCTTTCTCACATGGTAGGGTATACGAAAGAACATCTGTGGCTATGAGAATTGTGGTGCCATGGCTCACCAGAGGATATAAAATCAGGACTGACTTTCAGAGATACTTGAACTGCTATTTGGGAAAGGTGTAAAAAGGATATCAGTTTTACATCAAAGGAGTACAAAATAGTACTAACTTAACTCTCAACTTTCAGAATCAGAAAAAGAGGATGTGTATACATGGAAATGGATCAAAATTTGTAGTATAAAATAGCCTTGATCAAGATTGAGAAGCATGGTTTAGAAGGCAGCATTTACAGAAAGGATGTCCTCTGCAACAACCACTGTAGCTATCATGCATCAGGATTGTTCTACTGGAGAATGGCCAGCTCCTGTTATCGGCTTGGTGGGAAGGAAATGCAATTCTGCTCTGGGGAAATAGGACTATTATGTAAACAAGCCTAATTAACAAATACAGTACTCAAGTCGAGAAAAGACAAGGCCCAACTACAGCTGCTTTTTGAGGAACCCACTAGAAGATGGAAATAACAAAATACCCCCCACCTTATCATTCAGAACTGGGGGGGGAAATGATAGAAAGTATGAGATATCAATGACGAGGCAAGAGAAAGAGGAACTCCCTGTAGCTCATGCTGAGACTACTCATGGCTATGAATTTGCAGCTACTTTTCCTGAATGGTGTGATGGAATAGCTTTGGCTGCTCTATTAAGAAACAAATAAATGCCTTACCACATCACCTGGGCTGTAACAAATTACCACCATGTAATCATCATTCTTTTCAGAATTTTAATACCATTTTAAGGTGCATGCTGTATTGCTTATTGAAAAGGGATAGAAACAAAACTCAATAAAGCAATTCAGACTTGCAAACTTCCGCAAAAGGTTGTATCATGTCCTCTGCTGTCTGCAGAGGTAAAGCTGAGAAGCAGAACAACAAGGACACCAAGTGATACAATCCTCTGCACCTTTTAAGTGGGGGAAGGTACAGGAAGCTGATTAATGGCCATTCAACCTGAAAGATAAAGGCAAGAAACAGCAGAGGCAGCAGGTGATTGTGTTGAATGTAACAAACTGCAGACACTTGTATCTAGAACATCATAGGTAAGAGTAACAAACCCAGAACGCCTCAGAAACTGATCAATGGGCTACTGCTGAAGGGAAATCTCGAAAAGGTTCAACCAGAAATTTTAAGTGGTTAGAAAACATAACTGTCTTTGGTAATCAGAATGGGTTTCCTATGAAAGACTGAACTTACTATCCAATATAATAGGGACTGCAAGATGTGTTAAGCCTATTATGCAACGTTTATGGGGAGGATCAAAGGATGAATGAAGGTGAGTAACTGAAGAACCAGTGGCAGAGGGGAGAGAAAAGACTAGTTGCTGGTCAGAACACTGCTGTGCCTGATCACTGCAGTCCCTCTTATCTATTTACTCAACATATTCCTAAATATTCTACCCACAAGTGAGTCCACTGCTAGTGAACTTCTGTTTGACTTAATGTCAGTAGGCTACCATAGTCGAGAAAAAAACAAAAGGATTCCAGACAGAAACTGGCTAAAAAGCCCTAGCCCTGGGCACAAAGACTTTAGGCCCGGCAGACACATGTAAATGTGAGTATGCACGAGTAGAGTGATTACAGGGTACAGCTACAGTCCACTAAAAAGCTATTGTTCATGCTTTAGTGTTTTTCTTTTAGAGGTACTTAACCTGTGTATGTGAGGATGTGTCTGTGGCCAGCTGTGCATGCACACAGGTACCATCACTACAGTTTATGCTCAGCTGTGCCACTGGCTGGACCTGGGAACGGTCCAGCAGCCTCACACCGAGCAACCAGGATCCCCTGGGTGCTGCTGCCTACCACTTCTGCTAACTGCTTCATGGAAACACAGGTACTTTAAACAACAAAACTGGCTGATACTAATAGAATAATTCAGACTCCCCAAAACCAAGTAAAGTCGGTTTGGTTTAAAGGGAAAGAAGTAGTCAACATGGTAATTTATTTTATTCTTGTAACAGAAAGAACACTATAAGAGTGGAAAAAAAGCGTAACCCGAGAATAGGCAAGAGTATTGGCTGATACTTGAAATACCTGCAATATTCTTTAACCTTTTACCATTCAAATGAAAACATGAAAGCATTAGAAGATGTCACTGAAAACACTTTAAAAACTAATATGTAAGCAGCAAACTGAGGAAACTCATTGAACTTTTTCTAAGTGTTGCCCACAAATGTTCCTGGAAACCAAACCCAGTTCATAATTGCTCACCTCAGGTTTGGATTCTAACTCATCCGATAACATTGATTCAAGTGTCTGATTCCTGCAGCTGTCCTCAGCAAGGCACAATTTATTTATTTTTTCCTTTTAGTTCAGAGAGAACAACACTCCCTGCTTATTTTCATATTTTCCTAAGTGTAAACCAGTGTGGTGGTCCTTCTGTGAGAAGCTGTGTTGCGCAAATATTCAGTTTAACCTAAAACAACAGAAAAGGAAACATAAAGAAAGAGGAACCGAAAAACAAGAGCAAAGCAAAAAGAACTGAACACATGCTGCAAGTAACTGTAAAATACACTTTGAGGTACTGGGAAAACTCATTTATCAAGGCTCCTGGATTTCTGTTTTCATTCAACAAAATAACATCCTAAATTCCTGTGAAAGTAAGTGTTAAAGGCTATTTACCACACTTTCTTTGCAATTGTTCATTTTCAATGGAAAATTGTATTGTTTGTTCTGGAAACTTGTAGGATCAACTGCAAATCACATAAATCATGCAAGAGACAAGGTGGTTGAATTTCCAGCCTTCAAATATGAGAAATTATCCAAATTGTTGATGAACAGGAACCATATACAAACAACCTGTCACCAGGAAACTTTATCTTTTCCCATCTTTCGAGACCTTACATTTCTGATTCTGTGAAATATCCTGGTGAGCCCACATAAACAGAAGCTATTTTCATAAATACCTATAAGATGCTTCTTCTTTGGGATAAAACGGGAAAATGAGAACAAGCTGTATCTATTTCTGCCTACCGGGAAAGCACTCGGACACCGGCGGTGGGAGAAGAAAGTGAATTACGTACAGTTCTTTTCCCCTTCCACCACAATTACCAATCTATTGACCATGTTAAAAAAAGAGAACCTAAAAGCCCTCCTCTAGCACTCACGACACCAAGCAGCGCGGCACGGGAGCTTCACCTGCCGCCAGGGAGCAAGACAGCACGCACAGCGAGCGCAGGGTACCTCAGCCCGCCGCACGCAGCGAGCCGGGGCCCGGCAATCCTCCCGCGCCCGCCCGCAACCCCCGCAGCCGCACCCGGCACGGCGGGCCCCAAGCGAGCCCCGGGGACGAGAGCCCGCGCTGCCAGGTCCGGCCGGGAGGGCACGGGGGGAGCAGCGCGGACAGGGCGGAGCGCCGCGGCCCGGCGGGGCAGGTGCCACCCGCCCGCCCCGAGAGGGTCCGGCCGCCGCGGCGAGTGGCGGTCCCGAAGGCGGGGAGGGGACAGCCGGGCCACCCCCCTCGCTCCGCGGCACGCTGGGCTCCCGCAGCCCGCTGGGCTCCCGCAGCCCTGGGAGGGCGGCGAGTCCCGGCGGAGCGGCCGGGCCGCCCCCAGCCCGCCTTACCGGCATCTCCGCCGCACGGACGTGACGCGCCGCGCCCGGAAGTACAGCGCGCCGCCCGGCGTGCGCGCGGGCCGTCAGCTCGCCCGGGGCGCGGCGCCGCTTCCGCCCGGCCTTCCGCCGCTTCCGCCCGGCCTTCCGCCGCTTCCGCCCGGCCCCGCCCGCCTCCACACACACACAGGCGGGAACGGCTCCGAGCTCGGGCTCTCCCCGCTGCTGCCGCGATCGTTACCACTGACGCCTCAGGGGCTTTGATTTTTTTTTTTTTCAGCTTTTGTAGATTTTAGAAGTAGTGGTGTAGTAAGTGTAGATTTTAATGTAGCTGTATTACCCTTAGCATAATAGTTACACATGCCCAACCCTATTACTCCATTTCTTATCAGTCCCTCTAAATTCCATCAGCGTGTTTAGTCTTCTTTTCAAGGTAGAATTGCAGAAAAAACACCCTAGGCCTGGACCAGGAGATACCACACAGACAGAGCGACCTTCAAGCCCAGAACTTTGGAGGTGCTCCAAGGATTGCTGTACTGTGAAGAAGATAAAGATGAGGAAGAAGGGGTCCCAAAGACCCCAGACCCAATTCCCGAAGGGGTGTGTCAGGGGGCAGAACTGGGCAGAAATGGGGGTGGACAAATCTAGGATTGCATGGACCTTATTATGAAATCATAGAGCTGCTGTCTGGGTGTGTGCACGTCATGTGTATTCCCTGGGCCTGTAGGCTGATTACAGGACCTACTCTCTTTTTCTTACACACTTAATTGGCCTAGAGTCTTTTTTTCTCTGTGCTGTCTTAAGGCAACACTAGGGCTGCAGGCTTCAGCTGCAGCCTGATTCCTCTTCAAATACCCTTTTTTGTACGGAGAGTTATTGTACAGGTGAAGATCATGCAGGAAGCTTATGGTCAACCTTCAGCTCCTCTTTTCTTCCACATAAATCAAGATGGAAGACACATTAGTCCAGTTATAGCACATGTGGAAACACAGGTTTCCTACTAGTTTCCTACTAGTACTTGGTTTCTGTTTCTGCTTTGCTCTGCCTTTGCTTCTGCTGTGTCCGTTCTTGCAGTTGGTGATGGAAAACTTCAGAGTTCACAGCAGCTCACTAATGACACGTGCCGAGTTAGTAATTCCAGAGACATAAATCTCTTTGAAATGTACCTAAAAACCAAGAAGGGACTGACTAATTTAAAACACTTGGCACTTTGGTTTTAGCTCATTAGCCTTATTTTGGTATCTGTAAGTAAGCAGGACAAAGCACCTGAAGACAATGGCAGCCTCTGGTCTTGACGTTATCCGCTGAACCAGTGACCTTCAGGTCCAGTAAACTTTAACTTTGCTATGGCTAGCCCATAGCTTTGGAGCCACATGTGATTCCTGGCTCCCATGCCAGAATAGCTGCTCATGGCACAGTGCTGGTGCTGCTAAGCACTGAGAATCCTGGTGATAGTGAAGAATCCCAACACGGGCTGTTTAGGCTGCCAAAACGTGGTTTCCCGAGGCTCCCTAGGAGCATAGCCCGTTCTGATCCATGACGGACTGTGCAAAAACCTGCAGTCACTTCCTGGTAAATGACTGTAATCTCCTGCCTGTGAACTGCTTTGGAATGGTTTCCTCTCCCCAGCCCCTCCAGGATGTGCAGTATGGCTGCACTTTCTTTCAGAAAATTTGAAAATTTTGATTTGTAGCTTAAAATTCATACATATAGTGTGGGTAGCGTGGTGAGCAGCTGCAGCGTGAGCTGCAGTGGGAGCTCTGGGGGGCTGGAGCCTGAGCCTGAGGCCATGAACTGCCGACCCTTTGCACAACAAAGCGCTCAGGGACCTGCAGCCCAGCCAGGTGACCAGACACTCAGAGATGCAGCGGGAGCTGAGGACCCCCAGACTTTCCCTTTGTCCAGGGTTCCAGCTCGAGCTGTTATTTTGTTATTTAGTTATTGCACCAAGATTAAATTATTTTCAAGATCTGGATGTCTAAGACTCTGCTATGGGAAACCTGGTCTGAGTGTGGCGGGAGGCAGGGGGCAGTCAGGCCCGCACCCATGGGCTCACTGGAGATGCCTGCTGTGAAGACCTTTCGGTCCCAGCTCAGGTGGTACATGTGTTACTGCCAGAGTGGCTCCTGGATGTTGTCCAGGAAAGTTTCCTTAACATTTATTATCACAGGCATGATCCCAGCATGCCACATTTGCTGATCCAATACAATTCAACAAAGGTAACCAGAAATGCAGAACTACTAAATTCATAAACCAATTTTTCTTGATGCCATTTTGGTAATTCCAGGGCACTGAATTGCAAAGCTTGATTCTGTTTTACATTAAGATCCTCAGTAATCTCAGAAGGCCTTTGACTCATCATCAGCTCAACAATGTGGAATTGTTGAGTAGATATTAAAATACGGAGACACGTAGGCGCATCAGTTCCTTTCATTTGCATTGTTCTAGGCCAGATGAGTTTGGCTGCTTCAGAACTTGCTTCTTGACTGCCTGGGGAATTTTGGTGGAATCTGCAGAGGGAGTAGCGCACCACTTACCCGAGTTGTTTGTGGTGGTTCAAATCACTCGCGCAGGTGCATGAAGTAACAGTGGTCCCTGATGGAAGAACTGGCCGGCTGGGAATTTCCTACGGTCTCACTTTCTCATTAAAATCTGCCTCTCCATGATCCTTCTCTCTAATCAAGGACAAATGGAAGACTCAGTCACGTTTTCCCTATGACCAAATTCAAGAAAAGATAAATGATACTTTTTCCCCCCCCCTTGCTGTGAGACAGTGAAAACGGCTAGTCATGGAGTAAGGGGATAAGTGGTGTCTTAGATTTGGTTATTGATGAATCTGGTTATAATGGGGTTCTACTCTGAATATAAAGAAGAGTCTAGGCTTTATTTCTCTTAGCACATCTTCTGTTCTTTCGTGTGTACATTTCTATACACTCAGATATAATGTCGTTACATAAACTCATGTACATTATTCCAATATTATTATGAAACTTACACGTACGATTGCAATTACCATCACTTTCATGTTCAGCCTTTGCAGCATCAGCATCAGACTTTTAAATTCTCCCTGAAGTCTGCATGCGCAGGAAAAATCACCTTTCCACGCTTACAGCGGATGTTGGCACGGGTGTTACAAACTGGCTGAGATGTTAGAAGCTGAGCCCACCAAGATTTGGAGCATTCCCTCCTGTTTCCCCCCGGGCTCGCACCCCGCTCTGTCACATGTCGGACTCCGCCGCGCTCCGCCTTTCCTGCGCAGTCAGCGCGTTTCCCGCGGCGGCAGCAGGAATACTGCTGAGGTAATTTCGCCGCCTGAAAAGCGTACGTGAGGTCCCACGCGGGCCTCCGCGCCGCGGCCACCACACACCCTTCCCAAGTTTTCCTAAACATCAGGCGCGAGGGGTAGGGGGCCCGTCGGGGGCCGTCCCGCGCCTGCCCCCCGGCAGCGCCCGGGAGCCCGCAGGGAGCCCGGTGCCGCCGCCGCGCCGCGGGCCGGAGGCTCCGCCGCAGTGCGCTGGGAGCGGCGGGCGGGGCGGGGGCAGGGGGGCCGCGCCGGCGGCACGGGGGGTGACCGGCCAACGTCCCCGCGGGGCGGGCGCGCCGGCCCCGCCTGCCGGCCCACCGCCGGCACCTTCCATTTCCTCCGCGGGGGGAGTCCTCCTCCGTCCGCCGCGGCGGCTCCCGCCGCCCCGCAGGAACAGAGCGCGGTGCTCCCGGTGTCTTCCCACACAATCCTGCTGAGGGCTGGCTGGTGCGGATCACCTGTCCCCGCCGCGCCGCACGGGGGTGGTTCCCGGTCCGCTCCCCCACCCCCCCCCCGGCGGCGGCGCGGGTGGTGCATCCCGGCAGCAGGCGCGTCCCGGCCGGCGCCCGCCCCCCCGCGCCGTGTCATTGATGTTGTTGTTTGTGTCGCAGGAGCCGCAGGCCAGGCCGGGGCCGCCGCCCGGGGCCGCCGCCGCGGGGCTGGGGCCGGCGCCAGGCATGTCGGTGTGCGGGGAGGCGGTGGGCGCCGGCTCCCTGCCCAGCGAGCTGGTGGTCCACATATTCTCCTTCCTGGCGGCCCCCGACCGGCTGCGGGCCTCGGCCGCCTGCTCGCACTGGCGGGAGTGCCTCTTCTACCCGGCGCTCTGGCCGCGCCTCCGCCTCAGTCTCCGCGTCTCGCCCGCCGAGCGCCCGCGCCTCGAGTTCCTCATGCGCAAGTGCGGCTGGTTCGTCCGTGAGCTCCGCGTACAGTTCGCCGCCGACAACTACCCCACGGGCGGCGGCGGAGGGGGGGCGGCGGCGGGCGAGGGCGCCGCGGCGGCGGGGGACGCGGAGGCGCCGCCGCCGCTGAGCCCGCGCTGGCTCGACCTGCTGAGGACTTACCTGGAGCTGGTGCTGTGCGTCCTGAGCAGCGTCCGCAACAACAGGTACCTCCGCGCAGCGGGGCGGGGGGCAGGCGGAGCCCCCGGGCCACGCAGGGCCCGTCCCGCCCGGTTCTGCGGGCGGAAACAGCGCCCGAGCCGGCGGCGGCCGGTTCGTGCCGGGGCTGCGCCCGGAGCCCCGCTCTGCGCCGGGGTTGGGCAGGGACGGGGCCGCGCCGCTCCGAAATAACACATTTTTATCGTATAGTGTAGTTTGATGGGGAATATAAACATATAAACGCCCAGATGTCTAGCTGGCGATCGGCTGGTCAGTACGCAGAACTGACATACCTGCAATAATAAAAAGTTCTTCGTCCTTTGGACAGAAAAGAGGGAGATGCGGCTCCAGCGGAGCGAGAGCCGGGAGTTTGAATCTGGTGCCTAGCAAAGGCACCTTTTTCACTTAAAATAGAGCTACAGAACGGTTTAGACCTTAGGTGTGCTTGAAAAAATTGTCATGAGAAGTTAGTAAGGAGAGAGTGTTGAAATCACACCATTGGTATACTGAGTTACTGCCCCAGTAAAAGGCTTTCACCTTTCCAGCTGTGAGGTTTTTTGCCGTAGAAAAACTAAACTTTCATGCCAGCGCTCGTGTTACCTGCTGAACTGAGGTTTGACTCGGTTTTAACTGGGAGAAGGCTTTTATGTTTGTTTGTTTATTGAAAAAATGCTCCACACGTAGGACTTTCTTGGCCAAGTTGAATTTAAATGATAGAAATATTTTCCTGTGATTTGTACTTCAGATGCTCCTAGAGCCTGCTTTTTCACAATTTACTTTGGCAGGTTAGATAATTTCCTCAGCTTTGAGGTCTTTAAAATGAAAATACTTGCATTCTCTTTACCATGTGTGGGTGTGATCAAGATAAATCTCTTTTAAAGATAATAATCAGATACCCTAATATGTGGCCTGTAGTCAGCACCTAGGACAAGAAAGCAAAGGTATTACAATTAGGTTATGATGAGCTTGGAAAGCCATGCAGATTTTAGGATAGGAAATGGTTAATATTATTTCCCCTCTGTGTGCATATAGCTTTACCTATGAAGGGGGGGGGGGGAACTGCAAGTGTTTCCGGGCATCCTTAGGATGAATTAAACCTTGTGGATGGCCTTCAGAAAACTGTCTGCAACTGAGTCATGGCCTTGTCACCGCCCCTCTTTGATTCCGGAGGGATTAGAGAGTAGCTTGAGGCCTCCCTTGCTTCTTTATTTTGAATTGTAGCAAGAGAACTTTAAATGCAATTCCTCGTTGGTTTGAGATGAATGCAAATGTGGTGTGTGAAGTCTCACTTTCAGTTCCTCTGCTCTCTTGCACCCAGCAGGTACTTCCTGTGGTGCAGCCCCGATGGTTGAGAGTTACAGACCTTCTGAAAAAACAGCTCGTTAGTCCCAGCTCGCCTTTATCTTAATTTATTTCGTACCCTGTGAATCCTTGGTGTGCGAATCCTAATGATCTGTCTTGATTGGTCTTTTCTTGCCTTTCAGGAGCTTTCACTTAACTGTTGAATCTTCAGGAAATGCTGCTATTATCATAAGTGGAAAAAATACTGAAGTGATGGCTTTGGTTATCCAATCTGAGACAAATATCACTACACGGGCTCGGAATTTTAGAATAGTTTAGTATCTGCAGGAGATGTTGCCTCGAGGGGATTGTTGAAAAACTAAATAGTTTTTTTCCCCTCACTAAAATACGAGGCTGTCAAAATTAAAAGCATTGTGAGAAGGCTTTTGGTACACTTTTTTCTTTCAAAAAAAGATTCATTCTCCATGGCCTTATCTGAAATCTGTACAAGGACATTTGCTTTATGAAGTTAATTTCCCAGATTCTGTGTGCATAATGTCACTCAGGACTGCAGTAAAATACAATGCAGAAGTAGTTGTTTCTCCAGTACCTGGTAGATTAGTATAATTTTGGTGGTAGAGCCAGAGGTGAAGAGTTACGAAGTTGGATAGAATTTTGCATTGCTGGACTTTCTTGCTGTCTCCAAATCATTTACGTGCTGCTCTTTTGTTTTGAAATGAATAATGCATGATTGGGAAACACACAGGGTACCTGGTTATAACAGCAGGCTTTATTTTAATGAGCTTTTTAAAAAATAAGTGGGTATGTGTGGGGGATTTACATTAAATACTTGACCTTTTTTTTCAGATTTAGTTTCAGATTAGACTTCCCCCCCCCCCCGAACTGTTTAGGCTTTTTTTCTTGCAAAGTAACTACCAACAACTATTTACTTGGCATGTAGAACACTGGGTTTTAGTTTTTTAAGGAGATTTTTGAGATTGAAATGAGTTGGGAAGGAACATGCACTTGTACCAAATTACTGCTTAGTTCTTACTGTGACCACCTAATGTCTAAACCGCAGGCATTGTCACCTGCCTTGTGCTTAGTTTTGTCTAAGGAAGGACTGCAGTCCAGTCTCTTAATTTCTCTGCTTCTCTTTATTTATCTGTAACTCAAGGATAATTCCTTCCTGTTTTTGCTATATGTCACTGTACGTGGGATAGCTACTGTAATTTCCAAAATAATGGAAACAACAGCCTTTTAATTTCTCCAGTGGCTGAATCACTGTAAATGTATTCCTTTTGTAATTAAGTTTAAAACTGGACAGTTCTTTTGTAACTCCTGTCAGCCCTTATGATAGCTTTTTGAGAAGTACAAAAAAGTTTCCATCTTATACTTCAGAACTGGAGAGGGAAAAAATCTACGTTTGTGATGCTGTTTCTTAACTGTGTAACGTTGTTGTGGAGTTTTAAATTTATTATTAAGCAATACAGTAACAACCCTCCTCCTTGCAAGAAAAAACGTGTATTTTAGATGGCTCTAGAATTCCTCGAGGATCTACAATATTGCAGGACCTAAGAAAAGTAATGACTAAAAGTATTGCAGTTTCTAAATGCTCTCTTGGCTAGAGGAGAATCTTGTATTGGTTTGCCACTAAAAGCACTTTCTGTACAACACGAAATTACTGATTTCTAAGCAAATCTGTGTTAAGAAAAATAAAAATATTTTTATAAAGTACAAAAAAATTAGAAAAATATTTTTAATTGACCTTTGCTAATTCTGAGAGAATTAAGGAAATAACAACTTGTCCACAACTTGGTTTGAAAATGACTGATCATATTTTCTGACAAGTATTCCTGCTGGCAGCCAGTGTTACCATCCAGAAAGGTATGTTCTGGGTCTGTCTCATATTTGAGGTAGAGCTCAAGTTTCCATGAACTTTGTGTGTGGCAGCATATTACTCCCAAAATATTGCGTTAATAGCAGTGGGGCCTTGATGAACTCTAAAAATCTGTCATTTATTTAATTAAAACATAATTAAGTAGCATTTATAGTGATCTATAACTCTTCCATGAGTTATGTTTATGACTGTAAATGAAGCAAAATAACAAAGTGCATTATTGTTTAAACAGCTGATGTTCTACTTATTATTAAAAAAAATGCTGCGAGTGGGCATGATGATGTTTCTTAGATCCTCATGATCTGCAGCTTCTCAAACTGATCTTTTAAAACTAAGTTCTGGAAGGCAGGTGGGAGGGAGACGAACTTCGTGTGAGTCACTTAAGTGCGTACAGCAGCTAATAAGCAACTGGTGATCGTTCAGTAGGAAAATCCTGTGTTCTTTTATGCAATTCTGAAATCCCAAAGCATAGTCTCTCCTACTCCTCCTTCCTTGCTTACAAAGGCAGATAGGGAAATAGTGAAACTCCCCCTGCCTCTCTTCCCCCGTCTCCTCTGCAGTGTGTTAAATTGTGTGTCTTGTTTGATCTTTGCTGTGGAAACGTAAATGCAGATTACTGTAAAACTGTGGTATCTTGGTGAAGTATGGTATCTGTCTTGGAGTTGCCAAATATTGGTGAATCGCTCAAAACAGTAGACTATATGTGTATTTAAGGTTTTCTAATGGCTCTCTTCTATTGCTCTGACTAGGCAACTGAAACTGGCAGAAATTGGTATAATAATACAGTATGTGCCTTACTACTTTGTTAATCTTGAATGTAAGCAAGTACATTTTGTTCTTTTTTTTTGATTGGGTATTCAGAAAGACCAACCAAAACTGAAGATGTGAGAAGCTTATTACTTCTAGTGCGCTTTTTCAGCTAGTAGAAAATAAATGGTTGAGAAATCCCTCCAAAACACACTTTTCCCCAGCTGTATGTATGAATACTACTCAGAATTAAGATCCCATTATTACTTTTAGCAAAAGATGACAATTAACTTGTAAATAATTTTATTTACATAATGATCACTTTACTGACTCTCTGAAATAAAGACAAGATGTGAGCTGAATGCCATAGAGGTTGTATGACACTGCAAATAGCAGCAAAAATCTAACATTGTGTTGAACTGTGTTTAGATTTCCTGATGGTAATAACTGTGCTGTGAGTGGAAAAATAATTGGGTATTGTCATTGCTTAAGTTTTGGGGTGGAGAACTTTTATGTGTGTCTCTGTAGTGCACGAAATGGCGGTCAAATAGATTTAGTAAAAATGTGTGGGATACTAGTAATTAGTGTTCCGTGTGTCTTGTAGTGTGGTGGTCCTCAAATTAATACCTGCCTATGGTAGCATTTGCTGGGAATATGAGTAGCACTAAGCAAGACCTGGGTGTGATGTGAATATGCAGGTGATTAAGAACTGTTCTGAAGATTGCATTTTCTCTCTTAGCTCTCAGAATTAAGTCACTGAGATCAGAAGATAAGGTCTTAATTATAGTATGGCTGTGAACCGTGCTTTTCAGACCAGGTGGAGGTTTCTGCTACTTTTCCTGTCACACCAGATTGTCTCTTATAGCTTTTGAGGAAAGAAGAGCCCAAAATATTCTTGGTAGTGGTGTGGTAGTGCCAGTGTTTTAGGTTTCTCTGCCAAGCTTACTCGTCAGTATGATCAGGCATTGTCTTAGTCAGACTTGTGGTAAAGACTCAGTTTATTTTAATGTATCATCAGTACAGTAGTCCTGTATTTAAAATAATAAATATTAAATTGTTAGAATTTCAGAAACAGCTGTAAATTCTAGGTATTTTGCTCCAGTATTTGTCAGACTTTATATGAAGTTCATGGATCTTCCTATTCAGTTGTTGTTCACCTATAGAAGAAGAGTACCAGGTGCAACAGTGGATAGATTTCAGGAAATCAGTGTACTGTTACTGAATACAGAAACTTCAGAAATTATGATTTATGCTACATACCACTTACAGACTGCAGTTCATACTTAAAAATGTAGAACTTGGCTACCTAATACTTTTTTTCCCACTCCTTTTGGTAGAATATGAAATTGTACTGTGGATAAAGTGAAGTGTACCAGAGCTTCGTTATACTTTGAGCGTTGTAATTGTATTGCATTTTTCTCAAAGCTGATCTGAAATATTAGCATAGGATTTGTAAGCCAGAAGAAATAAGAATGTATGGTAACTCCCTCCCTGTTGCCTACAGGTTAATTGGCATCTACCGTTTAAGATTAATTTAACTTACGCATCCATTTGTGATGAAACTGGAGTTTCTGCCATGTTAATTCAATTGTAGACTAGTCCCTGTGTGTTAGGAGTAAAATAATTTACACCATGTATAAATAAAAGAAATGTTGACCCGAAACTTAGTCAGCTAAAAAAATAATAATCTTAAAAGCAAGCGTCACACAGCTGCTGTAAAACTGCAGTCATTGTCATATCTCTTGAGTGATCTGTTTTAGGAATAGAAAAGGTGCAAGTCAGAAAAATAAGCTGTACTAGGGAAAGGAAAAGTGACTGTCTAGCATACCATGTGATGTCCAGCATATACTTAGAGGTTCTTCTTTGACTTCTTTTTAGGTATCCCTTCTAAAAGTTAAAGTTGTATGTCAGCTCACTGATAGGAAATATTAGAGCAGCTTCCCCTACTTTGATATAACAGAAACTAGATACTGACTATGGTGTGGGGAGCTCTCGCTATTCCTGCCTGAGGTTTGTGGTGCCTCGACTGAGGCAGGTTTGGGCTCCCATTTGTAAACCAGCTGATGTATGTAAGTGCTCAGAAAGGGTTCTTTGTGGTTGTGTTCTACTTGGGCATTAAATGCAGTGTTAAATGTTAAAAGAAATAAGTATTTAATGTTTTCGTCTGTGATACTCAACACAGATGTTCCAAGTGTTACAAATTGCATGAAACCACTGCTAAAAGTTTTCTCTGTGGTGCTGTTGGCCTGCTGAAAATACTGTTGTCAGTTCTCTTCCCCTTTACACTTCAGTCTCATTCTCTGTACTTCCAGGTATGCCTGTATTCTAGGATAGTAGGAAGTTTCCCACTACAGACTGTGTTCCATATAATAATGGGTTCTTATTGCCCGTGTTTGTCTTATCCAGAATGATTCCTCATGTTGTTTTAATTTTGTGTACAGATTCCTTTTTATTTTGTTGTTTTGTAGGAACCTCCAGAAGTTAAGTCTTTTTGGGGATATAAGCATTCTGCAGCAACATGGAAGTATATCAAATACATACCTTGGAAAGGTTGACCCTGATGGCAAGAAGATTAAGCAGTAAGTTATATTTGTAAATTATCAAACACAGTAAAATAATAAAAATAGGTAATAGAACACAGATTTTCATTCCTGAAATACATGACTGAGGAAGCTTTAAGGTCTTTTAACAGGATGAGAATCTAAATTCTTGTTTCTGCTATTTGCTTGAAGTAGTCTGGTTTTGTGGCTGTTCTGTTTTTTTTCTCCCTCCTCAGCAGGGTGAGAATCCTTTCTTTCCTCTTTTCATTGTGTTCTACAAATAATACTATATTAATGGCACAAAGGCAGAGGAGGGGTGAGGGGTTGTTACCAGCACCTGTACTATTGCTATACGTGGAAAAAATTAGAAAAGGAAGTAATTTGTTGTGTTGCACAAGAGTTGAAAATACGTTTGTGTTTATGTTCTCTTTCAGGTTTACTTGCTACAACTGATTTCTAGTTGTATCTCAAAACTAGGTTATGTATTTGCACAATTCCTGAAAGATCACAGCTCACAATGTGCTTGTTTAGTTCAGAGGTGTATTTTAGCTTGCCATAATTAAGTTATGGTACAGTCCTTGAATGCTTATAATCAGAACAGTTATTTGTTCTTCTTTGGAAAAAGTTAAATACAGTGTAAAAAGCTACTGACTTCTGGAATAAATTACCACAAAGGGAGTGATGCTAACTTAACTATTTTAGCAGTTCTGCTAAAAGTTCCTATAAAATAAAACCTGAATACCGTAATTTGGATTTGTGTCAGTTTAAACATCTTTCTGCCAGTAACTTGGGAGTGGAGTAAGTACAGCCAGTCTAGATCGTTACTAATTTTTGGTTTGAGTGATTTTTAGAAGGTATATTATCAGATCAATGTATGTATGTGAACACAACCATCAAGTGTTTGGTCCTGACCTAAATTTGCAAACCAGTTTAAATACAGCTGTGAGTCACATACTGTGTCTTTGTTATCTGTTATGTTTAGAATGCAGAACTCAGAGCAATTTGCAGTTCTATCTAATGTAGGTATTGTAGCGCTGTGTGCAGGTAAAAGCCTGATTCAGTAAAAGCTCCTTTATTTCTTATCCTTTGTGAAAATGTAAATATATAACGAAATCTTTGCCAAGGGGCTTGAAAAGAGCCATCTAAGCAGATGTTTACTCAGCTGAGTGCATGGTTAAATGTTTCTTCAAGTTAGACTGCGCATTTTGGGAGCCATAAACCCTTCAAAGCTCATCTGACTTGATGTTAGTCTTTTAGCTGAATATTGAACTTCGCAGGTTTTGCAAAGAGCAAATAAATGCTACTTGTTTTTTGTTTAGTTTGTTTTGGTGTTTGTTTTTTGGTTGGTGGGTTTTTTTGCGGGGGGGGGGGTGGGGAGCGATTTTGGGGTTTGTTTTGGTTTGGTTTTTTGCTAAAATAAAACAATATACTTGGGACCTGCTAGTTCTTGTCTACATTAAAGATGGCAGTGTTTTATTCAGTTGTCTGAAGTCTAGCAGCAGATTTACTTCTGAAAGTAAATCTTCATGGCTTCTTAGCTTTGTCTTTTGCACTTGGATTTTGCACCAGTTAAGCTGCAAAACATGGATGCTGATAACTAACAGTGAAAGATACGAGCAACCTTTGAAGACAGTGCTGCTGGTAGTTGAAGATTTTTGAAATCTGTATGGTAATAAACTTTACTAGCTGTTTCAGGAACTCCCTGAAATTAAAGCAGTAAGGGAAGAAAATGTGATGTTTCCTTAAATCTTTTGCATTGACCTGGGTGTAACAGACCGTGGGTGAAATCTCAGCTATCACAGAACCATTAGGATGATTCCCCAGTTTAAGACTAAGTGTTGTCCTCAGGCAGAGGAGGCTTTGGATTGTGTTTTCAAAAATACTTTTGCAGTGATCGGTATGAGTTTGTAATGCTTGTTCTTTTTTTATATAGCATGTGTGTCCCTGGTTACTTTCTAAAATTCTCTTTGTAACTCTGTTCCTTAGTGTTGGGAAACTCAGTGTAAACAATAAATTTGTCTTGAGTTGAACAAAGGGTAGTTGTTTAAAATGTTGGCTTTCTGAAATCTGCTTCTCATGATTGATCTGTGTGGTTCAGGTAGTTTGGTTTCCAAAAGAACCAGTTTAGTTTCTGTTAAAAAAAAAAACACATTTTGCTTGCTGATGGCTTCCATATGGACCTTGCTAGTTTGTTTGCTTCCTGTCCAGGGCCATGGATGTGCTTCAGTCCTGGTTAGGACTGGTTTTGGGGCTTTAACAGTAACTGGGCCTGTCTAGTCAGACTTTAGTCTGTCCCCTGGACGAAAGCACTATTTGGGGCATTAATTGTGAAGGTAAACTATTTTGAGGTTTTTTTATTTTTTTAAGAGTTTGCTTCAGTTTAGCAATTTGTAGGTTTCATGTCGATAGTGAAGATCCACAATTGCTGCTTACAGGGAGCAAAGGGGGACTGATTAAGCTTGTTGAGACATCAGTAGGTTATATTGCTTTTTTACATGTGCTGAGTTCTGCTTGTATTTTCTGTTATATGCTCAAATTTTAGTTTTATAAGTGAGCTTTGAAATAATTGTAAGTTAGGCTAAATGTTGAACTACATCATAGGCAGTTGAAGTTAATATGAAAATAAAGTAGGTGTTAATTTCCAAGAATTCACATAATGTGTCTAAACTTCTAGAACATGGTTCAGACTATTCTAGCAAACTCCAGTTAGATGCAGTCTGTTAATGAAAAATAGAATGTGCTTAAGAATTTGCAGGGGAGGGGGAAAAAAACCTGCTAGGGAGTTTAAAAAATTTATTTGAAATACGTTAAAATGAATGACCTTATATAGTGCTTTCTGTCTGGCCTTGTATGAAGCAGATACTAAAAACAATCCAGAAATGATTGCTGTTAAATACTCTCTACTGACATGTTTGATCTCTTTTTATTAACTTTCTCCCATTTTTAGTTAATTTTTCTTAGGACCTACAGGTCATTAGACTAGCAGCACAAATCTAAATACTTGTATAAATACTGCTGTGCTTGCATTAAATCAGTATCTCTCTTTTAAGAAGTTTAATGCGATTCCCACAGGGGAGAGAACCCACCCTACAGCTGCGGAGTTCTATATCATATTCCTTTTTATTAAATTGTGCAAGTACTAGAACAGTATTCTTCTAAGCTCAGATGTTTTAAGTTGTATGAGAACCACAATTTAACAGATTTCTAGTGCAGCGAGGCACGTAGATGGTATTATTCTACTGAGCAACTTAAAATTTATCTTTAGTAATTCTGTAAAATGTTACAAGCACACTATTAAGATTGACTACCTAGGCTATTACAAAATAAATTCTACCACTGCTGCAGCCGTTACAGGACCTGTTGTAGATGTGTGTGGTGAGGGGGTAGGGAAGGGCGTGTGGAAGAAATTTGAGAGGTTGCTGTGGTGGAATCTTTTTCTTTGGGGGACTGTGAGAAAATCTGCCTTCAACGTAAGCACTGACAAGAACAATTATGAAACAAACACTGCCAGGATCAAACAAGGCTCATCTGAACTGTAAAAGAATTTAGGAGTAACACAGAAAAAGTACACTGTCTGTGAGTCTCACCTTTTGCTTAAAACTGTGTTTAATTGGTGTCACAGTTGCCAGTACTCAATTTGAAATAAATGTTTGGAGAAACCTGGAAAAATTGAAGTCTTTTGCCCTGGTGACTATACTAGGCAAAACCTTGGGAACTGAGATGTTCAGTGGATAAATACAGTAACCGCACAAACTTTTCTGCTTAAGAGAAGTCAGACCTTACAAACTCAGTACCTTCACAGGAGAAGGAAGAAAGCACATGAAGGCAAGGAAGGGGATGAAAGGGTCCAAAGAAGAACAACGAGGCTGGTGAAGGGACTCGAACACAAGTCCTATGAGGAGAGGCTGAGGGAGCTGGGGTTGTTTAGCCTGGAGGAGGCTCAGGGGTGACCTCATCACTCTCTACAACTACCTGAAAGGAGGTTGTAGCCAGGTGGGGATCTGTCTCTTCTCCCAGGCAACCAGCAGTAGGACAAGAGGGCACAGGCTTAAGCTCTGTCAGGGGAGGTTTACGTTGGTTATTAGGAAGAAATTCTTTACAGAGAGAGTAATCAGACGTTGGAATGGGCTGCCCGGGGAAGTGGTAGATTCTCTGTTCCTGGAGTTTTTTAAGATGAGACTGGATGTGTCAGTGAGTGCCGTGGTCTAGTAACTATGGTGGTGTTGGATCAAGGGTTGGACTTGATCTCAGAAGCTCTTTCCAACCCAGCTGATTGTATGTTTCTCTGCTGTCAGTTGGGATACTGGGCTAAACTTTTGATTTTGTCTGGACATTATCTTCATTAAATTTTTGTCTACAAGAATAACAACTTTATAATGTTGTTTTGCTTAGCTGTATAAAGTATACAGATATTGATAGCAATAAAGGAAAAAGTGTTCTGTGCGAAACCATTATCTGATTTGAGGCACAAAGATTTCTGCTAATTTTGTACTGGGGGTGTTTGTATCTTATTTCTGAATGTTTCATGGAACTGTCATAGCCTGGCTCAACCACTTCCCTTTAATGCTGATCTTTCCTTCTGGCTAACCAGGGTTTGAGATCAAATGTTTATCTGCACACGTGTCCTAATATGCTAAAAGAATACTTATCATTTGGGCAGGGGGACTCTCTTGAGCCTTAGCAGCTGTGGGATGAAGACTGGAAAAATAATATGGAGAAAGTTTGTGGAGTTTGACTGCACTATTTTCATTTAATATTAAAAATCTAAGATACTTCTGTTGCCTTTTTGAATTAATATCCCACATAAAGAACATTTCTTCACTGAAAGAAAAGAGGGAGGATAGGAGAGGTGGGGTGCATCTGAGTAAGTGCATAATGATTGTTGGCACTGATAATTTGAGATTGAAATGCTACTGGGTTCAAGTTGTTTTGGTAAAACTTTAACCTGTTGGCGCTTGAAAATCCAGTTAGCTGCACATTTGGAATTATTTAAGGAATATTCTTACATGTTTATTCTTTACCATTTAATGAGCAAAGTCAAGCAAGTAGTTTCAGATCATTCTAACTTATGCTCAAAGTCAAGTTTCTGCCACCTTTCATTGAAAATTGCTCTTTTTTTTCCATATTGAATTTGCAGTTCTAGAGAGGTTAGCAAATATGAAGTAGTTTTTAAAAACAAGAGCTGTATTCTGAAAGCATTACAGGTTTTCTTATTTGCATAACCTTAAATGTATGTGGGAGGGTGTTAAATACATGCTGGAAAATACATGAAGTGAAGGTTCATGGTGTGCCGCTGTTTTTGAAAGACAAAGTACAAATTTTTTTCAAGATAGTTAACAATTTTAACCTCTTAAATGCAGTGAAGGTTAAATTACTGTGGGAGGTCTGCAGTCAGGTTATAACATTTGTAGTTCATGAGAACCATAATAATAGGACCTTTCTGCAGAATAAGGCTGCAAATAAAAGAATAATAACTCTTGAATAAAAAAAAAATTGAACGATATGCAGTTGGTAAGTCTAAACTGTGTTTAATGGGATCATTGTCTGTTTTGTTTACTTGCAGAATCCAACAGCTGTTTGAAGAGATATTAGGCAATAGCAGGCAATTGAAATGGCTGTCTTGTGGGTTAATGCTGCAAATAGTAACTCCCACATCACTGTCCTCCTTATCAAACCCCATAGCCAACACCATGGAACATCTGAGCTTATTGGACAACCACATCCCTGGTAATACCACTCTTATCACTGCGGTTGAATTGGAGCGCTTTGTGAATCTGCGTTCGCTCGCTTTGGATTTCTGTGATTTTACAGCTGAAATGGCAAGAGTCCTGGCTGACAGCAACCATGTGCCTTTGCATCGACTGTCTCTCCTGGTCCACAGTGTTTCCATAATGCACAAGTCATTGGACAATATGCCAAAAGATGAGAATTGGCAGGCGCTGACTCGCAACAGCACTAATCTTCGGGTCTATATAATGGCTTTTGATGTCAAGAGTGATGATATGTTAAGGATTCTTAAGCCCAGTATCCCCCTAGAGAGGATTCACTTTGATAGCTATGTCACTTGTGTTTCAGGGGCTGTTGTTGACCTCATATCCAGGCAGTATGACAAGTTCCTCACTCATTTTATACTAATGAATGATGTGGTAGATATGTCTGCCTTCCCAGATCTTAGTGACAACCGGAATGAAGATCCACTTGTCTTATTAGCCTGGAGGTGCACAAGACTGTCTCTCCTAGCTGTTCATGGTAGGTAATGCCTTGCACAGGTATAGTATGTGACTTTTTAAGTGCTTACAACACTTCAGCCTTTCTAATCATAGTGTGTTTTAGTGCAGTGGTGTTCTGAAGTCTTCTGCACAGTTGCTATATTTGCTGTTGTTGAAGGTGTTAAATATTTGAGTTTTAAACATACTTGTGGCTTTCTAACTTGTGTTGAGAAGTCACACAGGATTTTATTAGACTTCTCACAGAAATGAGGATAACTAAGAACTTAGTTCTTAGTTCCAGGAGGTTTATCCTAGAAGTGGTCTGCACCGTGCAAGTTCCACTAAGTGACTGGTTATGTGAATGTGAACACTGAAAACATTTGCTGTTTTACTGTGAGCTCATATGCTGGCAGGATTAGATGATTTTGCTTCTTGTTGGTAAATAACATGGTTTAAGTGCTCCAAAGCTGAGGGGAAGAGGTTTCTTACCAGTTTGGTAAGACTTTACCAGCAGATGAAGGCTAAAAAAATAAAATGTGGAGGAGGTTGCTTCACTGAGTACACTGGTTTCACCAGGAATACCAGAGCTAAGTTTGTCTCACCTGTTTATTTGCCATATAATTGCAAATAAATGTTAAAAAGTATGTGCTCGTATTTAGCTCTGTCATCAATACAACACTTGCTAGAAGTTGCAAGCAGTTTGGCAAGTTTAAGGCACCTGAAACTGAAATAATGCGGAATAATGCTCTTTGTGCTGGAATCAGCTTATCAAGACAAAGTTTGCTGATGCATGAAGGAGTTAAGTGATGACTGTTACTGTGTTGCATAAGAATGAATTTGTTTCTCCAGACTGCTTTGGGGAGTTAATCTCCAGTCATTCAGCACAAACAGGAGAGACCTTCTGCAGAGGGAGATGTAGATTCATATTTCCATTGTTTGAAGTCAGAAAGTCCTGCTGTATTTGCTCTTTTTTTTTTAGTCTTCTACTGAAAAATCATTGCAGGGGTAGGGGAGCAAGGAATGATGATCAATTCAGCTGTCTCTCCTTTCCAGGAGTGACAGGTTTTGGATACTGGTACACAACCATATCACTCTAGATGTGGATTTTAGTAGTTTCTTTTAACATTTGGATACAAGTTTGAGGACCTTTTAAAAAAAAATTATTTGTTACCTTAAATTACTCTCCTGCTCCGGAGAAGTCCTCTAATATATTATCTAACTTTAAAAGCTTCTAAAACATGTAAACATAAGCTGGTGTAAATACCATTTAATATCAGCATATGTCTATTCAGTAGAAGGTATTAGTCTGTGCAGAGCATTGGGAAAGCAAACGTCTTTGATGGTTCTGTCTAGCAAATGGTTGTTGCTACATCTTTCTTTGGAGAGGTGCTGTGTCTGCCAGGGGGAGAGAAGGGCCAAATATCACCTTGCTGTTATGTTTGGATTCAGATTCTTTACCCTTCTTTTCCCCCCTCCTTGCAGCAGAAGCTAGCTAAGCTGCTAATAAATGCCTCCTGGTCCTTTGTAAGCTGTGAATATGACTTCTCTAGTACTAGAGTATGAGCATCTTTCTTTGAGAGTAGCAACTGTAGGAGGAACACTACTAGGAAGAAATATCTGAAATGCTGTGATGCCTCAGTAAAGTATCTTAGCCTCATGCTTGGGTTTTCTGAGGTTTACTATATAATGTTTTCTGGCTCACTTATATTACACTGTCAAGCTTGTTTCAGGAAAAGATAATGGTTTTGTTCAAGGTGCCATAATTCACTTTTAAGTGCTCAGGTTTCTTCTTTTGTCTCCTGAAGTGGTTGTTCTTCAGTTTCCAGACTTCTTAGACTTTTTGTGTGTGTGTGTGTTCCCTCTTTCGGTATTAGTTTGCTTTTGAAAAAGCTTTGATTTACATCTTGTTTTGGCTGCCACTGACCAAAAGAGGAAGGGAAAACATATGCTTGAGGACACTTCTTTTCTTGGGTGCCTCGAGATTTTCTCGAGGTGGAAAGACAGTATGAGTTCCCACAAAAGTGTCCCTTTATTCTTGCACTTTTTTTCAAGGATGTTGGTAAGTTCCTTTATGATCAAGGTAACTGGAAGGTGGTGTAATCTCCTTCACGTCCTGATAGGAGAGAGTCATCACACAGGGGGGAGTTTTCCATTGAGTTTAATGTTCCTTTTAAGGAAGGAACATGAAGTTGTTAACAGGAAACTTAATTTAATCTGGACACTTGTGTTGGGGGTCAAGTATCAAGCGTATGAAAATGGTGGGAGTTCGTGCATTCCTAATAGTTAATATACCAGGAATAAGCCATATAGATGTGTGCTGGCTTCTTTATTGAAACCATACCCTAAGTGACATAGTTAATGAAGAAAACTAATGAAGTAATAAAAGAGAAATTTTCATTCTGTTTTCTTTTACTTTTCTCTGTTGTGTCTCTGTAGCTATCTGTCTTATTTTGATACATTTTGATGTAGAGCACGTTAGCTGTGTTGTTGGAAGACCAAGCCACAGTTAGCTTTTACTTCTCAGCAGCTTAGCTTTCCCAGTTCAAATATTGTGCAGACTGCAGCTTTACTTGGAATCTAAGTGGGCACCTCACCAAGAGGCTTAGCACCTGCAGGAATGATGATAGAGGCAGAAATGAGCCTTTCCTTTTGCAGTAGAAGGACTGATTTGGCAGAGCTCCCCAGAAGGGAAGTTCCCAGACTGACTGTCTGTTGTTTGCATCTGAATAAGGAGGAGCTCAGCATTTGCCTTAGCCAGGGCACAGAAAGCTAATAGGTAACTGGGGTGTAGGGATGCCAATAAGTAAGGTGAAGAGAGTAAAGCTTTGTAATTATGTTTAATCTCAGGCAGGAAAACAAAATATATGTAGATTATTTATATATATATACTCCAGTGACCTGGAGAGGCTTCTGGTTTGTGTGTGTGTTTGTTTTTTGTTTGCTTGGTGGTATTTTTTTAACTCTACCTCTAATATAACAAAAGCAAACTTCAGGTTTTTTTCTACATAAACAGAGTTTTAAAGCAGTCCTTTTATGCATTCACTTAAAATAATTGATTGCTCCCTTTTTTTCATTCTATTTATACTACAAAGTAGATCACAGGAGGTTTGAAATTGTACGTATAACTTGAAGTAGTCCACTGTTCTGCAAGTGGTGGAAAAAAACAGATCTAGAAAAGCTTGATCAAACTATCTGAAGTATTTTTATACTTTCTTATTCCAAGTATAAAATGAGGCTTTACCACTTGCAACCAAAAAGCCCCCAGCCGTGCCCTAGGGGACTCTGCCAGATGGAATATGACAAAATAGACTGGGAAGGATGTTGAGATGGTCAGGTATTAAGTTCTACAGTAAGAAAACGCCTTGTAGCAAAATGACAGAGTGACTTTGTTTTCCTTTCGCCCTAGGTTACACTGTTTGGGCTCATAATCTTATAGCAATCGCTCGTCTTCGTGGCTCTGACCTGAAAGTACTGGAAGTCACAGAAGAAAGCATCGATTTCGACCAAGGAGAACTGGCTGATCAGGATGTGGATCCAGTACACAATTTCATTGAGCAAGTATCTCTTGGATTGGGTCGGCCTTGGCACGCCGTCATGGACATTGAGCTGCTCAGTGTCTTCACTGAGCCAACCCGTCACTTTTACAGAGAGATGCAGAGCTTCAGTGAAGGCATTTAGCTCCTTATTTACAATTCCTGTGGTTACATATGCAAGTAGGGTCCTATTATGTTTTTTTGGTAGTGTGAATTAACCCCTTTTGTGCTGTGTTTAATCAGTATTAGCTATATAGAATTATATATGTGTATTCTACTTCTTGATCAAAGAACGTAGTCGGGTATTGGTTTAGAAGCTGAAAGTGGCAGTGTTTAGGGTTTTCACGGTTAATGGACTTGTCTACCAAACCTTAAGAGATACAGCCAAAGGCTGTCTGAGATTGCCGGCTAACTTTACTTTACTTGAGTAACTGCATTTTGAATTATTTTGCTATTGGAGTCCTGTGCTTGGGAGCCAACTGTTTTTAATACCATATTCATAGTCCAGTGGATTTCTATGCTGTCATTGTGTGCTTAATCCAGTAGCATGCTACTTAATAGGCTTAAAGGACGAGAAGTCTCTCCAGGGCTGTTCACTCTAAGACTCTTACCTTGCTTTATTTCACGTGCGGATTCCGAAGCATGACTTAACTCCATTCTCGGCTTTCCTTAGCTGTTAAGCGGCGGTGTGAAACACTAGCATTCAGGTGCCTGCACTTACAGATTCACTCCATAAGCTGTAGTCTTTTGGATTCTTTGCAAACTCCTCCTTATTTCTTCTCATATTCTGTCATCTTCTTTAAAAGTTAGCTTTGGGCCAAAGTTTGAAAGGAAAAAGCAAGAATGTGCACTCCGATGAGGTAAACACATAACAGTGAAGACTTCAATACAAAGGTCTACACCTGCAAACAAACATTAGTCGTGAAATCCCTAACAACCAAGTCACTGGATTTTCTCTGTCAGCGCCTGTGTCAGCTGCCAAAGAATAGATTAAAAACGAAGAAGTGCCCACATGCTGGCAGGGGCAGGCCAACTTTTGGCCAGCCAGATACTGCTAGATTGTAATATATAAGGTCGAATTTCGACCTGTGGTACACAGCTGTGCTGTGGCTCAGTCAGCAACCTCAGAACTCTTAACAAACATGCACCTGTTTCACTGTGAATAGTGAATGTAAAGGAAGGAAAGGAAATAAATACAAAGCTTGTTCTATCACAGGTATGAGCTGCTATGATGCATGAAGAACATTCCATGAAGTATGTTTTAAAATCTTGTTATATCTGAGAGGCTTTAGAAGCCGATTTAACTGTTTCAGGGCAACCGCGGTACAGACGTGGTCTCTGTGAGACTTCCACCTGACCCCAGTTTTAAGTGGTACGAATGTTGTGCATTTAATGTTTAAAGGACAGTCTGCAATAATAAAGTAAGTGGCCAACGTGGGTGCCCAGCAGTGCTGAGACCTGGCTGCTATATTGTAAGCTTTGGAAAACACAATTTATGCAACAGATGTCCAGATATGATTCTATTTATGGAAAAAGTTTATATGTGTTTTACAAATGGTTTTACCATCTTATATTAAAATGACCTTTTGACAGGTGTGCGCTGTTTTGTCTCCAGTGAGCACATACCATGCGGATTTTATATGTACATCAGTAGAGTGAATCCACTGGCACAGTGTGTGTATATGCCAGATGTGGTGAGATTTTATCTTATAAATGTGATCAGATAAAAAAAAAACTCCTGACAGAAAATGTAAGGAAACCAGCTGAATGTTTGAATTGATGACTGATGTTGTATGGTTTATGTTAAATGTTATATTCTTTTAATCAATGAATAAAGCATTAAAAATTGATCGCTGTATAAAATATTTTATTGTTGTCAGCATGAAGATTTTTAGAATTAAAAAGCAACATCATTCATAAGCTGTGTGTAACTGATAGCTCCCATTGTGTTTAGGTCAGCAGAAGAATTTAAAATAAGTCATGCAGTAATTTTTTTAATTTGGGTGAATTTTGTCAACAATTTTTGGGGTGGTGGAGGAAGGGGAAGGATGCTTTGCTAAAGATTGGACCAGTTAGCACAAACAGTATATCATTATATGACCTATTAGACTGATACAGTAAACTGTGGATTGTAGAATATAGAAGACTATTTTGGGGAAATTACTGCATCCATTGCAATTGCTTAAATCAAAATCTAATGTGCTCAAGACAAATGTGTAGTACTTCTTTGGTGTCCCACTATTAAATAGATTATGAATACCTGCAATGCTTCAGTTTGACGTTTTATCCGTACTCAGAGTACGCAGCTGTGCATCCTGAATGAAAACTGCAGATGTCTGGTCAGCTGTTGAAGAGCTGCTGTGCCCTGCAGTGGCTGACTGTGCTGTGAGACTTGTCAGAGTGGCTGTGTGCCATGTGTGCGTGCCAAGCACGGACTTCATTCGAGCTCCTGAACTTCACCTATTATAGTCCAAACTGCCGCCAAGTGTGAGAGTTGCACTGCTTGTTGTTCAAGCAGTCTCCCCGATCTTCCAGATTTGGTAAGCGCAGTCATTTACCAAGATACTGAAGAGATGCTGTGGGTAATAAAGATAAGGCAAATACAGCTTTTCATATTCTAGCAAAGTGAAAGAAAGGGAGTTGGTCTCAGTGTCTTTCAGGGCTCAGCCTCAGGAGTGAGGTTTATGTAGCAGTTAAATCTGGTAGTGATTGCTCAGCAGCATCTGAGCCTGAAGTTTGGTCATAAAGGGTTCAAGATTTCTGGCTTTTTCTGTGCAGCTTTCTGAAGCAAATGGAGCACATGCTGCATCCTCTAGTTTAAACAGAGATGCAGGATGGTGATTTTCTGTCTGCAAGCTACTGCATTTTATGGGTAACTGCCTTTCTAACCAGTTTGAAGTAATCCATTTGCCTTTCCATTATATAAACAGGGTTTTTTCTCTGTTCAGTCTAACCTATTTTATGCTTTGTTTTAATTAACTTAATCTTGAAAGATAAGACAAACAGGAGAAGCAGCTCACCTTACTATGGTAGAAATGTGCAGCCCTTTCACTTACTGCAGTTACAGCCAGAATGTTTAATATCAGCTGCTATCAATGGGTGTCCGTTGTTAGTGCTCCAGGTCTGATTTTTTTCATACAGTCTGAAGTTTGCTCACTGTTTTTGGCTTGTGTTCTGGGGAAGAAGTCAATGTTCTTAAATTGACAAGTGTAGGGAGTCCAGTAAGGCAGGAGTGTGTAGTGAAAGCCTCACCTTGAGCAGTGGTTGGAGAAAGGCACCTCTGATTGTTCTTGTTTGTTGTCTGCCTGCATTTTCAGCAGTAGTCTGTATTAGTGATACCAGGATGAAGGGTTTCAAGATGAAGCAATCTGAAATCAAGGGTTAAGAAACTAAGATGCTCCTAATGTGGAAAGTGCATTTGCATTTGGAGTGGGACCTTACAACCTGTGAAATTACCTTGAGCTTGCATAATTCCAAATGGGATTTTACTTCTGTTGTTTTTTTCCTGAAGAGATGGCACTGTCAGGTTAGTCTTCTGCATTCTAGATTTAGCTGCAGGAACTTGGAACACAAGCCCTCATCTAAAACTGGGTTGCTTTTTCTTTTGGAGGTGGGGGGCAAAGGGACTTCCCCACAATTACTTCTGTGTGACTGTTCTCTCTTAAACATACCTAAATACATCTTACAGGATACCACCTACCTGCTTCCTAGTGCATAAACCTGAGCTTGCTTCCAAATTTGCAAATAAAATTTTGAGCTGTTACTGGAGGGGGAAAAAGTCTGAAATTATGCCGTTCTCTCTGCAGGATGATCTAATCCATGTTTGTCCTGCATTATCTTAGTCCAGCTATCTTTTGTTTTGCCTGCAACTTCCAGTACCATTGTGGCAGGGTAGATGGTTTTGGTGGAGGAAGAATTGTTTTTTCAGAGTTAACTTGGTTACAAGCTAGAACAAATATTTAACCTATACAGAGAAAACACAATTTTCTCAGAAAACATAGGTACGTTCCCAAAGAGTTTTTTGCAACCCTTCAGGTGAGTTGGGAAAACAAAACAAAAAAAAAAGGGTTATGGTAGTGTTGTCAGCACAGGACTGTGTGCTATCCACTGGTTCTCTGAGCAGGAGTAAAGCTGTAGTTGCCAGTTCTGGTTGTTCCTAGGGCTGATGATAAAGGTAAAACCCAGTAATTCCCTTTAGAATCCTGGTGAAGTCTTTTCACGCAAATTTAGAGCAACAACTAATTGGCTAAAAATGATGCAGTAGTCAAAAAGAGTTAATTTAACACGGATGATGCTTTAAAAAATCTGTTGTCAGAACTTGTCATTGTACAAAGGCTGATCTAAATGCCTTTGAGGGCTAAACTAGAAGGAGAAAGGAGAATAAAGAAACTGCAGGAATGAGCCATGGAAGAATTCTGCAGCTGAAAGAAGCCAAGGTGGGAAAAATGGTATGTGCAGGAGTACTGAGCTGCCAAAGAAAAAGCTCCCTCAGCAGACTCGACCGAAGCAATTACAAGAAAAGCAAGGTGGAGGTTTTTTAGTAACTTCTAATTATGGGGTATGGTGGCTGCATTTGTATTAAAGGCTGAAATCGTGTGTTGTGTGTGTGCATGCAAAGAATGGGGACTGGTGGTTGAACTGCTGCTGAGGGGGGAGGATCTTGGTAAAAACAGTTTGCTTCTTTATTTATCTTAAAGGGTCCTTTAGCAAATGATTGCATTGAGTCCTTATGTTGTTTTCAAGTCGAAGCCAAGCTGTCAGAACAGCCAGCACAGCTTCTACCAGAACTCTTTAGATTATACAGTTGTCAGTAAAAACAGAGCTCGGCTCTGTCTGGAACCTGGACAGCCTGTGCCCTGGGCTGCAGCTACGTGCATTGTGCCTCTTGTGACAGCCCTTTCTGCAAGGGAAGCAGCAAATGGGAACCTCACAGGAAGGGGTGAGTGAGGTAACACACCAAATGCTTTCATAGGCACACACTTACTAACGCTGCAGTTTGCCGCTTCCTTCTTGTACTTTTTAATTCTGCTTTTGTCCTGCCCAGCTTCCCAAACACTAGTGTTAAAATCTGAAGCCTAATAAACTGAATTCATGTTGAGACAGTAAAAAAAAAAGAAGAACAGCTCTAAGTTAATTTGCTGCAGACATACATCTTCAAAGGCCAGGGTCAGGGGCTGCTGGAGCATCTCGTAGCTACGACTCCTTCCTCCCAGGTCATAAAAACCTCTTGTACACATCTTCAATAAAACACTACCCCACTCCAGCTTTTGAGGAGTGATGGGACAGTTGCTCAGCATTTCCACTTCCCCTTCCCTCCCAGTGTCCTGGTAGGACAACTGCCACTTTGTAAAGCTCTGAAAGCTGAAAGATCACCTACAAGGTCATTAACAGGGACTGCAGTGGAGCACAATGGTGATTCCTCTTCCCCTACTTCTGTTATATCACATTACCAATGACATTGCTTTCGTTTTCTGTAGATTTTTATTGACTGTTTCCATTTGTTTTCACATCCTAGTCATAAAGCAGCAAGCACCACTTTTGGCATGCAGAGAGATTCCCTGTACAGGTCAACAAGGACAAAGCAGCTGACTTTTACAACTCGGTTCACGTGATTTAATTTTATACACCTCTGAAGAGCTTACTCAAGTTAGAAATACTTAATTTAAAATGACTACTGTACAGTGGAAATCACTTATTCACAACATTCATAGTTATTTCATTCTTTATTTACAATATACTATCCTGAGAATTTTCTCTATTAAGCTTCAATTTGAGCAAAGTAGTTTATATATACCTAAGTAACAATAGTTACTTAACATAAGGAAAATACCATTAGGAGAGCACAGAAAGGGTTCAGCACATTCTCCAAATGGCCATCAAGTCTCCTGCTGTGGTTCTGGTTGGTCTACAGCTGATGGATTTGACTGAGGTGGTTCAACTCTATTTTCAGGAGGAGGTGGTGGAGGCAAAAATCCAGGTCGTTGAGGTGGATAGTGAGCATAAGGTCTCATTGGAAATGGATTTCTTACTGTGAAAGAATCAGAGTAGTCCAGTTATTATTAATCACAACAGTAAACACACACAGCTTCTCCTCTTGCCCAACATCTTACTGCTCAGCTAGGCCTACCTAGGTAGAAGTCATGTGTTACACTCTGAAGGGACAGCGGTGCCAGGGAGGAGGAGGCAAAACAATCACTTTCCTCAGTAGTTACCCACAGGAGACTCACAGGAGCAGCCACTCACTGCCTGCTAATGGGCTGCTGCTGCCAACATCCCCTTCAGTCTGGAGCAGCCCTTGCCTGCCACACCTTACAGGTATTTTGGAAGATAAATGGCTTAGTTCTTCACAGATTGCTCAGAGAACAGCAGGAGGCAGAAGCAAACCCTGCCATCTGATACTTATGTCTTGCTCCACTAATGCAAACTCTAAGAAAAAACAGTTGTTTTTCCCTTTGCATGGACACTAGCACACCTCAGAGCCAGAGGACAAAACTTAGAGATTTATAGATGATTCAACTTCTTAAGAAGAAAAGGATTAAGGTAACCAGCTACTTCTTTTCCTTCACCAAAAAAAGAATCCTTTAAATGCTGAACAGGATGTGTGGGTGTATTTTTCAGCCAAAGCTAGTATTTGTGGAAAATCAAGATAACCTGTTGTGAAAAAGGAAGTGTACAACACCATGAACCTTAATCAGAAAAGATGTTCCCTGTCGGCTGAATTAAGAAGAAGTATGTGCAAATAAAGATGTACATGTTCACCCAGTGTGGTAACTCACTACCTGCACAAAGCACTCATGTTCACCAACTTGAAGTAAATGCTGGCAAAAGCCACGTACTTGGCAGTGGAGGGCGTGGAAGGCCAAAGTCTCGTACTGGAAAACAGTCCCGTGGTCCATACATGCCAGCAGGAGGAGGGGGAGGAAAAGGAGGTCCTCGTCTCATGAAAGGTACTGGTGGTGCTCTAGGATCCACAGGGATCAGTGGAGGTCTGACTGGAGGGAAAGGTGGGGGCACAAACCCTGAACTGACAGCTTCACTTTCAGGTACCAGCGACTGATCAGGGAGCGAGTTCTGCAACACAGTGAAACCAGGGAAGTTAGCTGAGGGAAAGGGAATGTCTCCAACCCCCTCAGGCCCACTCTCATGTAGGCTGTGACACTAGCCAAGAGCTAGTTCCAACACTGCCTTAGCTGCAGCATAATCCTGAGCAAGGCTATCTATGTGCAGTGACCATCAGCTTGACCAGTTTCATCTTTCGGGTTATAATTAATTTTCAGCAGGGATTATATCAGTAACGCATCAAAATTAATTCACAAGTCAATAAGTGGTGCGATAAAAGTATACATATAATGTTAAAATTTGGACTGCACAGTGCAACACACCATGACCAATGGACTAGAGACAAATGTTTCTAAATATTTTGCAGAAAATTAAAGCTGCTTTTAATCAAGCTTCTCTTTCACTACTTACACTAAGGTTAGAATGATCCTTCATCCCATCTCCACTTGGTTCTGTTCGTGGACTATGTTCTGAAGATGTTTGTCCATCTGTATATGAAAGTTAAATTTAAGTTATTCAGTGTTGTCTTTCTCTCCACCACTTATTTCAGTGGGTTTTTTTCTGAAATCATGATCCATAGGCAACAACAACAACAAACTGCTGTACCAAGCAACTGCTCTGTAAGCAGACTGAAAAATAACTCAGGAACACCGAGGTTTGTCTGAGTATTTTCTCCAACTTATGTACAAGTTGCAGCTTTTACCAAAGTTTCTTGTGTCCAAATAAGGGGTTTTTTAGAAGTTACAAGTCCCTTTTCCTGGCAATACATCTTAACATTACTGTAGCAGTTCCACTTCCCTCTCTCTCCTACTAATAAATTATTTCTGTGGTAAGTTCCACTCTGGGAATGGCTGCACTATGAGATGCTCTTGGCATAGAGCTTGACACCAATCCTATTAAAGTCTGACAAAAACCAATTCCCTCCTTGGCTGCCAGATATCAAGGAGACTTTCAGAACTACAACAGTTTTGGATGAGCACTCAGAAATTATAATAATATCTTCTCATTTGCTGTACTTGCTTTATAACTTAAGGGAAAAATACAAGCTTCAGTGTTTCTACTTTTATACTTCCCTAAGTACAAGTATTTTCAGTAACAACTGGAGAAAATTATTAAAGGGAATTGTCAGAGAGTAGAATCAAAATTAGTGGGATGTGGGTCAGTGAAAAGTGTGATTAAGTTGGAGGCAACTGCACTGTGAACTACAAAAGGCTGCCAGTATGGCCAACAGTTTGAAGCAAGAGGCCTCAGGACCTTCAACTTCCACGTGCCAAGCCAGTGGATACTTGGAAAGTTTGCTGGTTTTCTTTCACTCTTAGTGATTCTAACTCTACCTAACATTACCAAATACGGCATGGAAATGCAAGTGCAGGGTGGTGATATTTTACTGCTTTGGTGACCCTCACAGGAGGGGCCAAAAGAGACCCAAAGCCAATCCTGAGTGGTTAACACACAGAACAGTGAAGGTGGACCAAAAAAATACCTCATGACTGCCATTCATGGGATCCCATCCACCTGACAGCAGGGAGGCCTCCTGGCAATAGGTAAAGACTGCATCTTGATTAGCAGGTGCTACAATGTTTTTACACAAGGGAACGGCAGGTCTGTGGTAGCTATAAAGCTTCCTCTTGCCATGGCTTACCACGCATAGTCAGCTTACACTGAGATTCTCCATTTGATAGTATCATGTAAGCAATTCCCACCTGTTTTATCCAAAGACTGCATATTGTAAGTTCGTAGTTCTGCTGGTCCCGAAAGTCTTCCAGTATTTGGAGGATTAGGGAAAAATCTTTCTTGTCTTCGAGGAGGAAGAACTGGGTCAGCGTAAGGCTCACCTATCATTGAAGAAATCACAGAACAGGTCAGTGAAGATTTATTCTTCCCATTCCATACAGTTTTAGGCCAGCAAGATTCCCTTGTGTCTATAAGTCAAGGTGAGCAAACAAATCTTAAATAACCCAAACACAGGAATCCCACCAAGTAGTATGTACAATAGCTTATGTTTCTCAGGATCTGCAACAAAGAAAGTTTGTTGATTTTTGGTTTAACATACAGCAGAACTTTTAAAATTATGATTGCCTACATTATAAACAGCGGGGCCTTGAAACAAAGGTTCAGCATAGCAAAAAAGATCAGACAAAATAAGATACTCTATGTTTTAAGCCATTCTTCGGTAAGAATGCTGTTTTCCGCTATGTTTTGTTGTGCTGTATTTTCACCAACTTGCTGGCATCAGATCTATCAATCAATCATGCAGCTACAGCACAAACTGTATCAGTGAGATCCAAGTGCAAAGATGGGCTAAGAACACAGCACAGGTCTATGAAACAAGATTACCTTTCTGCAGTATCCTGTCAACAGATTAGATCTGGCAAATGAGAAACTGCATCCTGAGCAGACTTTTATCATCAGGCTTTCACAGAGATGTGTAGCAACTACAATATTGCTTGCTGCATCCAATAATTGAGGTACTTTAATCTGTGTGTGTTACCTAAATTTTTTTTTTCTAAACTTGTAACATTTTTCCTTCTTTATTACAGGTATACAGAAAGGTTGTCCATCCCCCCAAGATTTTACTTGAGAAATATCAGTAGAATTCTCTTTGACTCATTTCTGCCTTCCCTGAGTGCTAAAGCGTAATAGAGATGTTTAGCTGAAGAAGTGAGAGTGAAGACTGATTTTGTTGCTGTTAATCATCAAAGAGACAGTATCAACAGGAAAATATGTGCCAAGACAGGATGACTGTACCATGGTACTCCTGTACTATTAATATAAATGGTGTTTTTTGAAAAATAGTATTTTTCAACATTAGCCAGTATTTATTTATTTATTAAAATAAATTAAAACTTCTTACTTCTCAGATCTCTTATTAACTACGCATCCTAGAGAGGGATGCACTAAACAAACTCCCAGTGAAATAATGAAACCAAGCAGATGATTGTACCCTGCTAACACTGATACATATTAGAACAGGAGAAGTGCAAGTGAACCTCACCGTTCAAGAAGCAGAAGAAAAATCCTATTAAAAAACCCTTCCAGTGCAGATGCATGTGCAGCTCCAAGAAAACATTTCATGTTTTTAAGCTAAATATATATATTGCAAGTCAGTAACTCCATTTTTCCATGGATACAGTAGCAAAGCAGACTTTTATACCTGGTGGAGGCAGAACTATCCTGCGTTCTCTCTCCCAAGGAGGAGACAGAGATCCAGTATCTGATGGTGGTCTGTGGGGATCAGTTAATCTATCAGAACTCAGCTCTCCTCTTTCACTACCAGCTTCATACATGGCAGATGGTCCTCTGGATCCTAATCAAAGTAATCAGATAGTTATTTATCCTGGTGTTTTAAATCCTCTATTATGGCTTTCTTCATTAAGTCTGAAAATAGTAAAATAAATCATGAAATGCCAACATTGTCAAGATATGAGAGGCGCATGGCTCCCCAGGACACTCCAGCTGTTTGCTGATGACCAGTTATGTCTATCAGAAGTGTTTAGAAGTTTACATTAAAAAGTCTGAGTTCAGGAAGAGCACAATCTAGAGGACCTGCAATGCTTTCTAAAAAACTGATCATTTTACAAGTTTTGGTTCATTCAAATCAGAAACTAGTACCCTCATGATAAATCTTCTTCTCAGTGATAAAAACCTGATGCTTGTAAAACTAAAATTTAGCACATCAAGAGTTAATACCAGTATTGTAAATGACCCACGTTACATTCAACACTCTTCTGGTTCTTTCTAATTCTTTATTCAAGGAGAAACAAACAAACAAAAAAGATAAGAGCAGGTCAACACATAACTAAGCGCAATCAAAACTGTAAAAATGAGTGATTTTAAATTGCAAGCTTCCTTTAAAATAGACTAGGTCTGAAAAAAGACAGAAATACTGAATTCTGGTATTATTCTCTAATTCTCCATGCTAAAATTCATCCTAAAATTTGAAGCCATTGTGTGTCTTGTGCACTGTGAGATTGAGTAATAAAATTGCTCTGTAGCTGGCATTAAAGACATCATTTGTTTAAACTAAGTTACATCAGTGCTCCATTGTGAACTGGGCAGCAGTTAGGCTTTTGCATGGTCTCTTCCCTTGCTGCATCCTGAAACCCAGTATTTACTCTTTATCACCAACAACAGCTGACCCACAATTTAAAGGTACATTGGACAGCTCAGTTTCATTACTGGCTCGACAGAAATACATTGTCAAGTATAATTTCGCTTGTGTGTGGTATAGGTACAGTTGAACATTAAAGCTTTTCTGACTTAGAAAATGAATCAACTTTTATATGCACCTGGATATGCTTTTTACATAGAATTAAAGTAAATAAACAGTCCATTCTAGTCTTTTAAAAATCAGTATTAATCATTGAAATCCTTATAGAAGAGACATTTGGACATATTTCCCAATAATTAAGTACAGCCTTCAATGGGTGTAATGGTAGTAGCAAATTAAATAGCAGCTTCTTTATTCCTTGTAACAGATGCTGAACTCCACTCTGGCATTTATCTACAGTTTCCATCAACATCAAAAATATGGATGAACAGTGTTTTTCTTCCCTTACAACCCATGACACCTCAGCTTGCTTTCACCTAGTCCTCAATCTCTGAATTGTACTCCTTACACAAGACCTCCCTGGTCCCTTTTATCACTAGGGAAGAAATGCTCTCCATGTATGATGGACTGCCTCAAATTTAGAACAAAGGGAAGGGAAACCATTTACTGAATCAGTAACTTTCTAGTATCACTACCCCCAATAAAATTGCCTCATGTTTTTGAAAACAGTCTCTCAGTGACTGTAGACCAGTGAGATGGAAGTGGCAGTATTCTTTCTTCAGAAAACTAATTGACTCTTGTTTACTTTAAAGTCATGGTTATTTCAGCAGAACCCCATTTGTCCAAGAAATTCAAGACAACTGATTAAGTTTGGCTTTTCACTTTTCTTAATTTATGCTTCTGAAGTGAATCCATTGACCAGCCCTCTAGTAACAACTAGATTTTCTGTTGTACTGTTACACATTAAACAGCTTTAGAAGCAAGTTGGAAAACAGGAAGAGTTTGTCCAATTAACTGCTCATGTTGAATTGGCTATTTTAATACTTTTTGTCACGAGCAAGAGGAAAAGGTGTGACAGGTTTATAGGAGAGGAGAGAGAAATCCAGAATAGATAGATTTTCAAGTTTAAGAATTGTACCTCTTCCTCCTCCTCCACCTGGAAGCATAGGTGAAAGCCTTAAAGGACCCTCCAATAAAGTTGGAGGGGAAAGAAAAGCTCTTGTTTCAGATGAAGGCCGGCCCATTGGTGAGGGTCCATATGGGGAATGCTCTGGAACAGTTAAAACAAAATACTCAAATTCACAATACTTAGTTTAGCAAACTGTATAAATAACTTCTCAGGTGAAGTTAAAAACTAAATTGTGTAAGTGAAATGAAAACTGTGCTCTAATTACCATATGTAACATATTCATAAGTCTACTCTCATCAATACTACAAATGCTCTTAGTTTCTACAAAATACTTGATGTGACCTAGAGTCACTGACGACCCAATTATATTTAAAATGACTGGTATTTGTACATGCACATAGCCACAATAGTTTTCAAACAATTGCACATGTGTGGTCTTGGGAAACAAAACCATAAACCAAAACAATTAGGCTCTATTTTACAATTCAATACTGTACCTCTGACAAATGGTCTAACTGGAACATCAAGAGCATAAGGATCTTTTTCTAAAAGTTCAAGTTTAAATTCTGCTTCGGTTAATCTGTAAATAAACAACAAATAAGTAGTAAATGAACAAGAAGTGCAAAAGCATTACCAGACTACATTGTTTACTGCTAGGTTTTCTAGTTAACTAATTAATGAAGCAAGGTATTTTATTGCCTAACTAAAAAGAAAAAAGACAAACGATGTCAGAGAACTCTGAACTTAAAAATGCTTGAAAGTATTCCTCTATGCTGCTGAATTTAAAATGTAATTCAGAAGCTGAAGTGACATGTTAGATGTCACTCTCCTAGTATGACATCACTCTAACTGCATTCCAAGTATTAGTTAACTTCATACCTAAGGGTTCCTCTCAACTACCACCACTTGATCTGTTAGCTCAGTATTAACTTCTGAGATACGCTGCAAAATCATTAGATAACCCTGGCATCTGGTTGATACTTACTTCTTTGAAACAAAAAGAAACCTCCAAAACATTTGTATTCTACTACTACATTCCGCTTCTTTCCTGAAATAGTTCAATACTTCACATAGTTCCTAAGTTCTTACTTTCTTGCATGTCATAATCACAGAAAAGTTCAAATGACTCCCTTTCTTTCAGAACTTGAATGGAACACTGTGATTTCTCTGCCCTGTTTGGGCCACAATTCATTAACACAGATCTAAAAACATCAAATTACATAAATCCAAAACATGTTTACATGCCAAACTGCATTTCTTTAGAAGTAGATCAGGACTGCACTTACTTTTGTCTGTTATGTGCATTTTCTTTTTTTATATCATTAAGATGTCTTTCAGCTGCTCGGGCTGTCAGCTTTGGGGGAGGACAAAAATCAGATGCTTAGATGCTGCTGTTTATTGATTAAATACTTAATAAACATGACAATTCCTAGATACAAGACATTCTATGTGAAGTGCATGGGCTGAATTTTCACAAGGTATGACTCACATATGGACCCTCATGTACATCAGCAAATGATATTAGCAGCTCTACAACCCAAATTTTTGAGGAATGATAAGGCTTTCCTGCAGGTTCTTAAAACTTCAGAAATTAAATTTTTTGGCTGTAGCTGCTTTGAAGCATACAGAAGATTTAAAGTCTCAAGTTCTATGTAAGAAAGTTTTATTTTAAAAACAGATAGTTAAAAACTCTAGAATTACGATCACAGAGCACTATAGCTTTTAGCATGATTTTATCTTAGAAACCATTCTGTGAAATTAAAGAATGTATTATTAGTCAGGAGATATTTTAAAGTTTCCTGTTTGGAAAAAAAAAAAAAGGTAAAAATGGATTTTGTAGGAACACTCTTAGGAAGCTGTCAGTGGAACATACTGTACTCATAGGACATAACGTATTCTATTAGTAGATAAAAGAAGTGAAGTACATCCAGTGAAAATATCAAAATGGCATTGAAGCAAGGCCAAAAGCTTTTATTATTAGCAAAATGTCACACATTTGTTATATGGTGTCATGTTCTTCCAGCAGATTTATTGCTATAACAAATAATACCAGATTATCATTCTACTGTGTTCATAGGTATCCGACTTAATTATTCCAACTATTTTATATAACAGAAGTATTTTTAACACAGTTTTGTGTTTCTGCAAGAAATCCATATGTTAAAAAGTGGTAAGTTAGAGATAATTTTACTATGTTTTCAGCAAGAAACAAAAAAAGTGATAAAGAAAGCTATTCAAACAATGAAAAATGAAGACACACAAAGTTCAGAAAATTCAGTATTTGGAACTTACCCAATTATCATGAGCTTTTTTCTCATGTGAAGTAATCTGTGAAAGAGAGATTCATTATTCATCTAAAAAGGAAAACTTAAGATTATATGCTCTTATTAATAAATTTAACATGTGTGGATAATTTACAATGAGACACCTAAACTTCAAATTTATCTTTTTAATAAAGTTATCTGGTGATTTCTGCTATGCAATCGTGTCAGTTAAAACAAGACAACATTAAGAAGAGGGAGGGGGAGGCAAAAATAAACACCCAACAAAGACAAGCCAAATACAATATCACAACCTAAGGACAAGTGGCATTTCAGTTGCAATAACGTCCCTCCTACTCGGCACAGATGGTAACACAAAGCACATACCTGGTTCTCGTATGAACGAATGGTTCTTTCTAGCTCTTCTTCAAGATCCTTTGCTCGCTCTCTGTAACAAAATGAGGATTTATGACATTGTAATAAAATGTGGTGGAAAGTACCTTTAAATACACTAAACACAATGGTAGTCACAAGGTATAATTTAAGACTTTTTTATCCAAAAGACAGGACTGTCTTTTATGGCCATTAGATACACAAAAATTATAGTAGCAGCAGAAATTCTAGGCCCTAGATTAGTGCAAACAGGAATGTAAACAAAAGAACAGAACTGAAAAGCCCAACATCTCGCAACTCTTCGGTGGTTTGCCATGTTTCCAGCACAGACTACATCCTTCCACGTATCTCCTAAGAGCCAGCCTCTCCCAGCTCAGCACAGGTAACAGTGTCGCTGGAGCACCAGAATGCCACAGGCTACCACAGGCAGTCCTGAGGGGCAGTCACTTGCACTTGCACTTGCACTTGCACTTCAAGAGCACCGTCAGTACGATGCCACCTTTGCTGCCAGCTACCCTGTGCACAGCCTCTCTAGGTTCTGCACTCTCTCAGGAGGTGGGCCAAAGACACATGCATTGCTTAGTTATACTCCATTTCCAGTATTAATACTCCCTTTAAAATCAAGATGTCTACAAAGTTCATGTTCTGAGTAAATCAAGAAGGGTGAATTCTGTCTTCCTGTATGAATACTGAAGAATGTCTACAAGCACTTTACATTCTAGAGAAAGAATTAATCTAATTAATTCTTCAGGAAGCATTATTGATCACTATTGTTCAGTTAGAGCTAATACTCCCAAAACATTGAAGTAAGATGGCAAATATACATTACATATTGAAACATTATATCATAGTTTGAGAAAATGCAGCAAGAAACCAGAGGTCTTGTGGTGTAACACAAAACAGAGCAAAGCAGTAAAAAAAAAAGTAGAGAATATATTCCCCCATCACACTATTTAAGAATTTCTAAGAGAACTATTTGACAAGCTTTGAGATACCAAAATAGAATACTATAACTATACAGAATAAATGTTAGCTCTATATGAAAACTAAACATTACATTTATTTCACAGCATTCTCTTAAATTAACATTTTTATCTCTGTTCAGTAAAGGCAATTAGATTAGAGACCCACTTCTATGACAGCATTAAAGCTAACGTATCCCTACAATTGGCATTCTAATGGAAGAGAAGCTGCTAGTAATCTTCAACACCCAAAAGTTTAAACAAAGCAAAAACAACCTTAGTCTGTATTATTACACACAAACCAGCATGCAACACACCCCCCCCACACAAAGAAAGTAGAATAATAACTAGAACAAGAACATTTACTTGTGCGGTGTTTTTATTAATTTTCTATTGCACTTGCTGCACTTTGGAACAAGTGATTACGGCAACTAAAATCTGTAATTACCTGTAGCTGTTTAGTTCTTCAGCAGCATGATTAATTTTTTCATCTACTTTAGAAAGCTTTTCTTCCTTCTGTAAACGCTCCCTCTCTTCTACTGTCAGCTTCCTTTAAAAAAAATTCAAAACCTATGGTTAGTTTTGTTTCAAGTTAACAATTTTGAAAGCAGCCTCAAATCAAAACAAATGAACCAACCCCCAAACTACAGTAATTTGTTCTGGTTAAAACAAAATATTTTTAAAATAATTTTCTGGAGGAAAAAAAAAGGTTGTAACTAGCTGCTAAAAAAAAAAAATCTTTCCAGGTCCCTCTTTTTTTATGCCTTATTGGGCACTACATGAGAGAAAACCCATACTCCAGGCCACAGATTATGCACAAGGTCATTCGGCAGAACACACAGATGCTACCGGTGCACATAGCCCTAAATGGGTAAACTGGTCATTTTCCCATAAACACCATTCTTAGCAATCAAGCTGTCTAAATCATGGATCTTGTGAACATGATTTAAACTTGTTTTCTACTCAGTCTTCATTTCCTACTTTTCTATTTCCCTTGTTTGAACAGAGGGAGTTTTTTAAAAGATGCCTTTTTTATGCTAACAGCCTCTTTTGTGCTGCTATCTCACCACACCAGCTTCTCCCTACTCCTTTTTGGCTTTTTCTAAAATTTTTTGATAAGCAGTGCACATTTTCTGAGCTTTACTGAAGTATTTTTAAATATCATCCACACAGTCTGCAAACATATTTCCTTTCTGACTGCTTATCATACATTCTTTTTAATAGGTTCCTTCCCACTCCCTCCCTGTACTCTTTTAAAATTCAAATGTTAATGTAGTGAATTTCTAGGATTTGTTGCATCCACAAAGATGCTAAATATCTACACAAATGTAGAGAGCAGATTACTGCAACTAATATTTTCAAAAGGTCCTGCATACTGCTCAGTACAGGATGTAGTCTTGTGCTGATTCTCTGCTGCCTTCAAGCCTACTTCTTCTCTTTGAAGAAATAATTTCTGGCTACTAAAACCGTAATTTTACCATCATGCCCTAAAAAGATGCACCCTGCTCCCACCCTGCCCAATATTCACACACCTCTGAAGGTTAACTACATGCCTTACTACATGCCCCAAACTAATCAACTTTTATTTCTAGTCCTGTACATACTTCTGATTATCATCCTGGCCGTGGGGCAGATAGCACAGCCCTCACACTCAGTTTTTCTTGGTGAGGAAAGCCTGACTCACAGGGATTCTACGTTGCTTACTGACAAGAGCTTGCCTATGTTTTAACTCTTAGTTTTACATATATCATCACTCCTCTGACATTACTAGCTCTCTTTACTATATGAAATGTATCTCACAGTTAAAGTGCCTACTGGTTTTCTTTTCAGCAACTTTGACAGCTGCATTACATCACGTAATAATTTAATTTAAAAAAAATAATCATGCTTTCCTACTTTACTAGCCTGATTTCATAGATTAAAAATTTGTTACTTCTTCGTTTCTGTACTTGCTTGGGGAAAAGTCCTAAAATAGTATACCACTATTTCATGGAAAGAAGTTCTATAAAACTACCGTGATCACAAATGAACATGAAGGTGTGACAAATTGTGTCTTCACAATTCAGAAAATTCTGGGAAACCATATTCAAAATTTCAATAATTTTCAGTCCCCCGAATCAAAGAGTTACATTCAAATAAAAAAGTAAGTTTTGAATACAAAAAAAGGAACCAGCACCTGTGTAGTTTCATTTCATTTTCTTGATAAAGCTCAGTCATTACTTTAAGTTTCTGCTGAAGCTTTTGAACTTCACTTTCAAAACGTTCATTTTCAGACTGCAAGGAAGCTTGTTGACTTTGAAGGTTTTCTATGCGTTCTGTCAAATTTAGAGATATATAATTACATTGGGATAACATCTTTGCAATATTTTAGTGTACAAGAAGTCTGTAAAAACCTTTGATCCTATGTTGATTTAATATTAATATATTTCAATATATTATACAAAATAAGAAACCAGCAACTACACTCTACCTGCCACAAAGTGGAGCTCTGTGTGTGATCTAGTCTTTGCTCCAAACTGTATAACTTTGAAAGCAATGCAGTTTTGTAATTCACAATATAAATTTTCTTTTAGGACTCTTATTACTGCAATTATTTGACTAAAGAAGTAAAATCGGTATCACCACACACTCTTGCAGATTTACCCACACAAGGTCTTCCTGAATAACCTGAAGAGTTAACTCATATTTGCCAAACTCCCTTTATCCTTCCAAATTCAATTGTCATGCTTCTTTTCCTATTTACTATTCCTGTGCCTCTTTTCAAGAAACATAACAAAGCTTCAAGTAAGTTGGAGTGTCTTTATGGGACAGAGCTACAATCAACTGAGAAAACACACAGCACAAGGACTACCTTTGAATAGGTTGTTTAAAGGACTATCAGAAACTCAAAAATACAGTCTAACAGAGCATTTCATCACCCAAATAACAAAGTACAGTACATTCAAATGTGATGGCCACTCTGCTGGCTGTGATTATAAAAGCAATAGCTAATTACAGGTTTTAATTTGAACTAGAGTGGCAGTGTTTTCACTTCATAAGGTTTAATTTAGTATGTCCTACGCAACAAAGGAAAAAAACAGACCAAGATGCTTTTAAGTTTAATTCTCCAAAAGCAGTATTTTGTAATTTTAAGAAGTACTGAACTTGCACCCATTACAAACTAACTACAATTAAGCTACCATTTTAATAGATGGTTTTAAAATTTAGATTACAACTCCATTGTTTCATGTCCAGAAATTATGCAAAGGAGGCATTATATACTTATTGACATCTCTTTGCCCATGTATTTTAAAATCCTATAACTTAACAGCTACAAAATATTCATATACAGTACAACAAATCTGCAACTTCAATTGCTTTACCTCTAAAATCACATATTTAAAATAGCTAAGCAACTTATACAGGAACTTTAAAAATCAAGTAGTTATTAATATAAAGTTAATTTAGTTTTTACTGAAAGTAATACAGCCTGTAACACCATTTTACAAAGGCAGCATCTTATTAATCTTAAAGGTAAAAAAACATCTAATTACCTGTAAGTTCTTCTTTAGCTTTATTTTCATCAGACAGTTTTGAATACATTTGATCTCTTTCTGTTTCCATGGTTTTTAAACAAGCATTTAACTACAATCAAAATTTTAAAAAAGGAGCATTTTAAGATTATCAGAAACTGTTTGCATGCAAAAATATCTAATTAAACATTAAAAGATTCTGAACTAAAATACTGATATTATCATAATTGCATATATTTCCTCTAGCTTCCCCCCTTACATTCACAAGTTTCTTCAAATCACATACCTTTGCAGCATAGATCAATTTTTTTACAGTTCGTTTTTGCTCATCATCTGATTGAAGGAAAATAATAACATGTCACATAAAAAGCATAAACAGGTTCGTGACAGAGCTTACTGCTATTATTTTATGTTGTTTTTATACAAAAGCAATGCCAGCATACCACGATAGGCACAGCATACTTTGAGGATAAAGGAGAAAAAAAAAAAAAAAGCAGGGGTTGGGGAGGAGATATGCCTGTATTGTAGCGCTTCTTCTGCCCATCAATCACAACTCAGATTGCTCATACTAAAACTGTTAAGTTTTACAGGGATGTGCCCTATGGTACAATAAGCACCAACACAAAAAGAAGTTGCAGCAAGCAACAGGAGGAAGAGGGGCTCTTATGGGGTGCTATTTAAGGGGACCCATATCTACACTCATCCCACTGCAGTGCTACCACACTGCCTGAAACAAGTAACACTGTGTAAGGACAAGGAAGCGGAAATTAGGCTCTAATGACCCCCAGTGCTGGGAGGAGCTTGAAGCAGAAATGAAAACAAGGTTTCTGCCTAAAAATGCCAGAGAATGCTTAATACTCACACAGGCTAAAGTCATTCTGCAAGAAACTGAACACTGAGTCTTTATTCTGGTCTGTGCTAGTGTGTATGCCACACACTGCTAAACAGTAGGACAGGTTGTTATTCCAGAAGTGTCTAAGCATCAGTTAACTATCCAGCATGAATAACAGTGGGTGAGATTTAAATATCTAACTTCCACAAAGCCAATCTTTCAGCTTTTCTGCAAGTTTGTTGGTTCTGTATTTCTAAAACATCTATTAAATATTTAAGTTGGGAAGCTTTACAAACCTAAGTGCTCTCCATTCTCTGTCTCAGCCTTTGTATCTGTGTCCCAGTGACTGTCTTCAGAGTCATCATCTTCTCTTACTGCTGAACTCCAGTCTTTCATGCTCAGTATATATTGTGTCAGTGACTAAGACAAAACCCAAAAAGAACCCACAAACAATGAAACAAATATAAGCAATGAAAATGTAGTTACCATTACAATTGTTTTTCAGAATTTCTGTCCTTTATTTAGTTCCTTTAGTAGATTAAGTGAGCCCCATATACAGGATTCTAGATGTCCAATATTACTTTTTCTATCAAAACACGTATCTGCAGGTCAACAGGCATGTCCTTGTGAAGAATTTTCAAATAGCCAAGCACGCATATTTTTAGCAAGGCTTGTGTACATAAGGTACACCCAACAACTGTGCTCCACATTTATAAAAACCCAACGAAACAAACTCTATCAGAAATAAAAGTTTTTCCTTATTTGTCGCGCTGGCTTCCCAGGCTACCAGACTGCTCCACTGTGCTGCTAGGCAACCATTTTTGCTTAGCAGAAAACAAGACATTAAAGAATGGAGACAGCAAACAAAACCCCAAAACTGCTTAATTGCATATTAAGACAAGGAGAAGTTGTCAGGCTTTCTTGCAAGTTCATGATTAGCATCAGTCTGAATAACTTGATTCCATGTTAAATGTCATAATTTACCTTGATTTGACTCTCTTTATTTTTCAAAACGTCTTCTACATCTGCTTTAGATGATTCAAACATCTTTGTTTGTTCATTGAGTTCACTAAATCGTTCATCCCATCCTTCAGCTTCTTGCAAAAGCTGAAAAGGGAAATACCAGATTACTGTGATTGTCTACTACAAGCAAGAATCAAGGATGAAGAGTACTGAGTTTGTTATGTATATTATCTATACATAAGCAGAATTTAAACCCCTCACCTATCAGGAAGAATTAAGAGAGACAGACTACAAGACAAATCTCAAGAGCTGAAAATGAAGACTTCCATGTTATTGTTCAGTCGCTTTAGCTGCTGTAACTATCCATTGTAATTAGTTGTTAGGATATTTTTAAATATGGAATTTAAAAGAACGTAATTAAGAATCCACTAAGTTTTAAAACCTTTAAGTGAAAATCGCAATGAATACAAAACACTGATAATTCGTGTAACAGATACATGGGGGAACAGACGCAAAACACTCCTACCCCAATATGCACACACACTTCTTAAATGGTGCCTTTGTCTTTTCAACTTGGAAGAGGTCAGTGAAGTAAGGGAAAACAGAGCTTTTAAGACAGCTATTTAAATTCATGTGACTTGCAAAACTGTATTATTTCTCCTATTCTTCTCCGTATCTATTAAAATAATTTTTAAATTTTGTTGTAAACAAGCTTCCCTGTTAGTGAAAGTCACAGCAACTGTATAGAATTAATTGTGCTTAACTAAAGAGACAGGTCGATTCCAAGGTTACATTTTGCAGACATTCCCCAGTAAAACCTAACTTCACATAAGTACTTCACATCAGTAAAAGGATTAAAGCACTTAAGCACCAGCCCATTAAAAATAACCACTGCAACATCTTAACTAATTAAACCATGTCTTCATATCGTGAGAATAAAATTGAACTGATACAAATTTATGTTAAAACAAAACATGCACTACAATGTGGAGTAAAATAAAAAAAAAAAATGTCTTAAGAGTCTGTCAAAAGAATAGTGCTTAAAGCTGTACAACAGGCAATCAATTGAAAGGCAGTGAATGTACAGAAAGGATTAACTAGATTGAGCAATGAGAACATAACAGCCAGTTATATGAAAAAATAAAACCAGAAAATGGTAGTTAAACAGGGGAACTGAGGTGCAAGTAGACAAGCAAGCCTGAACATTACTTCTCAGAGATAAACTAGAAGGCATAAAACAAAAGGTATGTGACTAGAATTAGTTTAACACACATTGCCCCTTGGCACACAACTGCACTTTCCAAGCAGTAAAAGCCATGTATGAATTTGCAGCATCCTGTAAAGGACATATAAGGGATTAGAAAACATACAGAGACAACTACTTTTATCATTAATTGTCATCCTCAAAGGGAAGATAAACTTTAAGAGATTCCTTCTTCATGAAGCCAAAAAGAAAACAAATTTACATGACTTATGCACCTGTAAAAATTACAATAAAGAGAAACAGCAAGTATTTGCAATAAGTTAAAGCAATATATATTTCTAATGTTCCTGAAGGAAAAAGAACCCGAAACAAGAAAGCACAGGAGTACATTAACAGTTCCCTTGTTCAACCTAAAAGGCCCAATCCTCTCTCTGACACATCATAAACCTGAAACAGCACATCTGTTATAATGTTTAAGCTATGATGTGGCAGAAGATTATGACCCATTAGTGCAAATGGACAGAGGAAGAACGTACTCAAGTTTCTGTGAACAAGTAACACCTTTGTTACCTTTTGAGCATAAGTGAAATTCCATCTTAAAAAAAAAAGTAAGAAAGAAAAATAAAAGAGGGATATGGATATTCTAATACAGCAGACTAACTCACATGCTTACAACCACCTCAGAAATGAGAACACAAATAAGCAAGGCAGATATTTTCTCTTTACTTATCAGGTTCCATCAGATTATTTATCCACTAAGAAGCACAACAAATTACAATATGCACAAATGTTCGTCAATTACTAAAAACGGCAACAAAGCTCAGTTAACAACGAAGTGTAGTAATTAATCCTAAAAGTGTAGTAACTAATCCTTAAAGAACTACCTATAGCCCAGGTTGTTTTAACTGGAAGGAATGCAAAAAACATTTTTTTTTTCATCTAGGAATGTGGCAAGTAAACCCTGGGAGTTGTTTTTACTGATTTTTACCCCTGGTTTTGCTTGATATAAAATGACTGCCTGTGAAATGTAGGGTTTATTGTCAGCACTTAGTATTGTTTTTCTCTAAGTATTACTTTTCAACAAAATGAAAGAAAGAGAAGATTCCTGTCACACTCACAAATAATTGGATTATTTTTGTTTAAACCCAAGAAATCATTGGGGAGGGGGAAGAAAATCCCTCTCTATTAAAACTTTGTGTATTGCTTCTCAAAGTTTATTACATAAGAATACTGTCACATTTGAAATAAAGCACTGAGACCAGACCCTTCCTCCTTACAGAAACAACAAGGATGTAGAGATTAGATAAAAAAGACTCCTGAAAGAAAATAATTCTCAAGCAACTTCATCTCATAGTGATAACACCACAATATACTGGTTTTCCACTTCCAGCACCTAACAAATTTGTCTTGTTTTTTTTTTTTAACAACCATGTACTGCTTCTAGAATTAGAGAAAAAGCTGAAGCTTTATTTGTACCAGAGTTGTGTAGAACTGAAATACTCCTCCTGCAGAAGATATTCTATTTCCAGTAACCTTTCTTTTTCTTGAATAGATAAAGTTTGATCTACGCAATGTTTTCATTGAGAGGACTAAAACATTCCTCACCTTTTTATAAGACTGGTAAAAAACACCAGGCCTGTACTCCTACTCCCACTACTACTCCCTTCCCTGCAAGACATCTATCAGGTTACTCCACAGACAACAAGGAGATCATCAGTCAGTCAGGAAAATAAGAACACATCCATCAAAAGCACAGTGAACCACCCCGAACTCCAGAAACACTCCTCAGAACATTAAATACTCAGAGAAAGTATCTATTTGTTAGCAGAGGCAATTAATAGCTTCACTGTAAAACTACCTCTTGCAGCGGACAACTACAGCATATGCTGAACATTTTTAAACAATCAGTATTCTTCGGGATCTGGCTACAGCACTGAGAAAAATAAACAGCTAAAATTTGGTGAGTAACAGTCTTTTCTGTTCCTTATCTGTGTTACTTACCTGACTTTCCATTAATACATCTACAGTAGTACTACAATAAGTTTTTTACCTGCCTTTTGCATACTCTGCAATTTCTCAATTTCTTTTGTTTTCTGGATCACATAGAAAAATTTTCTCTCTGCATCTGTAGAAGGTCCTAGCTGTGGACTTGCTCAAATATTTCTGATTTCCTCCAGGTCTCAGCAATACTATTATTAGGCTTACATTACCACATGCTCTTTTTCCACTGAACTCTATGCATGTTTCCCCACAAACTCTGATTATTAAATTGCTTTTAAAACAAGACTATTTTACACAAAGTTATTCCAACATAAAATCATTTTAAAAACCATGTCCTTTTCCTCATTTCATTTACTAGAACACGAGGGGTATTGACAAACTTGTAGAGGATTAGCTCCTTGGAGAAATCATATTTATGTAGTACCATAAGACAACACATATTTCTAAGGATAACTAGGAACAACCTACCTGTTTCTCACTCTCCTGGAGATGGCTGTTTTCATCTATTGCATCTTCAAGAGATGTCTTGAGTCTCTCTGTATTAATCTGATAGACTTTTAGGGTGGACTTGGCCTAAGTGAAATAAAAAGGTGTGTTGTTTAAATGTTATAAGTGAAGATATGGTCATGATGGGTCATGATGGTATTACTGGACTTATTCTTAGGTTTTCTAGCTGTCCTGTATATATATTCTCATATTTTCTCTACCATTTCAACAGTTTTTGCTGATTGTACTTTTGCAACACTAATATATATCACTGTGTAATAAGAAGACAAAGAAAAGACAAGGTGACTACTTAACAAATGGTAATCCCTATTTAAAACTCAAATTTGCTCAAGTTTTGCTAAAATTTGCTAAGAAGTACTTACAAACTCTTTTGGTTTATACAGCATATTATTTCTGCATCCTTAAAATAAAAAAATTAAAACTGTAACTACATGGAGAACAGAGACATTACAAAGGTATGAAAACAGAAACTATAAAGAGTAGACATACCTCATCAATTTGTGACTGGATAGATTTTTCTTCATTCTCTAAAGACTCCACTCTCTCCTGTATTTCAGCCACCTGAAAATTATTGGTTGTCATATAGCTTCTTCCACACATCTGACTGAAAAGGTCTAGGCAATGAACACTATTTTAATTTTCAAACTGAGGAAATTCTACTGCCAAATCAGTAAAAAAAGCTTTTCTTCTTTTGAGTATTTTCCTTTATGAGTACAATTGGAATGTAATGAGTATGAGGGGGGACAAAATGAAAATTGTGGGGTTTGTTTCAAAACACACATGGAGAATAGTTCGTCTTCTCCACTGAACATCTTTTCTGCAGGCAATTTTTTTAAACAACTAGTAACAAAATCGGGATTCTAATTATTCTTACCAAGGTATCATTTTCTGATTGTTTAGATTTTTCTTCTTCCAGTTCTTTTTCCAAGTTCTCTATTTCCTGGTTGAGTTCCAAGTTTGACTTGTTCAGTTTTTCATGCATTTCCTAAATTAATTACATTTGAAGACAAGTATGCTTTAAATATGACATCAAAATATGTTTAACAAATTTCACCATATCAAGTACTCTAGAGACTCTTGCATGTTAACAAAAAGTGGAAGAATTAGCTCTACAGGATCTGACGTTCAGAATGAAATAAATCTGTTTGCTTTTTGGTTACCTGAATTTTATAGAGCCTAATAGGTACTTGATTCACTTATTCAGAACTTTTTTTACAAATATATCCTCAGTTTGGGGGATATAAACAATGTAGCAGTAATTTTTCTTTACAACTGTGTTCCAGTAGCCTATAAAATATAGCCTCTCAATCCTAGAAACAGGAACAATTTACTTTTTAAAAATTATTTATTGTCCAATATGCCATATGCTCTATATCAATCACTCGTAATTTATCATTAAGAAAACTTCTCTTAATTTAAATGCCTTGATTTTACGTAATTTTCAGTAACCCAATCAAAACAATTAAATTGGCATTTTTTTTATTTTGTCTGGGGGAAGCTTTGTAGTTTTTATCTGGGGTTTTTTTGTTGTTTTTTTTTTTTTTTAAATATGAGCTTTTTTTATTGAATATGGGTAGCATTTTCCTAAAATACTGTCTTAAATATAGACGCAACAATTTCCATTTATCTTTTTACCTCAAAAAAAGACGTGTCTGTTGATTCTTTCATAACATTACCATCCTTCAGAGACAATTCTAAATCTTCAAACTGAAAAGGAATTACTTTATGTCAGAGTGTACACAAAGAATTGATTAAATAATAGCATTAATTTATGATACTCTAGTCTGAAACGTAGCCACCACCTAAATATACATAGATGCACCTTGCTGGAAAACAGGAAAGCTTTAGCCCCACTAAATTATCCCAGTGACATAAACCAAACAAAGACATTTTGAAGTTGCTTTCAGTGAAACATATTGTATTAAGAGTTAAAGGCCGAACTTGCTAACACCTTAGTTGCTCTTAAGGTACCAACTGAAAAAAGCATTGAATAATTACTTTAAAAGCTTTAAAACATCTTACTTTTAGAGAAATTTAATACTTTATTTGTCCATTTCTGCGACACATCTGAAAGTAATAAATGAGAACCCTTACCTCTTTTTTGCAAAGGCTGAGTTTTTCAAGAATTTTGCATTTTTCGTCAATTAGTTCAGCAATTTTATTGGCAAGCTGTTTTTCCCTTCCTAAAAGGAAAAAGACACTTAAATGTTGCAATATCCTAATAGTTTAAGGAGGAAAAAAAGGGAAGAATAAAGTCATGCTCCGAAGAAACAGTATGAAAAATAAGCTTACCTACATAAAGTCGACTTCTAACCTGAAAAAAAAATAAAAAAAGCTGAAAATGTCTGACCAATTACTCTGGCATAGTATCTGAAAACTAATCTTTTCAGCTGCAGTTCCATGATCAGTTTAACCACAGAATTTAAAAAAGGAAAATAAATACAGGCTGCTATTAAAAATAGGCAATCATATCTTCTGCTCTTACCCCCTCCACGTCTGTGTGTTTGCCCTGTCCCTCTCCCACTCTTATCAGAGAGAAGAGGGGAGAGAACGTTAGTTTTCACCTAGATCACTTCAATAACACACTTCTGTATAGTCATCACATAACCATGACTGCCAACACAAAGTGGTAGTGGATGCGTACAGTCAAAAGAGTAGGAAAGGGAAGGAATAGGGAAGCTCCATACGCCAGCCCAAACTTCCTATTGCAAAAAAACCCCCATAAATTACAACACAGAATAGTTAGAGCTGCATTAGGGGTACTACCTCATGGACATCCTGCCCAGATGCAACTCAGTGGGAAGTGCCAAGTCAACAGCTGCCACGTGAGGTTTAGTGCCCTAGAATCAAAAATCTAACAAACTTCAGGACAAAATCACAAATGGCATGTGCAAGAGGTGCAGAACTTGGCTGGACTCACAAAAACATTACAACATAGCATTTCTCTCAAGGTTGGGCCTGGATCATGTGTCTAATGTAACAATAGGTCCCTCCGATCTTCCCTGTTTCCTCCTCATTTAAAGCCATGGGATGGCTAAGTAGTCCAAGTAACAAAAACGGGAAAGAAAGTATACTTTTATCCTATCATCCCCAAAGCTAATCCCCATTACTTTTAGGTAATCATCAATTCTCCACAGAGCAGTCAGTGCAGCTACAAGTATGGATGACTGAAAAAACTATCAATAACTCCTGTACTATCTAATGCCTTCAGTGACGTGCAGGAGGAAAACAATACCAGAGCTGATGCTTGTGTGATTTCAGTTGAATCATCTAAAGGGATGCTGCTAGAAAACAGAAGGTATTACCCAAGTTATAGTTACATTAACTTATACACAGATTCCCTTACAGACAATCTGTTACCTGATGTTAAAACCCTAAAAATGCAGTTGCTTATATCTGAAAACTAAATGGCTGTGCAACCCATCTTCAAACATGAGCACCATTACACTTATCACCAGAATCACATTCAGACTAGAGAGTATGCAAAAACTGGAAAGAAATTTAAATACTGTGTTATGGATACTGACCTCTTCTTAGTAGGAAAAGTATGGTAGGCATACATGTTATTAGTCAGATTCTTACTCACAACAGAAGAAAGCCATTACCTCAAAAATATAATCTGATTTGTGCATTAAAAGGTTTCAGTATTGCAATTCTCGAAATCATCAGATTACTGCTCACAAAAAGCATGCAGTAAAATTCGTTCAGTGTTCCAATGTTCCAGTAAACAGAATCAAGCTCACTGTCGAAAGAGTTTTAAAAATGCCCCTCTTCATGGGAAACCACATGGATTGCTTTTGCTTACAATTACCTTGAAAGACCTGAGCTGGTCTGGCTATGGCCAGGGTCAACAGACACAGTAAATATACACCCTGGGGAAGACATCTGTGTGCTGTGAAAATAATTTAAGGGCTGTCTTTGAAGGCCTGGTGTAGAAATTAAATAGAAAAGGGAAAAGGAGGCCTTGCTGGATCGAGTTTCCTTCGATTTCCTCTTACAACAGTCACTCAGTACATGCCTAAACATTTAACGTCTTGACAAAACAGACTCTTCAATTTCTCTTTTAGAGGGATTCTAAATTCAATCACACCACCATTATATATATGAAGCATTATATCTTGAAAAGGATAATAAGTAGAGTGCAAACCATTAATGCACTCTACATATCTGCACATAACTTGCTTACTCTGCTGGTTTTGTCTGGGATAGAGTTAATTTTTTTCACAGTAGCTGGTATGGGGCTGGGTTTTGGATTTGTGCTGGAAAGAGCTGATAATACATGGATGTTTTAGTTATTGCTGCTCAGTGCTTACACAGAGTCCAGGGCTTTTCTGCTTCTGACCCCACCCGCGAGGAGGCTGCAGGTTCACAAGAAGATGGGAGGGGACACAGCCAGGACAGCTGACCCCAACTGACCAGAGGGATATCCCACACCATATGGCATCATGCTCGGCATACAAAGCTGGGGGAAAGGAGGAAGCGGTGGGATGGGGGGGGTGTTTGGAGTGATGGAGTTTGTGTCCCCAAGTAATCGTTATGTGTGATAGGGCCCTGCTCTCCTGGGGATGCCTGAACACCTGCCTGCCCATGGGAAGTGGTGAATAAATTCCTTCTTAAGCTTTGTTGCTTGTGTGACTTTTGCTTTCCCTTTTAGACTGTCTTTATCTCAAACCAAGAGTTTTCTCACTTTTACTCTTCTAACTCTCTCCCTTATCCCTACACAGGGGATGGAGTGAGAGAGCAGCTGTGTGGTGATAAGCTGCCATCTGGGATTAAACAAAAACACTTACTGACTGGTAACTTCTGTACAGGAACAAGAGAATTGTAAACACTCCAACAACGCCAGCACAAATCACTATTTCCCACGGGAAACCATACAGATCAGGGCCAGGTCTCATATCTTCAGGCAGTGAAGCCACAGCCTGAAAAATAAAGTAAAAACCTTCAGCTAAAGAGGTTAATATTTTCAACAGAAATAGACATTACATGTTGACTTAGTTTACTTACAAGGCTTCTACATCTATTTTTTTTCCAAAGCTCTGAAAAAATGGTTAACAGAAGCATTTGATTTTTAAATTATAGACTTACCAAGTAAATTTAAAAAAAAAGAGAAAAAAGTTCCAACAAGGTATGACAATGAATAGATGAAGCTTTGAAAACTTTTCCTTCTTAACCTACTATTATCACAGAATGGTTTTGGTTGGAAAGGACCTCAAAGATCACATAGTTCCAATCCCTCTGCCATGGACAGGGACACTTTCCGTAAGACCAAGTTGCTCAAATCCCCATCCAGCCTGGCCTTGAACACTTCCAGGCCTGGGGCATCCCCAGCTTCTCTGACAATTTGTTCCAGTGTCTCACCACTAAGTTCTGAGTAGAGAACTTCTTCCTCTTGTCTCATCTAAACCTGCCCTACTGCAGTTTGGAGCCATTCCCCCTTGCCCTGTCACTACTGCCCCTTGTAAAAGAGTGCCGCTCCAGCTCTCTTGTAGGAGCCTTTCAGGTAAGTCTCCTTTGAGCTGTCTACACGTTTCACTGTTGGAAGAATCAATACTAGTAAGTATTTCATAATTTTCTGGTGGAAAAACCTGTTCAGCCAACCTCACGCTAAAATAACATACTTGAACACGTCAGTGATTTAACGCATTTTAAACACCTAAATACACTCACATTTTATTTGTAAACGGATCTCACTATTTGCTCAAAGATAAAACGTGCTCAATGCAGCTCACACTTACTACATGTGAGCCGTGCTTAAAAACACGTCACTGTGCTGTAAATTTCGACTTCTCCCCGGCCTGAGCCCCCCGCCGCACAAGACTACGGGCCCCGCGGCCACTGCCCCGCTCACCCAGCGCGCCCCTTCCCAGGCCAGCCCGCAGTAGCGCCGGGCGCTGTCCCGCAGCTCGGCCCACACGCCGGGGCCCGCCCCGCGCCGCCCGCCCGCCGCCATCTTCCCGCGGGCGGCGCGCGCCCCTTCCGGCCCGCCGCCTGACAACCGGCCCGTACCACTGCCCGGCGCGGGGGGACGGCGGGAAGAGCCATCGCTGCCGCGGAGAGCGGGGGGCGGCGCGGCACGGGTGGGAGCGGCGGGGCCGGGCCCGGCTTCCCTCGCTCGCCCGGCGGCGGCTCCGGCACCTCTCCCGACAGACCCTCCCCTTGGCAGGGGGGCCGCAGCCGGGGAGGACCGGCAGCTCCCCTCAGCCCCGTGCTCCGGCACCGACGAGGCCCCGCGGGAATCCGCTCCTGTCCCTCCCTAAAGTTACGCGCAGGAAAACTCACGTCCCGCGCGGCGCCCGCCGCCTCCATGTGCGCCCGGGCGCGGGCGGGTGTTCCCAGCAGCAGAATGCTTGGGAAGGGCCCCGCTCCCGCCGGGACGGCCGCCGTGCGCGTTGCCGGGGCGGGCGCAGGGCTGTCGGCGGGGCGGGGGCGGCAGGTGGGGCAGCCCCGGTGGGGCAGGGCCGGGGCGGCTCCTCCTGCCCCGCGTGTGCCCAGAGCTGACCGCGCCGGGGCTGCTGCTGCGCCGGGGCACGAGTGCAGTGGCGCACGGCAAAGGATCTTCCTCCGTCTATGTTTGTTTAACTTTTTTTTTTTTAAATATTTTTTTTCTTTAAATAACGTGCGCTAACTCAATTTTCACAGTGCAAGGCGAGTGACTTGCCCGTGAAGCTGGTACCACCTAAGGGACTGGGATAGGTAAAAGGTGGAAGTGGGTTTTTTAGCTGTATCAAACAACATAAGAATGAGTTTGGCCGTGGTAGCGAACTATCAGTGAGAACTGCAATCCAGTCTGGGTCATGACAAAAAAAGCCCTTCATTTTTCATCATCCTAGACTGCAATTTAACCGTGTAAGTACACTGTAAATCAGGAACACATTTATGTGGTTCTTAAACTTACCCAACAGTTACCCAATCTAAACAAAGTTAAGCCAAAGCACCAAAAATAATGAAGTTTACCATATAGCATTTTTCCTGATACTACTCTTTTGTTTAGAGGAGACAGTGCAACCCCATTTTCTCTCTAGCAGCATCATTTCTTGTGCAGTGACATCCATTAAAGGTCCACCTTCACTCTGCCATATGTTTTGATATTTAAGACATCCCCGTAGCAATAATAACCCCGTTTTGTATTTTGTGTATTTGCTTAGAAAAGTATTTTTAATGCAATTACAAACTAGGGGAATATTGGGGACTCAAGGCTTTGAAAATACTTTTTAAAAACAATGGAAGTATTCTGGTCATTTTAGTCATCCTAACCCAAACTCTAAGTCCAAGCAAATTTAATCAGTACTATCATAGGAACTGGAGAGAGCTATTATTTTCATTTAAAGAAACACAAACAAACACACACAAAAATTTGAAAACACCAGTGAGGTGTTTCCTGGCTCTTCTGAAAAACAAACAAACACCCCCAAACAAACAAAAACACAAAAAAAAAAATCTCCTCACACCCTACCTTCATCAGATTCTGCACTGCAAATAACAGGCAGATGAGCAGCAGCTGACCTGACATTTTCCTGAGCTATCTTTGTCTCATTTGGCATCAGACAACTGTGGAAGCAAAAGACTGCAGAGGATTTATTTTAAAGGACTTTTTTCTTTTTTCTTTTTTCTTTTTTTTTTTTTTTAAGGAGCTTCATTGCTGAACGTAACCTGTAACTGGCTTAATTTTGCACTAATGTCAATGCTATATCACAGAAAGAATTCTTACCTTTTTGATAATACTCATCAGTGCTGACAATACAGATTTCATTGACTCCCTGATCTCCAGAGCATTCAAGCAGAGTAGTATTTGATATATCCAGCCTCCTTCTGGTTTGATCATAAGAAAAAAAAAAAAAAAAGAGAGATTCTACATTACAATTATCAGCTTCATGTAATTCCAACTGGTTTTTAGTGATTTGGGGGGTTTTTAATATTGCAAATTTATTTTCCTTAAAATTAAGAAACTCAACACTTACCATTACTTGGAACGTAGTTCTGGACGGCATCTGAGAAAGGCTTTTCGACATCAAATACAGAGTCAGCTACTGAACTGTCCATTTTTATTTCAGAATTTACTGAAGCAATGGCTGTTCCTTTTGAATCTTGGTCACTGTCATGTTCACTATCTACAGCTACATTCATTTCATGTTTCTTCTCTGGTGTTTCTTCTAATAGCTTTCTTCTGCCTACTCCTGCAAATAAATGTAAAGGGAAATCATGATTGTTTTCCAAGGATTCAACTTAAACACACATACTCCAATAAGATACTCACCTCTACAGATATTTTAATTTTTTTTTATTTTTCTCAGTTTAAAGCCAAACATTAGAGTACCACATTAAAGTAAATACGCTAAGAGTTATGATTAAGAAATTATTTAAGAAACACTATTCAAATAATGGTCACAGAGTTTGGAGATCATTAAGCAAAACTTGTACTAGAGTTAAAAATCAGTGTTCAGGATTTGATAGATAGCATATAGATTCCCTGGTCAGGATTAGTAAATCTCTTTCTTATATCCAAATACAAGAGCTTTAGAAGGAGAACTACAAATGCCATGTAGGATTAAAGATTAACGACTTCCCACAAGATAACAAGCTTTACTGCAAAATACAAGGAACCACAGGACACATGCAGGACTATGACTGAAGACAACTGGCTGCCTCCAGTTTTAGTGAACTGGAGTAAATTGCCTGAAGTCAATAAAATAGTGCTTTCAAAAAAAAACGCACACCTTGCTTACCCATGAAGAAAAAAAATAAAATTATGAATTGTTTCATTTAATTCCATGCTTCAAGACAGTAGACCAAAGATACGCATCACAAATAGTCCAGTAGTAAAAATTCAAGTAATTGCCTGCTACAATGATATTAACCTGTATTATCAGATCCTCAAAATATCATAAATCAGACATTAACTAGTATGAGTTAGGCTCACTATCTCTTAATTTTAAATCACCAGAAGGAGACAGTGTTGTATCTGTTTTATTTCTTTCTGCCAACAAAGGATTTTTTGTTCTTGCTAAATCACTGTTAGTGAAACATTGGTCTAGTAACTTTAGCTGCATTTTGGGCAGCACACTTAATTGTATAGCAGACAAAAGTTCTGCCAGCTCTAGAAGAACATTCCTTTTTTCCATATATTTTCTCTGCCCAGTGTCGAAATTGTGCCCCTTTTGTGCAGAGACAATGACCTCTGCATAGTATTTTCTTTAGTTGAGTAAGCTGTGATTTCATGATGAATCTTTTCAAATTGCAGATGCAGCTGCAGCAGTTTGCTTCCCTCACAGAGGGAACTTTTTGTTTTAACTTCAAAAAAAATTGTTGGAATGTTATTAATGTGTTTAGTAAATCTGTTCATCATACAATATTTGCATAGTTTTCCTTTTTTTGGGGACATGAACTCTGTTCACCCTACTGTGATTTTGTCAGTTTCCTTGTTTTCCAGTATTTTTTCCAAAATGCCAAGCTGTCCTTCCCCAAATTTTTCTTACATGATTTCTAAATTGATTTCAGCATTTTCTGCACCTTCTCCACATTTACTACTATCTTTTTTTGTTCAGATGCCTTTGCTCCTACCTCCATCTCATCATTCTCTGCAGTATTAAATATACTGGTGACAGTAGTCCTAGTGTCATTTCTATTTTCATTTGGCTTTTTGACAAACCATGTATGCTTAGACTTTTTTTGACAGGCTTAATTGTTAGTTTTACTAAATATATTTGCAAAGAACGCTGGTGGTCTGTTTAAAATACTACTGGAACTCTTTCTGCTAGAATATAACTGCTACTATTTATATTTCTGGACTTTTACTCTCTGATTTTCAGATCCTTTCTTTTTTTCTTTTCTTCTTCTAACTAGTTTTAGTAGGAGCAATCTTTTTTTTTTTTCAGTATTATCCATCTCTCTGTTTACAACAGTATCTTGTTTTTCAACATACACTCTATCAGCCAGGTTTATGAGCAATCCCAGGTTGTCAGGATTTAATTAATTTTTTTTTAATAGCAGTTTGGCTTTCTAGTTTGAGGGTTTTAGGAGACATTAGGTGTCTATTTTTTTTTTCTTTAATAATGTCTTCTATTTTAGAGGGCTTCCAAGGTAAAAGGTTGCATTCGATCAGACTAATATCACATGATTTTTGCTTTTATTTTTAGTAAATTGTCTTTGTAAATTTGTCAGATTCAGTTAAGACTTTGGTATTACTTTGCCTTTTGAAGTAGTATTTGATGACGCCTTCCAAAACTCAGATTTATTTTCTATGCTTTTGTATCTTGCACTGTCATAGTAGCTAGAATTGACTGGCCTAAATCTAAAGATACAGAATTATATTTTCCTTTACTGTATCACAGGTAATTTTTATATTTCTTTCTAAGATCGGGATTAAGACTATCCATCCTCTGGTGAGAGAAGCTGATACTGGGAATATGAATCTTCCCATGTTACTTCTGCTTCACCTTTCTGATGATGTTGCATGTTTATAGGAATTTGTTCAATTTGTTGCTTTTCTCTGACAACTATCAGTAGGAGCATCAAGAGCTGTTGAATATTCTACTAGGTTGGTAGATTTTGTTGTTGTTTTTTTCCTCCACTGCCCTGTTTGTCACTGCCAGCTGAAGAGAAAGATCAGTCTCTTTGGAGGTATCTGCATTACTGTTACCTAATTCTTTATGTTTAACCTTCTGTTTTGAAGTGCCTTCAGTTTCTTTTCCATGTGGTATTTTATCAAGGCTTTACTGAGGCCTTTTTTTTTATCATGGAAGGTTAGTTCTTCTCTTCAAGCAATTTTACCTTCCATTCTGAAACTCCACGTGTCTTCCAAATGGCCAGTTTCTTCAGAAGTTTTGGTACCTGTTAAACCAAAGCCACTAGATGAGGGGTGAGGAGAGAAAGGTTGGTCTGGAGTCAGTTCTTGAGACTCCCCAGGTTTCTGATTATATTCATCATTAAAAATATCCTGACTGAAATCTTTGATGTTGTTTTCATAAAAACCCAGTGGGTCATTTTTATTCTCTGGTTTGTGAATTTTCTCTTTTACATCATTATCCATTTTGAAATGGCTTTTGGATGCTGAATTTTGTTCTGCATTACAACTTTGGACTGTTTTGCCTTTCTCAGATGTTTCCAGACTAAGACTTGGTTCACTGCCACATGGAGTCTTCTTGATGCCCAGATGATTATTTTCAGTTCCTGGTAGTTCCCCATAACTCTGCACTTGCTCTTCTTTGGCTGTTGAACTCTGAAACTTCAGTATGTCTGCAAAATGACTGAAAGAGAAGAAGTGGCTCTGTTCTTCAGATATGTCGGGCTTTTCTTCTGTGTGTTTTATGTCTGAGGGATCACAGTTTGGAGGTAGGCTAGGAGAAGAAGAAATCTGATCTGATGCAATTGATTCATGTCCCTGTTGATTATCATGTGCGTCCATATTATAATCAATAAATCTATTATAGATATTTGTGTACCAACCTGTCTGGCCACGTCTGCTTTCTGACTCCTGATTTCTCTTTTCAGCTTCAGTGTTTTTCAACAGTTGGCTTTCAGATACCACATCTTCTTCTGAACTGTAAAGTTCAATTGGCTTCTCTTTGTCACATGTTAGTGTATCAAAAGATGATTCTGTGCTATTTGAGGTGCTTTTGGTGTCATTAAGAGTATGTACACTTGCTGGTGGTACCTCCTCAGGATTTGGCCTGTTACTGTGTGAATCTATTATTTCTGGTGCATAATTCTCTTGATCGTCGTCTGCCACTGCTTTAGCTGTCTCCTTTGATTCTTCATCCATGTGTGATTCTTCCTGGTCTAAAGTCTGCTCTTCCTCATTCTTATTTGCTTCATCCTTTGTTTCTCCACTTTTCTGGTCCTCTCTAGCAATTGTATCTTTCTCAGCATGGCCAAAATTAAGAACATCACTTAAACCCAAATTAAACCAATTTGATTTGGATTCTTGGCTTTCACTCTTTTCCTCTTCTGACAGTAACTCTGTGTCTGGTGTTTCTTGTTCAGTATTGGAATGCTCTGGCACACCAGAAACATCATGGATTTGTGGATCATTTTTTTCTGATGCCAAATGTACATCTTCATTCTCTTCACCAAAATACAGAAAGTTTGTCAGTCCACCTTGAAACCAACCAGGTGCTTGGGGTTCTTGTTCTTCCTCATCATTTGGCTCCTGTGAGTCATTTTCTTCTGTTACCATTATTTTTCTCCCTTGGTATTTATTTTCTTCTAAAGATTTAGTAACGACTTCTAAGGGTTCTTCATCATTTTTACTTTCTGTGGTGAACCATCCTGAAATCCAGCTAGACTGAGTTTGAATGGGTTCTAGTGGGAGACTATTTTGCATTTGTGGCTCTTCAGTATCGTCTTTTCTAACCAACTTTTTGTTTGCAGACTCCTGAGCTCGAGTTTCCTTGGAATCATTTTCAGAAACTGATTCAATTCTTTCTTCATTTTGTATGGAGTCTTTTGTATAATTTAAGGCTTCATTTTCATGCAGCTTTGGTTCTGCATCAGACAATGAATATTCACTTTCTTTGTTGTGATCATATAATGTGCTATCTTCATTTTCAAAAACATACTTATCTTCATGAAGACAAAGGAAATCAGTTTCCTAAAAGAATAATATTAACTTTTAAAATGGTTTAATGTGTAATTTTCTATAGCACTGTGTAGCACAGCAATATATATTCTCAGTCTTTCTGTATAGTTATAAGTTTACACAAAAAACTATAATTAATTGTATTGTTCCTAAGGGTTCTATATCATGAATTATATAAAAATTTTAGAGGACAATAAACATGCAAATAGAGCAATTGTAAAAACAAACATGGAATAAAATATGCATCAACACTTGAATTTCTTACCAGATATTAGATTCTCAGTTGCTGTAAACTACACTGGAAAATCTGGTGATGTTGATTTACCTTAGTGAGCACTTCAACTTCTTCTCCAATAAAAGTTTCCTCAACCTTCACAGCATCTCTTGGGAAGTATCCAAAATCCTTCCCTTTCTGTAAAAAATATAAAAGGAATGAGAGCATTTAAACTTCGGTGATAAATATGTTAGGTGCTTGCGTATGTCCTAGAAAAGCATGGATCAACAATAAGTTTACAGAACTGCCCTCAACCCCTTCATTCTGTTTCATCAGAAGACTGGTTTGTTTTTCCTTTGCAGAAATGTTCCATTTGCCATTTCAGAAAGCAGGGGGAAGTGTATTACTCCATACTATTATTTTCTGTGTTATTTTTATGAATGTGTGTTTGTGCAGAACCCAGGCAGTAGCCTTTGAACTGTTCCAGCTGAAGACAGTGTTGTGCACACAGATGGTCGCAACCGGCTCCTACTAAAACTGGCTCCCATTGTCTCAAGTGGGAGAAAAGTCATGGCTTAATAACTAATGACCCGTAGTAAGTTACAAGAAAAGTAGGATATGACATTCAGGTACAAGCAGCTGAAGAGAAAATGGCCATGAAGATGACAACACTGCAAAAAATAGGTTAACGATAATGTCCAAAAGAATCAAGTAAGGGTCCTTCTGGCCAAGAAACCAACTGCTAGAATAGATCTTGGAAGACAAGGAATAGTGAGGTACCTGCAAAGATACTCCCGAATGAAAAAAAAGTAAGACAGAATTTCATTGTTAAACAATAAATGTGAAAGATCATTTACCAAAAAAAAAAAAAAAAGAAAAAGTTTTGAAGTACTTCCACAGCTTTACTAGCAGTAAAACTTGATTTGGATCAATGTATCTATTCCTTCTGTTCTAACTGTGTTGTCCATTGTTCCAAATCATTAAATATGCATGATAACTTCTCAGTGAACTTTCCTTAAACACTGAACTGTGAAGTCAAGTCCCAGTACTGGATCTCTTACCTACCTGTAGATAGGAACCTGACCTGATAGACCTGAGTGTTTGTAAGGGAACCAGGTGAAATCATTACAGCCAAATGATAACGTGAAAGAGTCAGAAAACTTGTATTCTGATCTTGAATTTGTTTCTTCATGAGTGATCTTTGCCAAGATTTGATTTTGCCTTTCTGTATAAAGATAGCAACAATGACCCATCTCCCAAATACTGTATTGATCCAGGACTGGTTAATGTTACAGAAGAGGTGGAAGATCCTTAGAAGCAAACAGACTGCAGTTGTTATGCTATTATTACACTATCTAAAATATTTACAGGGAAAGTCTTTCGGATTGAAGTACTTACACTTCCAGCCCACAGGTTTTCATTTTCCCTGGAAAGTTTGGAGTATACGATTATTTCTTCTCCTGTTTTGAAGTTAAGATACCGGCAATCAGGCCCTAAATAGTCTGTAATGGCTTGAACTCGGCTCATTGCCTCTGGAATAGTATGTAGAAAAAAGGAAACAAATAAGTATACTGCCATTTTGTCTGAAGTCAGGTTACTGATGAGGTCTGATATATATATAATACTGATGTATTAACAAACATTTCAATGTATGTGCTATGTTATGATACTAATCAGTTTATATCATCAAGTGGAAAGCAACTAATGGGAAAAGCAGCCCTATCCTGTTTTCTTTCCTATTTACTGCAGACATCGAGTGGAAAAGCTCTTGTCCTATGTGGACATTTTCCAATGTTTGCTCAGCCAAAGTTTCAACGCTTAAATGTCTATGCAGAATTAGCAAATTTAACTACTACAGCCGGATCTAAACAGCTAAAAAATATTTCCCAGACACACTTATAATTTTATACTTTAGAAATTCTAAGTTAAATCTAAGTATTATTTCAGGGATTTTGCCCTCTATTTATCTTATGAAGGAAATAAGTAAATTTAAAGTAAAATAAGTAAAGTAAATAAGTAAATAAGTAAATTTAAACCATATAACTTAAACATATTGTTAAGACTAAAGTTTCCAATTCAGGTTGAATTACTTTAAATTTTCTTTGTCTCCACCACTGTCTCCCCACAGAAAGCACTACTGATATGCTCTGGTCAGTTTGGAGCCCATTCCATGTGCTGTTCCCCAAAGATAGACTTCTCTGAACATCCAGAACCCACCGAAGTTGGTATAGCTCCACAAGAAAATAAAAAATCCATCACCAGAGGAAATCTAAGGCCTCTTCCACTTCAGGAAAAGCTATCTACATTGAAAACACAACACTTAAGGCTGCCAACCCAGGGGAAACAGCGTAGAAACAGCCTCATATAATTATGACAGGTTTCACAATGGTAATCGGTGGATAATAAATGGGACATTATTTGTCACTGCCCACTTGTGATTCAGTGGCTCTGCCTCCCACAGAGCTATTTGCTCCTCAGGAACTACATAACTATTTACACCACTTACTTCATGTTAAAGAAGAAAAATAAGTAAAGAGGATATAATTAACAGAGTATTTTTTAAGAAGGATTACAAAAAAAAAATCCCAAACCAAACAGCTTCCTTATGGTAGAAAAAAAAAGAGTTTTGCAGAATAGGCTATGAATGTGCTATAAACACGTTAGAGTCTTCTTTCTCAGTTTAAAACCTACTGTTTTAATTTTATTTATATATATATATATATATTTTTTTTTTAGATTTTATTTTGTACCTGTAAAAAACAAGTTAAAATATTTTAAAGTTGTTTTATATTGCCCATTTTGGGAAACCTGAGAAACACTAGCTATTCCAAAATATTTTTACTGAACTTTGATCTGTATATCCTTACATAGCAACCCAGCAAGTTTTTTTTTTCTCTTTTTGTTTTAAAAGTTTAAGCCTATTGCTCATAAACTTTGTATGTTAACAACAAACATTTGCTATGGCTACTTATTTTCTATCTAATTTTTTCATTGCTAATTTTGAAATTATGGTTTGTAGTAGCTGCATATACACCACAGAATCCTTTTGAAAAAAAACAAATTTTTACTTACTCTCACATTCCCGATCACCACACTTCTTCCATTCTGAAAGTACCTTTGTACTCTGCACGCTTGCTGAAAATGAAATTACTAACAACAGAATTCTCTGATCCAAGATCCTTGACATTTCAGATTAAATCCAGAATGCACTGAAATTGTGGAAACTGCATAGATGTGCTGTTAGCAAGAATATTCTACATTATTTTTCTTAGCCTAACAAAACATTGCAAATAAATTTACAATCCTGTTTTCCTTCTCTCATCTGCTTAACCACTAAGTACACTAAGCTAACCTGCTAACAATCTGCAGAGTCAGACGTCCTGATTATACACATGGGTTAATAATTAGCTATGTTCTGATAGCTAGGCTGATGGTTTGAATACAAAGAAACTAGTTCTGGTCACATCAGTGTTTAGTCTCTGTCAGACAGATTCTTCTGTTCTGTGTTTGTAGACGATTGTGGTTGGGGAAATACGACAGGAGTTGTATATTAGGATTATTTCTGGACTATGAATGCATTCTTAATGTACATCTTCCATCTGATTTTAAGATGGTGTGGGATGATGACCAAGCAGCCAGGCAAGGGCTGAGACAGCCTACACCACGTACCTTCTACATTATCTTTGTGGATGGAACTCTACATAGCTAATGCCAAGAAAAGATGAGTTGGCCAAAGCAGGAGGACCTGTGGGGGTAGGATGATCCTGTTTCGGCTCTGAAGAACTGAACAGAACAAAGTCATATGACCAGAGCTTTGAAGGACACCGTGGCCAAAAAAAGTAACTTTTGTCTGATTAAGGGTTATTTAAGTATATGCTAATAAGATTAATGACGTACGTGCTACCATATATACGACTATATTACTCAACTCTCTACCTAGATTATGCTACACATAAAGATGGAGGAGGAGAATAAGACTGGGCTGTATGTAAGGAGGGTGAAAATTTTATTTAGTTAGGACGAAAACCTGAAAAGATCTGGGAGTCACTTGGTGGGCTACTCTCCTCTCTCTCTTCACAAGCAGGGGTGCCTGCTCAGTAAGCTTATGTGTAGGATTATTATTATTACCCAGGCGAGCACAATATTATTGTTATTGTTAGTGCTCTATCACAGCTAGTGCATTTATCAACAGCAATTCCAAATCTGTGTTTCTGTTGTTTCAATAAACAGTACTATGTGTGAATCTGGGACAGTAAGGTTCTTATTGGACTCAATAGGAGTGTAGTTTTGGATTGGTAAATTAAACTATTCATGAGTCTGTGCTTGTGAAAGTTCTTACTGAACATGACTATACTGCCAAATTGATTATAATCATAAATTAAACCAAGCCACATCCAGGCCCTCTGATCTCTAGGGACCAGCTGGAATGCAGGGGGCAGGGGTATTTTCTGCCGAATTTCTATACTCTTAACTGAATAGATGAGCTATCAGTTTTATGGTTATATTGATTTTCATGATTGCTAATATAGCTGCTGACAGTTTCCTAGCTTTTTTTGTTCGTTTAATGAACTATATTTTGTGTGCACTGATACATTTTAGATACTTTGTAGCTGGTCATTGGGAACTCTGAACAGAATTTTTTTCCCACATACTATTTTGGAGCTTTCTCATGCACTAGATGCTAAGTAAAATCCTTTAGCATGGGGAATACTCACTCAACTCCAAAGTCTTTTAGAGGTGCTTGGCAGTTTTCAGGCTCATAAGACAACTAGAAAATCCATATGCTACCACTACATCATATATCACAGAGAATATACCAAAGGTAAGCAAATGACATGTCCTGCTTTTTAAAGAATACCCTCTTTCTTAGCAATCTATTATCCAATATGGAGTTATAAATAATGTTTTCTCAAATACAGGTTACGCTCTACAGTAGTAATTATGCAGGGAGTTGTCAAATGGTTATATTGCTGTGAAGTTGTACTATAAATGAAATCTTGCAGATAATCATAGAATACCATGTTGGAAGGGGACCTCAAGGATCATATGGTCCAACCTGTCTTTGCAAAAGCATGGTCTAGACAGGATGGTCCAGATGAATCTTAGAAGTGTCCAACATTGGGGCATACACCACTTCCATGGGGAAATTACTCCAATGGCCAATTATTCTCATTGTGAAAAATTTTCCTCTTCTATCTAATCAGAATCTCCCTTGGATTAACTTGTATCCATTGTCTTTTCCATGTGACTCCTTGTAAAAAAAGGAGTCTCCATCTTCTTGTTTGCATTAGAAACAAGCTTTGCTTCAAAGGTTTTCCTGCTCTTCTTTGGTGACCTAAACACAGTACATCATACTTACCAACAAAAAAGACTCCACCTTTCCTTTCCCACTCTCCTGTACGAGGGAGCCTTTTCTCTCTGCCTTCTTGATAGCACCCCAAAAATCTGCATTCCTTCCCAACCTGATCTTTGCAGTCATATGGTTCCTACTAGGCCTGCCCCTCCTTCAGTTCTGAGTATGACTCATGTAGAATTTGCTGTTTTCTCTTTCCCCAAGCTGTATTCTAGCTGCAGCACAGTTTCCCCTTCCTCCTGCTCTGTAACTCAAACCTGCCAGACACTGGTGCTTAGTCTGATTTACTGAGCCAGCAAAGAGAGGGCACAAGGTGAGACACGGTCACATTAAGCAGCAGTGGCCTGCAAACAGAAACATCACAGCAGTTGGCATGTCCTTCAATTGCAATCTAACACTTTGGCCCCTTCCTTTGCCACATGATCTGGTTGTCAGACAGGCCTATCCTATGACCTAGTGCACCAGCTGACTCTGCTGTTAGGCAATGCACGGGGGAGCCTTGTGCACCAAGGAAAGTACACTAAAAACACCACCCAGTCACTCCTGACTAGCTTTAATGCTGCCCCATCCCCAGCATCAACATTCCCTCCATTGAAGCTTGTATTGCTTAGTGGCTGAGTGATCTGGGACCTTCCCTGACACTCTCTACATTCATCTGTAGGATGTGAAAGGAGAGAAATGGAATGCCAAGCAGCTAAAACATGATAAATGTAAAGGAAGCTGATAAGTAGGAAAGTAGGACAGGTTTGTTGTTTTTTTTTTTACTTTTCATACCCAAGTCTCTACAGGACACATTGGTGAGAAGGAACATACAAGAAATTTGTATTGGAACTCTCTATATGCTAAGTGTAAAACAAATTAAAAGAAAAAAAAAGACAACATTTTTATCCAACTGGTCAGAAGTCTTTCATAGTGTTGCACACCTACCAGGAAACACTGGGAGAAAACCCAACAGTGGGCCCAGGAAGGTTAACAGTCCCTTTTTGAACCTGGCGACATGGAGCTCCTTTACCTAAAAATGAGAAAGTCAGGTATTCTGACTTTTCATACTTAAGCAGGTTTGTGTGGGAGAACAATCAGACCCACACCCTGAGATCTGCACATTATTACTGTATTTGTGAAAATAGTTCTGAACAGCTCTGACTTCAGTTTCCTATGGGTATCCAAACTTAGTCTCAAGCCTTGACATGGAGGTAAAATAAATAGCTCATCCTAGCTACTCAGTTAAATCTACATCTGAAATTTTCAAGTTATTATGGGCACTGCTCATTGTGTAGCTTAGTCTCAACAACCATTCTTCAAGGCTTAAATGCTGATGAAGACTGCTCTGATCTCTGTTATTTATTCCTCTAGTAACTTCAATAATAAATCATATTTATATTAAATATTCTTTACTTCTGGGTGTAAATCCTATACTTGCATATGCTATACAAGCATAACTTCTAATCACCTTTGAACCAAAGTCAAAGATTCATAGAGTTTATTACAGCTGGCTTCCAAAGGACAAAGTTGAAAGCTTTATAGCAGATAGAGTGAGACTTCTGTTACTTTTTGTTCTGTAGAACTGAAGTAATGAATATGAGTAGTCTTGCACATAAAAAGACAAACAATGATAATGAAAAAGAGCTATTTCCAACAGCTTTCATTAGGATGAAACTATTAACTTTTTATTTGCAACGACACCTTAGTGACTGTAACTACTGAGCTAGAAAGGTAGACATCTCTTGTGGCTAAAATTCCTATGGCTCTTATCCTAAAATTCACAGAAGGATGAACTCAGAATTAATGGTGTAATTTAAATAATCTGAGTAGTATTGCACACTGGATGGCTCTTTTAAGACATGGCTTTGTATAAGTAAGGGAGATGTTGCATTTCCTACACCACTTGGTGTCTGCATTAGTAATAAAGATCCCAAAGCAAATTATAAGTTGGTAAAAGTTCTCCTAATACCTATTTTATTATAAGAACATTACATACAGCATTTCTATGCTTTTATTATAGCATCAAAGAGCTCCATACAGAATATAGTTTCACAGTGTAGAATAATGCACTAATATATGTAAGAATATAGTCCCCAGCAAAAGCACTTCAACAATATAGTTCTCTTGATTTAGGACGTTTGGCTGAAGATATGGATCAACTTTTACATTGGATCAAGTGTCATGCCAAAAAGATTTTTTTAAACAGTATCTTTAAAAAATAAGTCAAAGGAAGAAAAGTAACACAAATTCATGCTTCCAGTTAGACAAATTTAAACAGGTTAACAGTCATTCATCATCCAGACTTAAACCAACTATTTCACCTATGATAACAAATAGCAAGATAAAGCTTCCCTATTACAAAAAGTTACAAACATAACTCACAGTGCATTTCTAGAAAATCGTGGAACCTGAGATTTTTATAATTTTGCATCTTCAGAATACATTTCCAAGCTTTCAGTGCCTCACATTTTGCCGTATAATAGAATACTGTCACCTAATAACACCTGCCTGAATGAGAGGAGAAAAAAAAAAGTCTGAAAGAGTTAAATACAGGTCTCTGTATATTACTCATACACCATAGTCTCAGGGAAGTACTTCTTTGATCAGGGAAACTAATTTTAAAGATCTTGGGCACAAATACAACGAATGTTTGCCCCGTTGTACCGCAGTAATTGCTCAAAAACCAGTAACTGAACCTGAATCTTAAAATTGTAACTTGGACCTAACAAGACCATCACTTTCCTCAGAAATAAAAGATGCTCTAGATATCTATTTGCAAATTTACTGGTTTCGGAAATTAACTTTGCTGGAGGGGGGTGTTCAATTTACTAATATCTACTTTCTCCATATTTATGTTTGGGTTTCCTTTGAATAAAATATAAAGAAGTTCCAAGCACAAAGACACTGCCTTAAGTACAGATGCAGGAATCTGAAGAGGTATACCTTTTATGTAAAGTCATAGTTAATGACTTATAGTTAATGAACCATCTGTATAAAATCTATGCTGACAAGGGCTCTAAGTGGAGCATCGTGCAAAATAACACATTCTTGGAGACTTCCACTTTATCTGTGCATCAGGACTGAACAAAAACATAAGTAATGATACAGAGTCAGTGCATAGTATAAAGGCTCTAAAAAAATGAACCAACTGGCATTTGAAGATACACTTAAAGCTAGAAGGGACCATCTGATGGAAGCACTCCACAAGACAGGTGTAGAACATACCTGGTATGTTCTCTACTCACATAAAGCATCTCTACTCCTTTCTTAGAAAAGGGGAAAACTATTGTTCCTTGTTCTACTTGAGTGAAATGTAAACGAAGTGTTCTTCCTTTGATCTCAACTCACCGCTCGGGGGGGTAAATTTAATAATTTCCTACCCCATGCTATCTGCACTAAATGCTCGGAAAATACAGCCTATTCCATCACATTTAGTCTAGAGTTGTCAGCTCTTTCTGTGGTCTTGCCTATCCACAGCTCTGAAGTTGTTTCAGGATTAGAGGAGGGGACCTTGAGGGAGAACGTAACAGTTAGTAAAAACTGTGCTGCTTTATTGTGCTAGTAGTATACTACTATCTTATACTATTTCTGATTGGAATATTGGCTGGAATACCTAGCTGTTAGATAACTTCATTATTACAAAGTTATCACACACTGATGTTTACGTTGCATTGAGCTGCTTAGATTTAGCAAGGCTAACAATAAATAGCACAGTTGAACCATGGCACTTAAGATTCTTCTAACAAACATCAAGCTATCAAATACATCACCAGGTTTGTATTTGGCAACAAAACTCCTGTATTTTCAATATCAGAAACAATTTGCTGCCTGAATGTAATGTAACCTGAAACAATCAATCCAATCCCTAGTTCACCTACCATGACCCATCACACTGTTTTTATACACTCTGATTAATAGTATGGTACTCTAAAGCAGCGGTCAGGAGTTTTGTATAATGACATTATTAGTATCAGCCATTAAAATCTGCAGAGTAAATACACTACAGCAGTGAATCACACAAGCTCAAAATAAGAAACCTCAAAAATCCTGTTAGGAAAAAAAACATAATTGACAAAACTAAAATGGCTTCCAAAGGCAATCAGAAATGTGAAGTTAGTTGAAACATGGAAACTAGTAACATCTACTCAGTATAAGACTGTTTTTTTTTTTTTTTTGTAAAAGGCTGGGTTTAATATGTTCAGTGAGGCATTTGAACTTCGTCCTTCAAAAAGGACAGCACACTAAATGATGAAAATTTTCTTAAGGGAAGGAAATACAGTTGGAAACTACTGACAAGAACTAAAAACTACTCTGCTGTAGAGAAGCAGAGGGAGATAGGATATGGACTGAAGAACCCGAATAAAGAATTAAATTGACTGACAAAGAGGAAGCCTGAGGAGTTTTCCCACTGTGTCTATCTGTGCTGAAATGACACTCCATCCTCTGCTAGACACATTTAAGTCAGGACATTCAGCACTTTAGACCACATAAATCTGTCACTACTCTTGAGTTCAGATGAAAAATCAAAAACCTGACATACTCCAAACTAGAACTTTGCAAAAGTCTGTTCTATGTTGCAGAAACATGGGGTATATATGACATTTCATACACTAAAATAAGCTTACATGTCCTTTCCATACCAAAATCTTTCTAGGACTTCTTAGTCTGTGATTTGGCATATCAGATAATAGGATTCTCTCCTGTCAAAACAACACAGATTATAGCATGTTTCATACTCAGTTAATAGACAACTCATTAAAGTCTTTAAGACTAATTTTGAAAAAGAGCTTGTAAGGTAGAGTCAGCTGCATTTACAATTCATGCTTTAAATGTAGAAAGACCAAGGTAATACACCTGTTAAAAGAAAACGTCACAGGCATCAAGAGAGTAGTCTACAAAGCCACATTTATTTGCACATGTACAGAACAAAGCAACAGATGTTATTGTTTTCAATACAAAATTATATAAAACCAGTATTCACCTTCAGAGATAACACCATACCACTTTAAGTTTTATTAAATACATTCAGAAAGCATTCTTGAACGCACAAAACATTAGTATTAGGTAGTCCCAGGTAACTCCAACACTGCAATGTAATTATTCCTAGTGGTATGAAGGGATCAAAGATTAGTCTGCAACTAAAATAAAAAGAACCCTGGTTGAGGAGCAAGCTGAAGTCTTTCCTCCACTGGCCACCAAAGCAAGGATCTTCACCAAACAGATTAACTGTCTCCAGAACATAGATGTAAATACTACTAAGCTGCAGAAGGCAGATAAGAGTGGTTTTCCAGACTGACTTGAGATACCTTGGCCAGTGTTAACATTCCCATTTAATCACTGCTTGCCTATGGATAAGAAGGTTTTATAAGACTGGAAGATAGTATCGACTAAGCGCTTGCGATTACAGAAGAAAGCAAAAAGTATAGATCCAAATCAATTACTTTTCCTTCCTAACCAGCACTGGAGAGATTATTTGCCATACTAGGTCTTAAAATTCCCATTCTTGCAAGGAATAAAGGAGAAAGGCAAAATTTTACATTTCCTGCAATATTGCCTCCCTAAATACGATCTAAAAAGGGGGGAATTTAATTGTCAACAGGACATCTCAAACAATTTATTTAAAATGCACATTTATTTCTACAAAAAAAAAGTGTATGATACAGAAGAAATGCTCATACCTACTTAAAAGGTTTACCTATTAAAATATACAGATCTTAATGAGTACAGGATATTTAAAAAAAAGATGCAAAGGAGTGTTAGTCTTTTATTTTTACATTTTCAGGAAGTTCACATAATTTTGGTATGTAACCTTTTACAAAATTATGTAAAAAGTACAAGAATGCCTGGTAAACAGTCTGCATTTTTCCAAAAGATTTTTTACAGCATGCAATTCTTAAGGCAGCCTTCTCTTCCTCCTTACAAGGAATCCTTTCACTCAATCTTCTGCTGCAAAGATTAGGCTAAGGAAGCTTGGTCTCTTCTGTTAACGCCTTTTGTCTTTCCTGTCTGATTTACGGTCTCTTTCACTCCGTGAAGTTCTCTTGCCTGACCGACTACTTTCTGATATTGACCTCTTTCTGTCAGACCTTGAACTTTTATCCTTTGAGCTTTTGGTATCTCTACTCCCACCTTTTGAGGACTTGTGACTTCTATCTACTCCTGAAGCATCCCTTCGCTTCCTGTCCGTGCTCCTCCTGCGTTTTCTGTCTCTGTTATGCCCTCTTCCTCGGCTTCGACTTCTACTTTCACTACTACTAGAGCTACTGCTGCTACTACCCCTGCTAGTACTTCCACTTGTAGTGCTGCTGCTGGTGGAACTACTCCGACTGGTACTGCTGCCAGTGCTGGAACTACTTGCACTAGTAGTACTGCTTGAAGTACTACTGCTACTACTGCTGCTGCTACGGCTATGACTCTTACCAGTTTTGTTTCCTGCCCTACCCCTGCTTCTACTCCTGGTCTTACTCTTACTTTCTACACTTGGTGTTTGATTCTGCTCTGCCTGTGCTTCAACCACCTTTATAGACACCATAGCATTTTCATCCTTGTCTGCCTGGGGCTCTATATCCTGAGTGGACTGAGACAACTGAGGTGACTGTGGCAGTGGCTCAGAGTGCGGCTGAGACAGAGCCTCAGCCACAGGTTCTGTCTGAGCTTCAGGAGCTTTCTCCTGCATTTCTTCAAGTTCAGCTTTATTTTCTGTTTTGATACCTTTCTCCTTCTTGGGAGAAGGAACATTACACACTTTTTCTGGCTGAGCATCACACTCTGTCTCTGGTTCTATTTCTTTGCCATTTTCATTTTCTACAGGTTCTACACTATCTGCGTCATTCATTTCAGCCACATCCTGCTCATTATCCACTGGCTGAATGTTTTCACTCTCCACTTTTATAATGGTGACCTCCTCATGCTGACCATCCTGTTGCTTGTCGTTCTCCCTCACTTCAGTAGTCTCCTCTACTTTAAACTCCACATCATGTTTCTGTTCATCCTCTTCCTGTTCTTTCTCTGCATCGCTATGCCCTGAACCTGAACCTATTTTTCCCTTTTCCTCCCCTGCCTCCTCCATTTCTACATCATTGTGCTGATTACCTGTCTCCATCTCTTCCACCTGCTGAGCCACCTTACCCTCTTCCTGCTCCTTGTTCTGTTCTTCCTTCTTTTCTTCATTCTGCACCTCCTGCTGTTCTTTTTCCTTCACAGATTGTCTTCTGGGCCTCGCCTCCATTTTGTTAATCTGCTCTGCAAATTCATTTCGCCTGCTTTCAAAGAGTGCTAGGGAATAAATGCATAAATAATAGTTAAGATAATCTACAGACAAAGTCTATTTTCCTTTTAACTATGAGCTAAATAGTTATCAAATTGTTCAACTTATAAATACTGCATCCTTATTCCTTCTGAAGTAGCAAGCCATTAATTCACGATGAAAAAGATTGCTAGTTACCTTACAAAAACAAAGCAAAGGGGACAGTAAAATCAATGGAGTATCAGAATGTAAAGCCCTAAATCTAAACTTACAAAAAGAGTTTTTGACTTCATTAAAATCAATCCAACCAACAGTATATCAAAATACCACCTTACTTTCCTGGTATTTATCAATTAACAACGTTATACTTCCTAAGGTAAATAAAAGACAGTAAGAATCAGCAAAAAGCTGGTTAGGTATTAAGAAAGCTTAATTACTGTAGGCTATTCAGGTGAGCTAGCTTCTCTTACTCATCAACCCCACGCAATGAAGAAAAGCTCCTAAGAAAAAAAAAAAAAAACCAACAACAAACCAATGTATTCTTAGTTTAATAAAAAAAAAACCAGTAAGACTACCATCAACCGGAGTATTTTAAATTGTTTTCCAAAAGAAAAATATAATGATCCTGCGAAACAGAAATGAACACATATTGAGATTAAAAAAGAAATCATCATAAAGTTCCAGTGCTGTGCTCAAGAAAACACTTATCAAATGCTCTGTAAACACCTGTGTTTCCTTAGTTTTCAATCCACAGAATCTGCCTTTTCAAAAACTAAGTTGCTGCACTGGCATACATCTGGGTACTAAAGCTAATATAAAGGACTATGTTTTAAACACATATCTCTGAGATTGTGCATACACATCTTTTCACTTCTTGTAACAGAATCGAATCACACCCAATAAAAAAATAAGTCACGGAAAGAGTAATGTTCACTTATGATGAACACCCAGGTAAGAACATACAGTTCGTCCTAAGCACAAAATTCATGTATTTAAGCTGAGACTTACATTTGTTCAGCAAACAAAGGGAGGCAAGAACAAGGGCCTTTTTATCACAAAGACCACTTACCATTCATCTTTTTCTGTGACTCTTCCATCAACTTCTGCGTAGCAGGACACATTCTGCCAGGTATGTAGAATAAATGGGGTTTTGTCTTTGTTCTTATGTATTTTATTATTTTAGCATTATGTTCATTCCATTCTTCTTGCTGAGAAATGAAAGTAAATCATCCTGAGATACGCAAGAATAGTTTAAACAAGGGAAAGATCAAGACCAAAACTAAAACTCACCAACTGAGCAAGCTCAACCTTTTGCTCAAGTAACCGCAGCTCTGTCTGTTTAGCACGTCTTTCTTCAAACAGTTCTCGCCTCTCATTTTCAACTTGCTTTCTTTCTTCCTCAGCCTGCACTTCAAGTTTTTGTTCAATTTCTTGTCGTCTCTTTTGCTAAGATTAATAAAGAAATACGTTAAATTTTTTCTACATCAAGAAAGTGTTCTAGTTTGGTCCACTTAAAATTTTTTAATTATTTACACCATTAAAGACATTCCAAAAAATACATCACAAAATATCTCCTAAATTACAGGTAATGGAAGAAAAGAGCATCATTGCTTGCTGGTGCCTTATTTTTTATTGGTTTAACTATAAAATGATGGGACCCTTTGAATTTCTGTCTGCTTTTCTATCATTACATTTGGATTTGAATTTTCAATATAAACTGAAATTATCTCAGTTGGGCAGAGCCAGGTGTTAGTAATGCCAAGATTGTGGGTTCAATCCCTGTAAAGGCCATTCACTGAAGAGCTGGACTTGATGATCCTTGTGGGTCCCTTTCAGCTCAGAATATTCTGTGATCTGTGACCTTCAACAAATTGTTTTTGTTTGTTTGTTTTTTCTCCAATGGCAGAAAAATAAAAAATGTATTTCAGGTATCAGGGAAATCAGTTAGATTTCTCACTTATGAGAGAAAAAAATCAAGTCCCCCAGAAACAAATGAAGGACTGCACACTGGTGTTTGAGACAAACAAAACAAAATAGTTTGTAAGTACTTCCAGTATATTAATTGCTAATTAAACATATTACTACAATATAGGAATGCCCTGTTCTCATGCCCTAGACCGCCATATGCTCAGATTGTACAATAATTGTCTAAAAAACCCCCAGAATTTAGTGCCTAAACAACAAAATAGCTGTAGCATAAAACTCCTCAGGCCTCTACTTTGATTTATAGCAAGTTTATACTTAAGAAGAGAAAAATGTCCATACGAATTCTCAGAAAAATTTTCCAAAGGACAGTAACTCCTCAAGGTCTCTTTGTGCAAACACATACATAAATTAGACAAGGACTCCATGGACCCTCCTAATCAATAGTTTCCTCTTTTAAAGCAAGCAGGCAAAAGTGAACTTTGGTCTTATGTGCCACGTGACAAGTTAACTAAACCACGCAAATACTGAATCTGAAAGTAATCCATACCAGCAGTGCAAGTCAGCCATGCTAACACTGCACAGAAAAGATTTTAACTTCAAAGACTTTCTATCTGCTTCCACTGAACTGCTGAAAGGAAAACTTTTGAACACTATTTTTAATCTAAAGGTTATTACTATTAACTGAATAACCCATTTAGGGCAACAGTAAACAAATAGCATATTCTTCATAATTTAAAAAGGCATACTAGGAATAAAGTTACCACCGTCCTATATACAAGTTTTTGAGGTAATCATTAAGCTATGCAAAGCCTTTGCTTCAGTGCAATCACACACTCATTTATAAAAAACAGAAATTCTTGTTATCCGTACTGGAAGGGGGAAGGCATTTTTACACACACAGACAGCAAAATACAACCACAGATTTCTGTATACTTGGTTATAATTTAAACATCTGGAACACATCAGGGTAGGTACTGCTTCAGCAATACCACATCACCATTATTTCCAGAAGTAGCCTAAGACCTCTAAAATTGTTACGTGATTTAATTCCATTTACTTTGAAATGATCCTCAATAACATGAACAAGTAAAAATATAATCTCTTTTGTGGTTTACATGTTTTAAAAATGTACATCAATTAAAAAAAAAGAATCCCCCAACACAGTCTTTTCACTTCTTCAAAGGTTAAAAACAGAGCTACAAAGTCATAGTTAGAGCCCCTTTCCTGCCTCCCACCCCTATTCCCTGACCTAAGCCAAAGAAAAACCTACATGCAGTCTCACCAATTTGCTGCACCTGCAAGAGAACTTTCATTCCTATTTGAAGTGGCTTAACCACACAATTTTGCATTATTATTTACAATCTGATAGAACTTAAAATGAGATACCCTCTCAGTAGCAATAGCAACTGTGGATTCCTGTTTAAATTTTTGAAGAGTGCCCATCAACAAGCCAAATATACGTCGATTCCTGAAAAACAAACAACAACAAAAAGGTATTTGAGATTCAGTTCAAGTACTAAGATTTTTATTTGCATAAATAATCAGAGAAACTTTGCACCTCAAAGATTTTTATTTTTATAGACTCAGTATTACTCAAGACCACTAGCAATAGAAGACATATTAACGCTGCCAACAGTCAAGGATATAATTTACAGTGACATATCATTTTGCTTAAGACACAGCTCTTATCCGTAATTCAGCACAGCTAGTACTGGGAAAACTGGAAGCCTGCACATTTTTCATCTAGAAATAATGACACTAAGGAAACAGTCCTAACGCAGAGAGCACTGAAGAAAAAAAGATTCGAGTAAATACAGTGGGAGGTATCAGTAAGGCAGCAAACTGGAAAGTCACTGGACTTTCTGAAAAACAAACTCCCCTGTCCACAACCTGTTTACAGGATTAAGGAGAAATGGAGCCAAAGGGGAGTGAAAGCTTATCTATCACAGTTGCCTAACGAGATACTGCACCGTGGGATGAAGCCAGTGCTCTCATCCAACTAGGTGCTGTTTTGAGAAAAGTAAGTAAAATTCTTCAACAAATTCCCTTCTTCAGAACAAGAACTGGATTCTTGACTTAACCTTTTCTTTATTTCTATTTAATCCCAAATTAAGTCTGTACAACAAGAGGCAGACTCTCTAAATTGCCTTGAACTTTTTTCTGATTAAGAGAGAAAGAAAATGCTACTGTCTTCATTAAGTACCACTCTACTACAGTGGCACAAACCTGACATGGAAAGGTAAAGGCACTCATATATTAAAAAGTAGAAACAGGAACAAATAAAGAACTGAAAGACAAAGATCACTCGAAGTGCATTTGTATAGGAATGACATCCCAGAAGACACTGTGCAAAACCAGGAGTTCAGAGAATGCTGTCCTCTTAAAGAACCTTTTTCTACACCAAATCATTCAGAGACCAATACTGGTTTTCTCATCTCCCCTGAAGTGAAAAATAGTAAAACTACAATTCTGAGGGAACAAACTTTTAGTGCCTGAAGCTCTAGGAAGCTCACTAGGAATTTTCAGTCTTCCTGTGAGGGAAGCAGTTAGAAATTGGTAACAGAAGCAAGAGCAGACCATTAGTGGTGTGATAACTAAAAGAAGCGAGCAAAGTGCCAGTTTTCTGTACCAGTTGATTTGTGGGCCTTATCAGAGAAGCCTTCTATAGATTCTTATTCCAGTTTTCATTCTTCCATTTATTTGAGGTACGGATTATTGCACCAGGAGACTTGCAGTCTGAAGTGGATTGACTCTAAGGAGTTTGGACACAGTTGCAAATTTGTTTTTCCAACACCTCTTACAAACAGAACTGCATTTCAGCAAGAATTTTAATAAGCTACCCTGAGACAAATAAAATATAGGAAAAAGGAGATATATATAGGAGAAATCGAAAAAGCAGCAGGTAAAAATGAAGGTCAGACTGAACACACAAAAAACCCCACATGATGGAACTACTGTTTTTTAGAAAAAAGCTGGGGAGGAGAGGAACATACACCCAAAAGCCCCCCTCAACCAACAAAATAAATTATGAACCAAGACAGCTGTAACAGTCCAAACAGTTAATGGACCAATGAAGCTAAATATATTTCTGTTTTATTCAGAGGCAATGTTACAACAGCATTAGCAAACCTGTTCCTGTAGGGGGCCTGAGAGGTAGAATTCCCTGTCAGTTACCTGACCCCAACAATGTGCATGTTATTGCTGTGTTTTCAGAGAGTATTCCTTAAAATAAATTTAACACCGTTATGGTAACTCTTCAATATAATCTTTGATACACAACAGCCTGTGTTTTATACTTTTTAAACCCAAAGCTACTTCCAGTGCTAGCACTCAAAAGTATCATGTTAGTGTTTACACATTTCTGCATACCTTTGTTTTCCTTTCTCATCCATATTTTGATCTTGTATAAGGTCTCGACGCGTTCGCTCTTTGGAGGTAGCAACAACAGAAGATGGCAACGCTGGCTACAACAAAGAAAAGCAAACTGCTTTGTTCATCACGTTGTAGGTAAGTTCCTTCCTGCACAGCTCCTTTTATCGTATATTACCTTTTTAATATCGTCATCCTCTGCGTCGCTTTCTTGGCGTGATTCTCTTCTTGTCCGACGTTCTCCACCCAGCCTGAGGAGCAAAAATTGTTAGTGGCCATTACAGAACAATGTCATTTAGGAGAGCGTCTCTTCTAACAGGAGAAAAACACAAGTCAGCATATCTAGTCAGAAGAACAGTAAAAATCTCCCCACTGCTTCAACAACCAGTACATAACATTTTACAGACAAAATCTACTATTGGTGAATATCACTGAGACAAAATAGTTTAAATTTTAATACAACCTACAGAGCAAAGTAAAACACAAAACTCCACAACACTACCATATTTCAAATGGTAGAATACATTTGGAATTTATTTCTTGTTTTAAATGTTAGCACTTTCCTTTTTGCTGACCCTCTAAAATGGCTACTGGTATAAAGGGATCACTAGACAGACTGAAATGCATCAAGGTAGAAAGGTTGGTATGATTTCTCAAATGGGAAATGCATTTAAGTTACCCAGCCAAATACCTAAAAAACGAGTGAGGAGGGGCAGAGGGCTTAGCATCTGGATGAACTAAGGTCTTAACAAAAAAACAACCTAAAATAAATAATTTAAATAAAGTAAAAATTAAAATAAATAATTTAAATAGAAGTTATTTGGCTTTATGGCACAAAGCCAAATTTCAGCTTTGTGGCACAGCACTTTCCTGTCTTCCAGTGTTCACTTTCCATTAACTCAAAAATTCCAAAGCAAGCCTTGCTTTAGGAAAGAACTACCACTGCATGTTAAGTGTCCACAGAATTTCAGGTCACTGTTATCAGTCACATCTGACGGATTTGCATCCACTGTCACACTGCCTGTGTTCAGTTTATTGAAGAGATTTCCATTATAATTCAAGTTACGTTTACTGTAGACAACCTGGCTACTAAGCAGAACATAATACAGCAAATTGTACATCCAGTAAAACAGAAAATTCCACTTGTCTTTGCATTTCTATATCATTATATTACTGCTATCATCTTCATATTGCTCTAAGGTATGAAAAAGATTTCACCACAGTCATTTGAAATCACCCAAATTAATTCCAACGAGCATTGAATATGTAATCTCTAAAGAAGACGATGAAAGTCATCAGCTATTAACAGTTATCAGTTTACTGTTACAAATTCTCATTCTGAAAAGCAAGTTCTCTGCATCAGTTTTTGCACCCACCTACTGGATGCACCTTCAAGATCCCTCTGTTTGGCTGGGGGTCCTCCTCCACTATCAGAGAATCCACGCCTAAAAAGAAGACACTTGAGATCTCAGAACAGGTCAGGTTAATCCCAGAGCCACCTTATGGCTGCACAATTCAACTGTATTTTGGCTTTGTGGTTATGATGTACACAAAGGTTTTGCTCAGTGCTATCATCATTTACTGTTACTACTGCAATAAAGTGTTCAAACATACTGCTTGTGGACCAACCAATTTCACCTTGAATTTCTGCACTTAACTGAGTAGCTACACTGAAAGAAGGACCCCATGATGCTCAAATAATCATATCTGCAATCATTTTTAAGATGTATTAAGCCTTAACCAGTGGCTTAGTATTGAACTTCAATGAAAAATCCACTACACGCTCCATTAAGAATTGCTGAACAAAAACTGTCTTTTTCATTCTACTTAGTGGAGTGGGGAGAGAGAAGAAGAAATGAAAAACAGATAAGGAAAAGTCACAATGAAAGACTTGTGATTTTATCTACATGTATTTTAAAGTTCCTACCCACTTTAACTCTTTCCATGCCTCCTGGAGCACCTGCCAGTTTCTTAATTATCAACAGATTAATCTTGAACGACTTCAAAGAAACAAGGTCCCAGACAAAAGACAACTATTCCCTCAAAATGTGATGTTACCCCTCTTACATTTAAAGCTAACAAATGAAAGGGTTCGGAAGGACACCAGTTTAAACTTGTGGTAACTCTAAATGAAAAAGCACTTTAAATTTAAACCCCCAGTCCTGTCGGGCAGCTCTGGTGCTCACTGAAACAGCAGTACAGCGAGCAGCGGGGGCAAACGAGAAACACGCAACCCCAAAGCAAAGGGGCGGCACCGCCAGGGAAAGGGTGGGGGAAACCCGACCCCCGTTGTGCACCTCCTTACCTCAGCAACAAGCTCCCGCGCCCTCTACCTCCACCGGGGCCTGTGAGGGCTAACAACCTGTTCTGGGGGGGCCTGCAAGAGACGGTGCCCACTGTTAGTGCTGCCCGCCCCGCCGCGGGCAAAGCAGCCGCCGCGCCCGGTCCGCAGAGGGTGCGGGGCCCGCGGGCAGCTCCGCACCGCCCGCGCCTCGGGCCCGCCGCGCACCCCCGCCCGGCCCTTCCTCCCTGCGCGGGTCAGCGGCGCCCCCGGCCTCACCTCACGTCATTGGGGTCCCGGCCCGTGAGCTTGCGGATGTTCTCGTCCACGTGCTTGAGGCTCTCCTTGGCCTTCTCCAGCTGCTCCTGCAGCGCGCGCACCGCCACCGCCATCCCGCCCGCCGCGCGGCCTGCCCGGGCCCCGCGCGCCGCACCGCTGGGAGACCAGGAGGGCGGCGGCCCCGCCCACTTCGCGGCCGCGGCCAATCGCGGCTCGGCGGCGCTCTCTGAGCACCAATCAGCGGGCACGGGGGAAAGGGCACGCCCCGCGGGAAAGGATCTCTCCTGGCGCTGGCCAATCACAGGACCCAGGGGCTGACTGGCACCCCGGCCGCCCAACTAGAGGAAGGCCCTGCCTGCCAGCTCCGCGAATCAGTGAAAGGAGCCGCCGGACTGACAGACACAGCGCCAATGAGAACTCAGGGCGTCATTTTCCTGTAGCCCAGTCAGGAAGCCCCTTGGCGCGCGCTCGTTGCCGCCCCCCGGGACGCGGCCTGCCCTCCCTCCCGCGGTGGGGCTGGCCGGCCGGCACGCGCGCGGCTCGGGCGGGGGCCAATCACCGCTGCCCTACCAAAGGGCGCCGTGCGCGGCGAGCCAATAGGCGGGGCCGTTTCTGAGGGCTGGCCGGGGCCGAGGTCGCGCCTGCCCTCAGCTCCCGCCCGCGGGAACGGCCCGGCCCGTCCCGGGAAACTCCCAGCTGGGCGTTATTCCTGGCGCCCGGGGCGGCGGCCAGGCTGGAAACCGCGCTTTTCCCCGGCAGCAGCCGGCGCCGCTGCTGGTTGCCCGCGGCGGGCAGACGAAGGCACGGGCGCTGTCCCGGCGGCAGTGACACCCCCGCCCCGCCCGGTGCCAGCACTAGGGCGGGCGGGAGCAGCTCCGCAGGAGGCGGCGCGTTTACCGCCGGCTCCGGTCGCGGGGCCGGAGCCGCCCGAGCCCGCGGGCTCTGCAGACCCGTAACGCGAGAGTCCCGTTCCCAGCGCTTCCCTGGCAAGGCGGAGCGGCCCGGCCGCCGCGCCTGGGCCCGGAGCTCCGGCGGTGTCCGGGCCCGGCCGGAAGGGGCGGAGGCCCCGCAGCGGCGATGGCGGACGAGGCGCTGTTCCTGCTGCTGCACAGCGAGATGGTGGCGGGGCTGTACCGCGCCGCCGAGCAGGGCGAAGGGGTGAGTGGGGCCGGGGCCGTGCCGGGGCCGCCCGGCAGCAGCCGGGGCTGACGCGGTGGCGGCGCGTTGTGTCTTGCAGGAGAATGGGCGCTGCACCACCAAGCTGGAGAGCATGGGCTTCCGCGTCGGGCAGGGGCTCATCGAGAGGTGAGTCCCTCCGGCTCCCGGCATCTTCTATATTGGAATCCCATTCTGGTGGGCAGCTGTGTTTGAGTATCGCAGGACAGTTTTGGAGTACGAATTTCTCTAGTGCTTCCCGTCACGAAAACCAAGTCAGGGTATACGGTTACTTTTAATACTTACAATCATCTTCAGTTGCACTTTGTGTAGACTTTTGCATGTTTCCTACTTCTGGTACGTTTCATGATCTTATTCTCTTTCTGATTTACTTCTTAAACACAATTTTATGTTTGGCTGCCCCTCTGTTTCGTTTTTTCAAAGCTCTCCCGGTCCTTGGAACTTGGCGACCGAGCTGGTTGCCGCCTTGTTCGCTCGGGCCCTTTGGGGACCCGCGATGCAACTTCAGCGTCCTCGTTCCGGGGTCGTGTGGAGACTCTTGGTCTTCTGAAGTGATGCTTTCATTGAACAAAACGGTGTTGTGGTGCCAGATATAATAATCATGGAATTAAAACAGTTTATTCTGCTATCATGTTGCGGGTGTTAAGATAATGCTGTGTTGCTCTTAAGTTAAAATACTTGTTGAATGCAGAGTGATGCTGGAATGATACTATACAATGGTTGAAAAACTATTTTCTGTAACAGCCTCAAAAATAATGTTGCATAGTACCATTTAAAAAAATTTATTTTTCTGTTTAATGTGTGTACCATCATTATTGATACATATCTCACTTATCTCTTAGGTTTACAAAAGATACTGCCAGGTTCAAGGATGAATTAGATATTATGAAGTTCATTTGCAAAGATTTTTGGACAACTGTATTCAAAAAACAAATAGATAACCTAAGGACTAATCATCAGGTACTAATGCTGTAGAATGAGATTTAACTTACAAAATCAATATGAGTTTTGGGTTGCTGTTGCATTTTTTGTTTTGTTTAAAAAGCAGGTTTTTGTAATATTCATGTTAGCAGGTAGCTTCAGAATACAATGTAATAATTGCTGGTGATGTCTTTGTGGCCACCCTGTTTGAAAAGACGCAATGCTTTAAATTTCTTATGCACTGTTGCAGTTACAGAGAGGGAAGTAGTGGTTACAGTTGATTAACATTTAAACAAGAACATTTTTATGTATCTCTAAATGTTAGTAGAAAACTAGTGAAAAAGAGATGTTGCTGTCTTAACATCTGTTTAAATAGAATGGCTGCCTTGAAGTAATTTTTTATTTTGAGGAATATTTACAGCTTCCAGCAGTTGAGACTCTAGTGAACATACTTGTATAAGAAACTGCTGAAAAAATTCTCAAATCTGCGTGTTGATGACACTGTGCTGTGTCCATGTCCTTGCCCATATCAACAGTTACAGTTCTTAAAGCAAAATCAAAATAATTTAAGGAGCCATTTTACTAGAGTGAAAAAGCTTTTTCCTATTGATGACTTGGTTTTCTTGTGGCCGTTTTCCTGTTGTGTTCAATTAGGAAGAAGAGGATTTGTACAAGGATTGTGCCAAATAAAATAGGTCTTATTTTTCAGTGATTTGTTTATCAAGTAAAAACTCTAACAGATAATTATTATGTTAGAAATCTGTTTTTTTTTAATTCAAAGAAAGCTGCAATATTGAGCTTAAGATCTTAATTGTATATACAACCTTCATTTAAGTTCAAGGGTTATGAAATTCCCAAGTAGCACAGTCATTAACAAAGAAATTAAAATGACAGGTGTAGATAAAGCTATACTATGCTCACAATTAATTAATTAATTATATTTTTATTATAAGAATTTATTATTGTTACACAAATTTGTAATGTAGAAAACACCAAACTTTTAATTCTATTGTTTGCTGGTTGTTGTTACCTGTACCTCTCTTAAGGAAGGTAATTCCCACTGAATTTGAGAATAAGAATAGTGAATTGCATACCAGATGAAGATTGAGATTTGAATGTAAAAACGAGTATGCATTTGATATATGGCCAAAGGCTTTCTGGTATGGAGCTATTGTTTCTGAGCATCAGAAGGACTCTTTCGAGAAGATATGTACATAAACATTTTTTAGAGATCATATTATTATCTAAGAGTTTCGTTGTAAACTTCTAATTAAATACCTTTTGGTTTGATGTTCCTTGCAAGTGTATAATACAACTTAAACTTAAATCACATATGCCTTAATGTAAAATTTAATTTTTCATCCTAGAACAAAGATAAAGATAAACAAGATATATCTACAAATCGAATGTATTCACATAAAATATTGATTCTGAGTTACTGCACGTTCAGCTAAAAAACCCCCCTCTTTTTCTTTTTAAACAGGGTATTTATGTCCTTCAAGACAATAAATTTCGTCTCTTGACACAAATGTCTGCAGGAAAGCAGTATTTAGAACATGCACCAAAGGTACCCTTCAATATTATATGTGGGGTCTACCAGTTTGATTTGAGTTACCTTGATCTATTAATAGTAAGTTTTAAATTTTATAATCGAATGGATACAAACTCTTCAAAAGGGCAGCTAAAGATGAGTTTTCAGAAATCTGTGTACTTTTTAGAAATGCACCTTGTTTTGGAACAGCGGATTTGATTTATGGTGCAAGAAACACTCATGGTTGCTCAGAAACTTGCTGCTGTTATGTTTCAGTTAAGTTGATGGTGGAAGCTTGTCCGCCACTATCTGCTGCTGTCACACAAATTCTCTTTGGAAAGCATGTGCTTTCAGAAGCTTTTTTAAAACGTCCAAAAAAAAAATTTGGAAGATACTATTTGTTACTGAGATCAAGCTTCTGAGATGAGCTGATAGGAACATTCAGAAAGACCTTCCACCAGCTGAAAACAGTTCTGATTGAAGATGCTGAGTTAAGGTAGTGGTTCATGTAAGTAAAATTAATGCCTCTGCAGAACCTATTTGAGAGCACTTTGGTTCAAGTGGAGGTAAGAAATGGGACATTGAGTTCCATTTTTGGTTTCTTAATTCTTGATCATCTTATCGCTGGCTACTGCCCTTGGGATTTTTTTGTTTTTAGTCTTTGGTGAGATGTTTCTTTTGTTTTGCAACATACATTTTAAATATCTGCAGGCCTTTGTATTCTACGATGTGGCCTGTGCCAAAATGCTATCTTGGACTGTTCCTCCTTTATTGACTTCAATGCCAGTTGCTAATTTCAGCCAAGTCTTTGGAATATTGTTCTAAGGATATTAAATTCCTAAAGGTTTAATGGAATTAGAAACAAGAATAGTGCCCCTAACAAGAACAATCTGCGTTGTGAGCTCTGCTCTACCAAATACTGGAGCTGTCGTCCATTAGAGACCTGACAAAGTCTCTCAAGCGCCGTAACAAAACTTTCATAGCTTTCTATTGTCCAAGTATTAAGTCTTGTGCTTGAGTACTTAGTTTCAATCTTTATCAACAAGCTTCAGCCTTGACACATATTTAAAGGCAACTTTGTATTTAGTATTTAGCTTTTACCTGTGGACTAATCAGAGGAGGCCTATCGAATTTGGGAATAAAGAGTATTGTAACAGCTGAAGTTTCATCAATGCCTGCATGTAAGTAGTTCTTGGAGAATTCAATTACTAGTTCACTTTGTAACTTTCCTGGCTGATTTCATCACTGTATAAGCATTTATCAAGGTGGGATTAGTTTGAAGCTGCTGGGCTATAGAAATCCATATGAACTTCAGGATATGGCTTTCCACTAAATGCTTTGGTATTTACAAAATACTAACAGAGGATAAACTGCCATCATGTTGAGTGGAAAGCAAAACTAAAAAGTTGTATTTGGAAGGATCAAATGCATAAGGATGTATGTCCAGAAAGCTATTTGAGTAAGTGAAGATCTTTCTCTACAGGAGTCATTAAGAAAGTTAGTAAGTCAAGTCTGTTGTAACTACCTAAGCTGCTCGATTAAAAATTTTCCACAGACTTTGCACAAATTCTAAATTTGGCTGACCTAACTTCTGTGATGTGGGAATGGATCAACTTACAGGGAAAAAGAAAAGAAAGAAAAAGCTCTTCAGCTGGAGTTAAAATTTAAATGCTGAAGTAATGGCACAATTGCTTACAATTAAACTGTGATTGGACTGTTCCTTACTATTTCTTTAAAAAAATTAATACAAGAAAATAGTTACTTGGAGAAATAACTCTAATCGTAATAATGTGATCTGACTTCGCTTTTTTTGCAGGTAAATTTCAGGTGATGATACAGAAGATGTAGAGCACATTCAAATCTGGGTATCTACCTTAAAAATCCTTTGTGTATGGATTCAGTGTCTTGGCTCAGTCTTGTATATAACTTGTAAATTATAGCAGTGTGCAGCACAATTCCAAAATATGTAATAAATGTTAATCAAAATAACACTATCCTTGTGTCTTGGTATGAAATTTATTCTATTCCAAGGTATTAATATCCACATGGTAAAAACTGTGTACTCAAAAGTTTTCAGCAAAATATTTCAATTACCAAAAGAGCACATCTGGAAGACTAGGGGCATGGTTTGAGAACCGAGTAAAAGCCTAACAAAGATGATATTGGAATAAGATACTGTGTGTTGTGTCACCTAATGTGAATGCCCAACTGCTATCTCTGCTGTCTTTCCCTGTTCACTCTGAAGTGAGGCAGCAGAGATTGCATTTGTATTTCTCTGAGGGACCCATTAGCACGTGTAGGAATGGGGCATGTGGCATGTAGGAACGTAGGTATGATGCAGTAGAAACAGGAACGAACTTTTCCATAGTTAAACAGTTCCTCCTACCTCCCTAAAATTAGCACCTGTTTTTTGTGTCAGAATGATTTTACACCTAAGGTTATCTATACTGGCCAAGAAAGAAAATTGTTCTAGCTTGTTGTGCATAAACTTGGTATTAATGTACTTGTTTTTAATTGCTAGCTACAGATCACTTCTGTAATGAGTGTGTGCAGGAAGATGATTAGGCCTGGAAGAAGCTATGAAGATATCACCAAGACTCTTCAGGACACTGGGGTTTGCTAGACACTTGTTACAAAATTTGCATAACAATACATATCTTGCTGTAGGTAAGCATGAAAATATCTTGTTAAAACTTCTAATGAATTTTGCTGTAAGACTTTTCTGTTGGCAGGTTCAGGCCTTATACTTACCTTCAAATGTATCACAACAGAAACAGTGTTTATTCAGAAGTGTGAGAATGCCTTGTGACAGTGATTCAGTTTCTGTTTTTGAGGCCAGTAAATAACAGGCCAATTAGAGAAGCTCACATGGCACCTTTGATACACAACTACCTTCTGTGTTGGGAGAAGCGTACATTGTACAGTTGCACAGTAGGCAAGAACAGGGGAATCTGTTCTTCCCTAAGTTCTAGGAAACGTCTGAAGCTTATAATGGATCAAGCCTTTTCTAGAAAGCTGTCACAAGCTGGCAAGCTAGAGACTATAAATGTGATAACCAGGGATTTATTATACTTGAGCTTAAGATGTGACCAAGTTCTCCTTTTTTCAGGTACTGTGAATGCTAGTTCAGATTAGCTGTAGCTGAATAACTTAGAAGTTCTTGGAAACCAGGAGAATGCTGACCCACTTTTTATAAAACTAGCAGAGGTGAAAGTAACTACAGTAGCATGCTACTCAGTGGGGATTTGCAGTTTGATTGAAAACACTGAGTTCTTATACTGGTAGTTTAGAGGAAGGTGGTGGTTGTTGTTTACATTGATAACTCAGATGTGTTTGGAGTTGCAGGAGTGGAGAATTAGCTAACTCGTATTCTTGCATTACCTGGGTTATTCAGTTGCCAACTCATTCTGCTTTCAACATGCTGAAAATGTTACTATGAAGAGACTAGAAATAATTTGTGCTGTATGTCTAATAGATGGACGTTTCAGTATCATCATACTTAGGCATCTGCAGTGGGGATCATCATGGCATTATCATGTACAGAATCTGTTACTTGCATCTCAAGAATTAACACTTTGGTAGTTATTGCAATTAATTTTGATTTTTCAATTGACAGTTAAGACTACCATTCCAGATGCAAGAATGTCAATCATTCAAAGACATTTTGAAGATGTATCAATAACTGGTTATGGCCAATGATTATTTTTAATAGCATGGGGAGGGACTTAAATTCCACAGTACACAGAAAGCACATGTCATGTAATATTATATCGATTGGTTGCTATGACCTGAATTCATAGTTCCTTTAAAATGGATTTTTAATTGGTGAAGAGAATTATAACCAGAATGTACCAAGCAGATGCTGACCCTCTTGGCAAAGCACTCCATGTTAAATATATATGTAAATAAGTGAGGTGATGTATTTGTCAAGATAACCATACAGAAAATAAATTTGTTGATTCTGTTAATAAATGCTTCCATTAAAAGCGTTGAATACAGATGTGTAATTTTCTCTAGTTTCTGCAACTGTTTACTAAAAATAGTATTACTATTTGAGAAGTAGTAATATTTACATTGTGCTAAAACAATTGTTTCAGTAACCTACTGAATATAGTTTAACTGCTTAGAAGTGCTAAAGCTCAGGCTCCAAAACTTGAAAAGGTACATTCAACCCTAGCTGTGTAAATTTCTATAGTAAGGCTGCTGTTAAATAGTACAGACTGAGAAAACCCACAAAGTTTACGAACACTCTTTAAAATTCTTTAATTTTATTTTAAAAAGTCCTCAATAGGTGTGTTAGAAAAAGAACAATCATTTGTAATGTAACCTTAGACTTCACCTAATAGCAGTGTTCATAGGATTACTCAGGTGGTAGAAATTTCTAACCAAGAAAGTAGTTTACAGGAGCTTGAGAGATGATGCCAGACACTTCATTTACCATTTTATGGTGATGGCGATGATGGTATCAGAGATGCTGACAATTTCATGCTGAAGTTCAGCTTAAGGTACTCATAGCTGTCCCAAATACTTTAGGGTGAGGGTATTCTGAAGGAACTGTATAGTACTTCGGATCTGAACAGTGCAGTGTCATGCTGTTAACTCCGATAATGCTGTTTGTACTATGGCAATGCAAAATACTGGATATTCTCAAAACAGCCTAGGAAGGCTCATCAGCCAGGTCACGTTGATCGAAGTACCTAGTGGAATGAAGTGGAATATGGTAAAAAACCTCTAATGCAATGTACTCCATACTTTGAGTTGTTAGGTCCCTTGCTTTCTAGCTCTTCTAGTGTTTCTATCATAATTACAGCTTTGTGGTTCAGGCAGCTCACCTGAGGAAAGCAATAAGCTTACTTTACTCTTAGGTTTATCTTAAGTCCTTTTAGCTAAATATATTTGCTATATTGGCCCAGGGTACTTCCATTTTTAAAAGAATATAGGTTAGGACAAGTAATCACACATTTATGCTGGACATATGTTACTGTTTTAGGTGTATTTATGCTGGACATACATTACTGTTTTAGATGTCTAAATTGCATTACCTGCTAACTAAGCAGATTATCAAGTTCAGAGCTGATATTTGTTCTTCATTCTTGTTCTCCTGAAAAAGAGGTAAATATTAGACCAGTTCTTTTGTTGTCTATGTCAAATAGAAAAGCTGTTACATGCCGTGTTGTGTGTATTTGTAGTCTTCCCATCATTCTCAAGCAAACTCAGGACATGAAAAGTTAATTACTAAGACTTCAAGAATTGAAAAATAATCCTCTTCATCTGCTAAATTCACCAAGTCCTTTGCACAATGTTATATTAAATCTTACCTCTAGTACCCTGACTTCTGAACATCGTCTTGCCAGCTGTCGAATAAGGGAGTGAGCTTCAGGTAGCAAAGGTTTTTCAAGGCATGCCAACAATGCATAAAGCCATCTACCCTGTGAGGATTCAAATAACAAAGTTTTATTTATAAGCATTTCCTTGAAGATTCAAAGCTGTTATTGTTATACAGAGTAAGACTGGAGCGTAAGTCTCAAAACAAAATTGCGTTTAAGTGCTACATGCCATAATTGAATTTTGAAAACCAAATTAGATACTACACGGTAGAGAGTTTTGTGCCTCTAGATAAGACTGTGAGCAGTACTCCTGGGTTTTCTGGTATTTTTTGAATGTTGGCCAAAATATAAATTAATACAGAATTAATACAGAAAAGGACAGAACATGAAAGGCTTTTTTAGTGACTCAAAAATAGTGAAACTGTGTCATGGAAGTAATTTTCTATGAATCCCTCCACTTTGTGGCCATTACATAGCTGGTCAGTCTAGGTGTGGCCAACTTCTGTGCCAATGTACCCTGTCCATCAGGATTTATTAGGTTTGGTTTATCACCACAATAATGCAGCTAAGCTTTCTGGTCTGTGCTGCACATGGAAAGATTAAATGTGTCTTTTCCAGCGCACTGTCAATCACCTCCAAACTAAAATGGAGGTGTGGGTAAATACAGTGTGCAGCACCCTGGCAGCTTAAACTGACCAGAACCAAAGCTGCTGCTCTCTGACCCTCTGCTCTCCCCAACATCGATAATAGTCAAGCCTTGTGGCTTAAGTTAGTTTGGGGAGTGATAAAAAGGGGAGGGGTTTTGGCAATACTCGTTAGGTCTGTATCTATTACGTTTTGTAATCAGTCTTCCAACAAGTTCTGTGAATACTTATTTTAGTATCTAATCAAGAAAGCTTTGAATGTAACAAGATGACACATCCATCTAAAGAACTCTTTAGAAATTAAAATAATTTAATAGACAACTATAAACAATTTATGTTTTGTTTAACACATTCATGTGCAGTAGTTAAAATAAATTAAAAATTACCAGTTCTGGAGTAAATTTTTTCTCTCCAAACCAGCTTACCAGGTATTCTAAGACACTGGTTACTGTTGCCTTCAAAAGAGGAACAGAAAGAGACAATACAATACTTGTAATGTTTTGTTGTCCTTCTACCTGAAGGATTTTAAGTATTTCTACTCCACTGTGATACTACATGGTATTTATTCCATGTTGAAGTTACATATAAGGGTAAAGTAAGTGTGTTAAGCACCACTTCCCAGAAAGAACTTTATATAAAATGAAGTAATTTTCAGTGTTAACAAAACGTTATGGATAAATAGCTACAGATTAGGAAAGAGGCATCACACTGACTGGCTGTTTCTGCTTAAAGATGACTAGTGGGAAATGTAGTAAAGGAATGGTAAATGTGATTCTTCTTGTCTTGCAATGTACATAAAAGTTCATAATCAAGTTGAAGGGCTGCACTTAAAATACCAAATGGGAAATCTTAAAACATTGTCAACTACCTATTGGGGCATTCAGCAAAAATTCAAACACTAAATGCTCTACAGAGAAATTACAACAACAAAATACTCTTAGAACTAGTAAGGAAAATATTCCCTAGTAAAGTTACTTGTAGCTGAAGGTGAGATAATGATTACATGTCTTCCTTCAAAGTGTACAAGGAATAGAAGTTGTAATAAACAATTGCCTACTCTAAGCACAGAAAAACAGATAAGACTGCTGCAACAGACAGAATCACAGTGACATTGCCTACATCGTTATTTCTCATATTTTAAGAGGTAGGCTTACCTGATTCATCCTGCTTACAATACTTAGCAAAGGGGGAAAGCCCACCTGAAAAACGTGAAATTGGAAAATGCAAACATCATAAATATTTTTGTTCTACTTTGAAACATACTAAGATTTTAAGGTGATGTTCAGACACTTCTAGTGATTTGAAAGTCTGTTCAGAGCTTTGAAATCTGTTAAAAAATCTTCAAGCAAGTCTAAGATAAGATCCAGTCAAATCTGTTATCAGAGAACCTTGCTTTTACTGTTTTTTGTTTTTTCAAAATGATGCAGTGAAGGGCATGTTTGTAGGATAACATGTATGAGGAGGGTAATCACTTAGCACTACGCAACAAACACTAAAGCAGACTATGCAGAAAGCTTTCCACTCGTTTCAGCGAGCAACAAAGTAGTGCACTTAAGCTGACAACAGATGAAGGAACTCTTCAGCTTTTTGACTGAAGGGATAGACTCATTCTCTCCTTCACAGTTTGTGCTTAAAAGGAATGAAAAATGGGACTTTCTGCACTCACCAGAGTGCCTACTTTCTATTTAGCACAAAGTGGTAGTAAACAGTAGGATTTTTTCTGGCAATTATTTTACAAAATAGCAGCTGAAAACTAGATATAAGTCCTATACTTACCTTTATGTAATCGATTCCTATATTTTCATTATTGGGTAGTGCATCTATTTCTGAGTATACTCTTTCACCCAGGCAGAACTTCTTCCAGCCTTCTTCATCCTCTGATTTTGGCTGAAGTAAATAAAAATAAATGAAAACTGTGTAATACTGTTATGTTGAAGACACTGGAAAAAAGACTTGATAATATTCCTAAATTGTTGGATAAAACCATAAAAGCAAGATTAACCATGGATTTAATGACTGGGAAAACAAACCACATGGCACTGTTATGAATTCTACTCACCATAATAACGTTGCTGTCCAGATGTTGTGACTGCCAGTGATTTCTGTGCTTGTTCAGGCTCTGAGTAATTAAAACAAAGCCAAATCATTGTTTAACTCTGCAGTTATTTTATCCTAGCAATAAGTGTTCTTCATTACTTGTAAAATGTATGAAAAGTATATTTTATGACTTTCTATAAATTAATAGATTTATAGGCAGCACAACTGGCTAAATATTTCTGATGCCTCTTAGCAGAAATGTAATAGATGCTCATACGGTGTTTTCGGAAGTAATGTTAAAGCTGAAGGAATTTTGAAGTCTACTACCTAAAGTTCAGTTGAGGTAATAAGCTTTTATAGTCTTCTAGATTTTTCTTGGTTTAACAAGCTTAAGAAAAAATTCACTTTGTTTTTATCCAAAACCACGCATAAAATCAATATCCTATTTCATCAAAGGTTCACAGAACAGTTTGAAAGAAGGCAAGTGTTCTTTCTTAGCACTTTTCTTCTGGCTGATGGTGATGCCATGTAAGATAAATTGGCCTGCTTGAGAGTTTCCTGTAGGGAGATGTAAATGTTCTGTAACAACAGAAGAAATTTGTCTCCCAATCTGTTATTGTAGCCATACAAAAGAACATATAAAAATGCTGTAAGTAACAGAAGCTGAGGCAGTCTTTGAACAAGTGACTTCCAATGCTCTTTTTAGGTTTTGAATACTTTTTAGTACAGTCTCATACTTCACAGTGTTAATTGTGGCACAGATGAGAAGACAATTGATTTGTGCATTACAGAAATATCTATACAGTGAATATTCTTTTAGATGTCTGTTTCCTTAGTTCTCCTAAAACTTTAGATTAGGCCTAATATACAGGATGCAATGTGATCCCTCATAGAAATGGGGTAGCTCAGTTAATGTTTAGATGCAGTAGTACACATACCCACCTTCACTGATTTTCCTCCCTGAAAAAAAACATGGTACATGAGCTCATGCAGTGCTACAGCAGCTTTGGCACAGTTGGTCATACCTCAGTACTTGAGGTATTCCTGCAGCGCAGCATCAACGCACTGTAAACATGCTGTCCACCGTACTGGGGTCACAAATGATCTCTCCCTACATCTTTATTTTGTTTTCCATTTCACCCTGTTTGAACTGTACATAGAGAATAATGAAATCAGAGAAAGGTTTGGGTTGGAAGGGACATTTAAAGGCCATGCAGTCCAACCCCTCTGCCATAGGCAGGGACATCTTCAACGAGGTCACGCTCAGAGCCCCATCCAACCTGACATTTAATGTTCCCAGGGATGGGGCATCTACCTCCTCTCTGGGCAACCTCTGCCAGTGTTTTACCACCCTCATTGTGAAAAAATTCTTCCTTATATCTAATCTAAATTGACCCTCCTTTAGTTTAGAACTGTAGCTTAGGTGAACTTAGAACCTTTACCCTTTGAGACTGCTTAATTTTCTGGTTTTGTTCTGTTATTTAAGAGCAGGGTACAAATGTGTTAGGGAAGATCTAAGTCTGTGCTAAAACTACAACCTTACAAATACATTTTACCAAATATTTCTCCTTATAATGGGTGCCACTCATCTGTTGGGTGCCACTCATCTGTTGGGTGTCAACAGATTCCTGTTGTTCAAAGTGTGTTCTACTTTATGAATCTCCTGGTGGGTTAGAATCCACCTATTTTTTTTAAGTGGAGTTCTGCAGAACATTTCCTGCTAGCACTAGGTTTTAATATAACTGCATCACATCACAGAGGTTTTTGTTCCTCCTCAACTACTCCATATCCCTTAATCTAAATAATAGATTAAGGGATTTGGAGTAGTTATTATTTAGATAATAACTACTCCATATCCTTTAATCTAAATACTGACATATTTTTGCTGAAGTTGAAGAATTTTTTAAATGTGACTCTCCCAAGAGTTTTATCAGGGCTTTAAAAGCCACATGGTATATACTCAGTTGTTTTTCAAGAACTTAAAACATTTGCCTACAAACATCCATCTCACCACAAAGTCATAATATTTCTATACTAGATGTGAAGCACAGATGTTCTATCTAGACTGTGCAAGACCCCTCACATACACTGTTTGTACCTGACGAACAGCTGAGAAATTGGCCACCTGCTGCTGCTGCCACCTGAGCGTTGGAGAGTATCCTTCAGGAGCAGGCTGACATCCGGAAATCTGAGAAAACACTGGCAATAATTATAATGTAAAGAGAGTTTTATAAGAAGAATCCTGAAGAACAAGAGAATCAGTAAATCTTCACTGTCAGGTAAACAATATCCTTTAAATCTTCATCTAAGGTAATTCATGACCACATTCAAGACTGATTTAAGAGTTGGTTTAGACAAAATTTCTTCTGTCTGACTCTTCTTATATGTACACAGAAAGGAGAACTAGGTGTTCAAAATACATTGTCAATATTTAAGGTCTTTCTTTTAGCAATTGTTCTGCCTTAATGTCCCTGTTTATAAAAATCAGGGTGCTGTTTCCTTATGTTGGACAAATGCTATCAATCTTAGGCATTCTGCTTGTCAAAATAATATGTTCAGGAAGACAGAAGACCACAAAAACATCTTCTAGGAAATTAACAATTAAATAGATATAACCTTTTTAAAGATTAGCATGAAACAGTTATTAAAAAAAAATCAGTATCTTCCTACAAGTGTTTAAGAATTCTGATACAGACAGATGAAGAGAATGGTCACAGAAGTTACATGGTCATGTCAGAAACATCACCAGAAACTTCCCTTGAGCAATCTAGTAGTGAAATTTCAGATTACATAGAGAATGGCAAACTTGGTCTCTTGAACTATTTGAAAGCAGATTAAAAACCAAGCTGGCAGGCCAGTGTAACAACAGAAAAATCTGCCTGGGCAGTAAGGAAAAATTCCAGTAAAGTGTTCTACCAATAAGGAAAAAATGGTGGTAGAATTTCATCTAATTTTAGATGAAATTTACCCTTACCCTAGATATAAATTGAAACCTTAAGATAGGTATAGAGAGATCTTTCTTCCAAAATTTATGCGGGTAATTTAACTTTATGATTACATACTTGTAAAATTTAATGCAACATTTGATTTCCTCAGACAGTAAAATAGTCTGCTATCATACAGTATGGATATTATCAATTTAATCAGTTATAACAATTGCTGTTAATCAGCAGTTGCACAGGTGTTTCTTCAAATCCAGACATTTAATTCTGTAGATGCTTTTAAAATCCAGCAGTGCTATTTAGTTATGCCGACTTCCCAAAAGTAGTACAAACATGATATTAACATTGTTCCCCTTTATTTTTTCCCCCTCTCAAAATGTACAAAAGCTCTCAAACTTACTGAAATGTTTACTGTCTGCTTCTTTTTCAATTTTCTCGGGTCTATTTTTGCCACAACCACATCAGGACATCGTGCTGCTTCAATCCTACAAGATAAAATCAAGTGGCTGCATTCTTTTTTTTTTATTCTGTAACCGGTGGATATATGCTGGATGTCTCTGAGATACTCCTAGCATCATGGAAAGTGAGTTGGAAGGGACCCATCAGGATCATCGAGTCCAACTCCTGGCCCTGCGCAGGGCACCTCAAAAATCACACCATGTGCCTGAGAGCATTGTCCAAACGCTTCTTGAACTCTGTCAGGCTTGGTGCTGTGACCACTTCCCTGGGGAGCCTGTTCCGGTGCCCAACCACCCCCTGGGTGAAGAATCTTTTCCTGATATCCATCAGAAACCTCCCCCGACTCAGCTTCATGCGGTCCTAGTGACGCCTGTCACTGGTCACTAGAGCGAGGAGAGCGGTTCCTGCCCGTCCTGCAGGTGTGTGTGACACGGATTTGCCGGCGAAGGGCAGCCCCGCTCGGCGGTCCCGGCGCGCCCGGACGGAGAGCTCGGCCCGGGCAACACCGGGGCCGCGCCGCTCTAGCGGGGAGGTGACGGGCCCGCCCCGAACCACCCTCCCCGCCACTCACTGGACGCGCTTCAGATACTCTTGAGGTGTCCTGGGAGGCACCGCGGGGTCGAAGTCCTCGGCCAGGTCCCAGTCCCCCACGGGCAGCAGCCGCGGCATCAGCTCCTCCGCGCCCGCCTCCATGGCCGGTCGGCGCTGCTCTCGCGAGAGCGGCGAAACGGGGGGCGGGGCCGCTCCGGTACCGGGAGCGCGGCCGGGGGGACGTGGCGGCGTTGGGAGCGGTGGGGCCTCCAGGGGGAATGGGGCCCTTGGGGAGCGGTGGGGCCTCCAGGGGGAATGGGGCTCTTGGGGAGCGGTGGGGCCTCCAGGGGGAATGGGGCCCTTGGGGAGCGGTGGGGCCAGTTTACTACCCATCATCAAACGGGGCCAGTTGTCGGAAAATGTGGAATGTGTAAAATTTTTACACAGAAGAAGAAGGGAGGTTGAATCCGTGAAACAGAGAGCAGCTATCAAGCTCTGAGCGGTGCCCAGGTGTTAGAAAGACGAACTACTTGTTGGTAGATTTTTAGGGCTGGACATGCTTCAAAGATGTCGGACCTAGGGGGAGGTTAACAGAGGCTGGGAAGAAGGATGTACCACTGATAGTGGACACAAAGAATGCAGAATTTGTGGGCCACAAGGACATTTGGTAGAACTCCCAAGATAAGGAAGAAACTAATAAAGTCATCTCAGCCGCTGTGCTGATCCAGCTCCAACTGGGTTAAAAGTAATTCTGGCAGGGGCAGATCGCGACCACCGACTCAAAAAATCCACCGATCCAAGAGAAGAGAAAGACTGAGCATGCAGACTAGTTATTATGAGCAGTGAGAGAATCATTAACCAACAGAAGCTAGAATGCTAATTAATAAGAGTTCTAGGTACCTTGTAGCAAATGAACATTAATGCCTTTGTTTGTGTAAATGTATAATTGGTGAAAAGTCTTGGTAGTTGTGTTGCTGGCTTTGTGAATTTGCCACCCAGCAAATTCTCTCAGCGCAGAACTGTAAATAAATACCTCAACTCTGTGTGTGGATTGGCCTCTTGCACACCAAGTGAAAGGATGTATTTTAGGACAACACTATTTTTGATGAAGAGGTGTTAATCTTTAATAATCAGTTTCATAAGGCCCGGTGTCATTCTAATACACCGTAGTTTTTGCAAGTGACTCTTTACAACCCAGTATTAGTATTCTCTATTTTACCTACGGACACCCATTAATAATAATTGTCCCTTCTTTGAAATACTTTGAGATCTGTGGTTGAAATCAGTTACATAAAGTTAATTGCTATAAATTTACACAGATTTCTCATTCTGGAAGGGTCAGTACCTGAGTTGTTCTTGTATGTGTTTATCTGAAGACTATTATGTGGGAGCACCCAAATGCCCGGAAGGTAGTACAAAAAGGGGTTGCTTCTCAGCTAAGACAGAAAGCAGAAGGATGCTGCTGTAATAATTTACATTGTGTATTATGAAATTCCTGTTACACAAAATGTCAATCTGTATATGATCTTTCCTATTCTGCATGTGAAGTCCTTTTGGTGCTACCCACAATCCATGCAGTAAATCAGAGTAGTTCTAGATACTTCTGACGTAAGTTCAAAAATAAGGAATGCCCTTTTTTTTCCCCTGCAAGGCTGTGTTCTAGCAGTTCTAATCAAACACCTACCCTAACTCCTCCTCTCCAAGGGCTTTTGTTTGTTTTAAGGTGTTTACAAAAGCACCTACGTGTACTAGGGAGTTCTAATTCTGAAACCCGGATCTAAGGTCCTAGTTGAGTGTGCAACAGTTGCAGTCACCACTAGAAATAAAACTTGCTTAGCTAAAACTACAGTGATAACTCTGGCCAGGCTGATCAAGACAAAAACTTTGGTGAGTCCAGCTATAAAAAGTTCATTTCTAATACTTTCTAATATTCAGAAGTTATTTTTCCTATTTCTTGTAAAGTCAAGAACTATGAACAGAAAGAGAATTTACAGATATAAATATACTTTAAATATACTTTCTGTCTTTAGATTACTTTTTCTGGAATTTTCCATTGATACTTTTTAAACAAAGTAACAGGTTTTTAATTACTAGAGGTAGTCTTTCACAGGTAACAAAATTGTTCCTAACAAGTTTTACCTGCAATGCTGATGCAATGGCAAGCAAATATGACTCGGTGGAGAAAGAGGAAAAGAAACTGGAAATGTATATTCTTTCTCCTCAACTCCTTAGGTATTATGGAAGAGTATTTTTCCAAAGAAAGGGTAAGATGCATTAATGGATATGCATTGCTGACTAAAAAAAATTAAGAATCTAACACATAAACTAAAAATTCTGAATTAAGAAAAATTAAATGCTTTCAATCTACCTTCTAATACTGCGAGCTAATAAAATATTTTCTTATAGTGAGTATATACCTGGTTTTTGTTCTATTTTTTCTTTCTCCTTGATTTTCTCTGCGGCTTGCACCACCATAAAAGCTGCAAGACTTTTCTTGAAATTTAGAGCATTGTATTATTATGTAATGAAATTTAATTGTGGTAATGACTGATTAAAAATACTGTGTACCTTTTATTCATAGTGAACTTTCAGAGTAGCATACTCTCTTATTTTCCCTTCCTCTCCTTCATGTGTCTTAAAGTGCCTCTTTTTTCTCTTATTGTTTAGTGTTCATCCCGCAGTTTTGATTTTGGGACTTGCCTCTTTTTAATGTAACTTTCTGAAAATGTTTCACAAAGTATTTGAGTACTTTGAAATTATAACACTGAATTGCTTTCTCTGCATCTGCTTGAAGTTCACCCTCTTCTGGGGTTTGGGGTTTGGGTTTTTTGGGGGTTTTTTTGGTGTTCAAACTGAAGAGGCTACGTGTCCTTGGCAAGTTCCTGCTTAATATTCACACAACTGGCAGTGAGATTTGGGGATGAGAAAATTTAAAATCCCTTCCTTGAAGTTCTGCTTTTGTTTACATGCTGACGTTTTTAGACTGAAGAGTACTGGCAAACTATACTGGAGATAATAATATCATAGAAATTCTATCATAATCACACTTGACATGTAAGAAAAGAGGATAAGGATGTTTTAGTCATTTATATTTGTTTGGAGGTCATAGCATGGTTTTCTGAGTTGCAATAAAGTAGGACGGGGTAGTCAGTCAGCAGAATGTTTTTCAGTCCTCCCTCGTGTCCAGATTGGTTGCAATGAGATATCACAGAAAGACAGAAGTTATTTTCTAGCCCTTTGTGGCAGGCTTGTTAAAAACGATTCCTGAAACTGAAGCGTCACTATAATTTGGGTTTGGGGGAAGAAAGATAACCACACTAACAAAAAAACCAAACAAACATACAGTTATGTTTTTGTGCAAGTTATTGTGCAGATAGTAAATAAACACGTATTTATAAATATTTCTAGATATGAGGTATTGTTTCAGGCTAAAAACGAGCAGGAATATAATTTCAGTATATTTTTTCCCCAGGAACTCCGAAGAAATACGTAAGCAATCTTCCAGATTAAAAAGTTGCCATAAATACACCTGGTGGAAGATGGCAACGAGCAGGGTGAGCTCAAGGACTCCCAGAAACCTGGCTGGCTCGGTCCCGAGGAATTCCCAGACGGACAGAGTAGCTGCGGACAGAGCAGCGCATCCGGCACCTGCGGGCACAGGCGCAGCGCCAGCGCTGCGGGAGGGCAGAGGAAGCGAAGCCGCCCCGGCAGCCGGGCTGCCTGCTTTCCCGAAGGGGCCGGGGATGGGGACGGCGGCCCGCGGCCCCGCGGCGGGGTGTCCGTGGGCGGGGAGCGGCGCCGAGCCCGCCCCGCGCTCTGCCCCTTGACGTGGCGCGGACTCTCCCATCAGCCATGTTGATGCGTCGGCAGCGCCCGGGCGGCAGCGAGGGGCCTGGCGGGCGGCGAGAGCGGCCACGGCGAGAGCGGCGGCGGCGCCCGGGGCGCGGGGTGAGTGGGCAGGGCAGGGCTGGGGGTGCAGCGCAGGGTGCGGGGAGCCCGAGCGGGCCGTGCTGGGCGTGCCGCGGGGAGGACGGTCCTTCGTCGGCGCCGTGGCGGCAGCCGCGCTCCCCGCGCTGCGGGGTGCGGGTGCACCCGGCCTGGCTGCCGGGCCCGGAGCGGGTGTGGTGGGAGCTCCCCACCGTGGCAGTGGGGCGTTCCCGGGCGGCCCGACGCTGCTCTCGGCTCCCCCGGTGGCTCTGAGGGTCCGGGGGTACCGCCGGCGGCGGGTCAGCGCTGCCCGCGGCCTCCCGGGCCGGGGGTGCGGGCGCCCTTCCCGTGCGGCGGGGAGCGCCCGCCCGGGCCGAGGGCTGCTCGGGCCGCCGAGAGCGCCATGCTCCACCGCGGCTGCCGGAGCTCGGGTAGGGCCGGCGGGGCACGGCCTTTGCGCGGCCGTCGCTGCGCCCGGGGTAAAGGGCGGCTCGCTCCGGCGGCGGCCGCGGTGCTCCTTGCCCGGGCTCTGCTGTACCCGCGTCGTTGTGCCGCTGGCGGGGGTGCCTTGAGGTATAGGTAAAGCTGTACAAAATGCAGGCCCTGCTGCGTTTGAGTGTTTCTTTCCTAATTTAGGTGGGTTAGCACATACTTGGGTTATTAAAAAAAAAAAAGAAAGTCCTCAATACGCGGACTGGCAGAGCAGGTTTGGAGGATGACTGTTTGAGTAGTGAAAATGTTGTCAGTCTGACAGCTTGCAGTTGCTTTAGATAACTACTTAGTTCTCCTTGTGCATTTGAGTTCCTCCTTGGAACTGAAATAGATTTGTACCTGATGAGTGATTTGGGCGTTAAAAAATTAAAGTTTTATGACTTATCTCTTTTACCAGATTATTAGTGCGTAATACACTGAAAGTAGGTGTTTTGTGAGAAAAGTGCACAGTGAACTTACTGATCTAGTGGTATTTAAACACATAGCCACATGAGGGACTCTGGTCTATCTGCGCTGGAACTCTTATAATGCTGTAAAGAGAAATGTTTTGATTTTGTTTGTATGTGCTTCTAAGGAGTAACAGATATTGTTTGGGGGATAGTCCGTATTGGGACAGATTTAACTGGGATGTGTAAATGTTTAAAGATGCTTATAGTCAACCAGTGATTCTCTATGCAATTCAAGCGTGGCTTCTTTTGTGACACAGATTGTCATGGTGCAGGGATGCAAGGTACATTCAGCCTTAGCAGTGGGAGGTAGAAGGGAAGCCAGAAAGGACTTCTGGTTTTGTCTGGATATCCTAATCTGCAGCAAAGGTAAAGTGGTGACACCCCAACATGGGAGCTGTTACTTTCAGCTGTTCTGAAAATCCCTCTCTGTGGTTTTCTGAGGGCAATGTGTATTTTGTGGCATTTGGGTAGCCACAGTTTGGTGCGTAGCCTGTAGGTCAGGAGGGTGTGCTGTTCTTGTATAATGCAATACCTCTCCACAGCTATCCCAGAAAATGTGTCTGCATAGCTGTGAAAATGGTATTGAATGTAATTTGTCAGGCCAAGAGTCCACATTTGATGAATGATGAAATAGGTAAGCATTATTGGCTCTTGAAAAGAAAGAAAAGAATGGAAGAAAAGATGGAGGAGAAAGTAGTTATTAGCAGGTTTTGCCTTCTGAGTAGGAAATACATGCCTTATGAGAAAGTAACAGTATTAACTCAATAAATCAAAGAAGTCCTTTATGTATGTATGTATGTGCATATTATTAGTCACTGCACACTGCTTGTACATTGCCCTCTAAGGAGCAGTAACTGAGTGGTGAAAGTAATGTCTGTGTAAAGCCATTTCAAACACTGCTAGAGTAAAATGTTGAGAAAACAGTTTGAAGTCCAGTACAGAAAGTGTGAGTTCTCATTGCAGTGTTTGGAGCTGGAGCTGGTGTACTCTGTAGCCAATGCCACTGAATGGCTGAAATAGCCTTTAAATTGCAATTTGCTCTGTCTTCTCAGATAATTTTTAAAAGGAGAGATTATTCAGTTTGTGGTTATAGTGGAGATGGTTGCCTAGTGCATCAACACCCCATTTTTCAGGGATGACGCTCCTTCACCTTTTTTATAAAACACTGATGAATTTTAATCTGTTAAGAGCGAAATTTCTTAAATTCTGTATCCTCTCCAAATACCAGGCTGTTCTTTCCTCTCTTAGCTGAATTAACTTCTGTCTCAGATCTCTCTGTAGCAATTATAACCTCCAGATAGTCTCTCCTTTTTCTCAGCTTTGTCCCCTGCCTGATGGCGTTGCAGCAATTTGAGTAAAAGTGATGGTGGAAGTGCTCTTATGCACAAAGTCCCGTGCTCCGTGTGTTGCAATTGCTGTGATTTGTTTAGATAGGAGCAGATTTGCACCTAGTATCGGTAAGACATGCCCATTGAAATGTTGGCAGTTATTTCCTAAGGATATTAGCTGTGAAAAATGGTGCTTCTATTTGTATTTTGTTAATCTGTTTTCTTAAAAGTCAGCATTAGAATAAAACCATCAAGTTAAACTATAATTTAAAATATTTTGAGAAGTTGTTATCTGTCATAGAAATGCCATTATAATTTTGGTAAATAGAGGTAGGCTTTGATAAATAGAGCATTTCTAGGAGTCTCCCATAGGACTAAGAATTCAGTGTGCTTGTGAGAATTCCTGATTCAAACCCTACTTCAGGAGGTTTCCATCATTTCTAATAGCTGTTCATTAACCTAGTACAGTCTAAATTGAAAGCTAGGACCATTTTTACTTCCTCTTACATAGTTCACATACACTTTTATGGTAAATTCTTGATTATTAGCCAGTATGAGTTTAGGTATCCTAAATCCTGGAAAAACCTGTGCTATATGTACTATAAAAGGTATTGTGAAGCATGCAACAGGTATTCAAGAACACTCTGTGTAAAGCTGAGGTTTTTGTTTTGGAGGGGAGGGAGTGCACTCCTTTCTGGCTGTCCCAGATGTTCACTCCAGATGTTCACAGGTACTGTTGAGCATTTCAGATGTGTCTGTGTTTTCCAGTGCTCCAGCTTCTGAGTAATCACAGCTGAAAATTTTGAAAGCCTTGGGTCAGTGCCCAAAACTGTAAATTTGAATTCAAAAAATTGTTGAAAAGTGCGTCTTGATAGGAAATATATTGGAATATGGCACTTGTATTTCTTATGAAGTTATTTCCTAGCATTGCTGTAGGAAAGTACTCTGGTGGAATATCGTGTTGTTACTCCTTTATGTTTGCATGTAGGCAGCATCCTGAGTTACCGAAAATGTGGTTAGAAAACTCCTACAAAATTTTATATGGCAGAAGACATAAAACAAGTACTCTTAGGATAAATCCTTTCTGCTATTTCATTCTTAAAATAAGTTAGAGAATTAAAACAATTTGCAAGAATGACTGATTTTTTGTTAATGAACAGAATGAACAACTAAATGCATTAGTGAAAGTCCTTAAAGCTGTGTGTATTTTTTTGTACACAAGTCTTTTTTTATAGTATTAGTTTGCTGTATAATCTCTACTCTGACCAACCCTAGAATTATTGCTTTAGTTATAACACTCGTTGCCTGAGTTTGTTGCTTAAGTCAAGAAGTGATCAGAAGATAGGTATTTTTACACTATTTAACTTGCAGTATATCAACTATTTTGAAGGAGTTGCTGCATCCTGCAAGTCTTAATTTTTTGGTTTCCTCTTAGAATTCTACACACTGCTTTTAGGATTTAGGAAGCACTACTCAGTGTTTTATTGATTGTAACTCAATTACAGTATTTGAGTGAGTGACTGTTATAAAGTGCATTCAATATTTAGTGGTTAAAAATGTTTGTATTTCAACATTCTGCTAATGGTTATCTTTTTATTTTAGTGATAAACAGAGAAGTTGACCATGACTACCTTCCTGGAATTTATCCAGCAGAATGAGGACAGAGATGGAGTTAGATTCAGCTGGAATGTTTGGCCTTCAAGTCGTCTTGAAGCTACAAGAATGGTAGTCCCAGTGGCTGCCCTCTTCACGCCACTGAAGGAACGGCCAGACTTGCCTCCTATTCAGTATGAACCAGTTTTGTGCAGTAGGACCACGTGTCGAGCCGTTCTGAATCCCTTATGGTAAACCTAATGCATATGTTATTACCGTATTTTGCCTTAAAATCTTGAGAATAGTGCTAGTTGAACTGTACAAAAGATCTGGTGTATGCAAGTTCAAGTGCTCCTCACATGAGTATACAGCTCAGACTTACAGATCTTAGACGGTTCTGCACATAGATTTGTGTAGGTAACATACATACTTAAGACACAGCTTTCACTTAAGGAGTCTTTTCAATGTACTTAATTATTGATTAGGTATGTTATTTTTCTGGAACTATACATCTTGGGAGTTAGTATACTCTTAACATTTTGCTTCTAGAAAATGAGTTGCAGTAAAAAGCTACAATACTGTATCTTTTGAACTGTTGGGCCCTGATATAGTTTAATTTCCAAGTGAAATAAACTATATTTATTATTGACCTTAGTTCATCTGTAGATCAAAGCAGGTTAGCTGGTTTAGTTTACCAAAACGGAAGGTGATAGACAGGTAGATGGATAACATCAGAAGTAGGCATGAGAGAGAGAGAAAAGCTGTTTGAAGCTAAAGGGTAATACTGGCACAAGCTCAAATGATTGTGGACTAGTCATGAATAAGTTTAGGTTGGAAGCAAAGGAGGTGTTTTATATGTCATTCCTGTTACAGTAGTATGGAAAAGAAAGAGAACAGTTTATAAGTTGGAATTTGATAGGCATGGGGAAGATCCTGAGTGATAGTGAGAGATTAGACGGGATGTAAAAGATCTTGTAGAACAAATTCAGTTTTATGAATGACTTGTCCCTGGTTGGGAGAAAAGACGGTTTTGAAGCAGATGTAAAATTGTGCTTCAGTATTAAACACAGTGGCTGATTGTGCTGGAAGTCAGACTTAGCTGAAGTTAACTTTTTCAGAAGCATTATCTTTTTTTGAGGGCTGGAAAGAAAACAATGGAAAGACAAAGTTGTAAAGGGTCAGTCAGATGCTTGACATTACATCAAGCTGTGGGCGTTTTTCCTGTATCTTGTGTGCAAGTCATGACTGCATTTTTTTTTTTTTTTTCAAACAAGTGTGATTAGAGACTCAATATGGGGGGACCTTTTGAGGCCTGTGTGGTGCTTTGGGCTGAGTAATTTGCAGCCCCTGTAATTGGTATAGATAATTTGATAGCAATAAAGCTGTTTTGTATTTACAGCCTACTGGGACTTATCTGAAGATTTGATGATATTTTAAAAAGATTTTTGCCCTTGTAGACAGGAGAAGGCATGGTAGCAGGAAGTGAACATTGAGAACTATGAAGTTTACTTTCCCTTAAGATGTGAGTAGGGCTCTGTTAAGACATCTCTATGGCATGAAGATACAATTTGCACTTTTTATATTAACTGTATTAATAAAAATGTAGACAAAAGGAGATAGTCTTATCAACTGAAAAAACCTGTTATTTTCATTATAGAGGTAGCTGTAATGTTGGAACCTGGTTTTTTAGGGCATAAGGTAAATTCATGGTAGTCCCAGACACTGACAGCTAATAGACAGAGGCAGAAAACAATGAAAAATGTGAAGGTAAGGAGAGTTAAAAAGATTTTCTAAAACCATCTAGAAAGTCTCTAATATAGGGGCTGAGTATTTTTAAGTTTCTTGTCTTCTTCTTCTCCTTGAAGACCATTCTTTCTTCCTAAACACAGTAATTTGCCTGATACACCTGTGTAAGACTTCACTTATTTTGAGTTTGTAATATGGATATTTAGGAGAAAGTATATTAGAAGGAAGCTTTTTCAAAGTCACTGTGTTTTTGAAACACTAAATGTGTTTTAGGGAGGAAAATGAATTGTTCATGCTATATAAACTTTTCTTACTGCATTTTTGTAGCCAAGTGGATTATCGAGCAAAACTCTGGGCCTGCAACTTCTGTTACCAGAGAAATCAGGTAAGAAAGTGAAACATTCAGCATATAGAAGATATTTTATAAGGCAAAATGAAAATCTTGATTTTTCAAATTATAGTTGCAAACTGATATTGACGGCAAGAGCAGTGTGCAGCTGTATCTCAGACATTGCGTTGATTTTTTTTCATAACAACAGTAGTGAACATTTGTTGCAAAATAGTCCATATGTATGTTTTTGCTTTTGTAGAAGTCATAATCTTTAATTTATGCTTAATTTCTGTGTTTTTATTTACAGTTTCCTCCTACCTATGCTGGCATATCTGAAATGAATCAGCCAGCTGAACTTTTGCCTCAATTCTCCAGCATTGAATATGTAGTACAGGTAAAATCATTAGATAAAATCTCTAAAATTTATAGCGTTGTAATGTGCAAAAAGAATTAATTTCAGTTTTACTTCTTCACTGCATTTTAATGACTCTGGGTGTATATGTGGTTGTTAGTGGATTGAACATTTGTGCCATCAGTTGGAAAAGGAAAACATAACATTTTATAAGAACACTAGGATTGCTAATAAGACTGGTTTAAAAAAAAAAAGAAAAAAAAAGAGAGGTCTGTTATAAAGGTGATACTTGTATTAGATCTGTTTCTTTACAGGGGGCTAATTTGTGTTTGTGCCAGGAGGCTGCTCACTGTTGTGAATTGCTTGAGCAATTTCAGTTCAAATTTGACTGACTGTTGATTGACCTCTCATTAATAATTTGAATTGAAATTTGTATTTGGATGATTAGTAGTTAGTTTTAGGGCTAACTGGTTTAGAGACAACAGCTAATATATATTCAATTCAAGTGTTTAAATTTTAATATCCATCCTTTTTTAGCATGGAAGTTACTTGACTAGAAACAAAAAATGGACCTAACTCTAAATTGCAAATATTCACAATTGCAAATTTTTGTAATATCTGAATTCCAGTTTTGAGGATTAAAATTTGTAAGACTTGAGTGAGGTAGATCATAATCTGAATCCTCACTGAAGTCTTACAAATTTTAATCAAAAGAAGAGGAACGGAATGGAAATTCACTGAATGGAAGCTGTACTTTTTGCCAACTCCTGTAATGCAAAGTAAATGGGGCGTTTGCTTACAGTACAGCAAAATCGGTTTGGATAGAACTGGTGAACTGTAGAGTAAAATTATGAGGTGAAGTGCCATGGAATGTCACCACTTTGGAATATTTTATCATTGTGAATAACTTTGTGACTGTTGTGTTCATTTGGAGCAATAAAAGTTCATTGTTATTGACACATGCTTCAAAACTATAATGAAATACTGAAAGGAGTTTGTCATTTTTTCTGTAGTAACCATTTCCTTTTTGTGTGGAGTTCATTATGGTAGGGGTTTTGTTCCCGATCCTGATTACTAATTGAGAGGGAGTTAAGTTAGATGGAGCATTGACATTATTGGTATGATTAAAGTTAAAACTTTTACAAAATGTACTTTACTTGTTAATTTTTGATCCTAAAAATGTTACAAGGTTTTTCATATGATTATAATTGTGTTTCTCAAAGCGTGGTCCTCAGATGCCGTTGATATTTCTTTATGTTGTGGACACATGCATGGAAGATGAAGACTTGCAAGCTCTGAAGGAATCCATGCAGATGTCGCTTAGTCTCCTGCCACCAACTGCTTTAGTAGGTCTCATTACCTTTGGCCGAATGGTGCAAGTTCATGAACTTGGCTGTGAAGGAATTTCCAAAAGTTACGTCTTCAGAGGAACAAAGGACCTATCTGCAAAACAGCTTCAGGTAATTCACTGAAGCAAACAAAAGGAAGTCATCAAGGTGATGATAATGGAATAGTTTGTAAACAAATTTTGTAATAAAATCTTATGTGTTTGACTACAGGAAATGCTAGGGCTTACGAAAGTAGCTGTTTCACAAGTCGGTCGAGGTCCTCAAGTGCAGCAGCCACCACCTTCTAACAGGTAATCTACTTAAAATACCTAAAACACGTACCTTGACTATACTGATTTACTGAAAAAACAGTGTTTTAAGATAATGAAAACAATCAGCTCAATGAGTAATAGTAAAATTATTAGAATTGTTCGGAGATGTTATAGATACGTAAATAATGATGCTTCAATAATAATTTGGCTGGTGTGCTGGAAAGTGTTAATAGCTTCTTTAGTGCCCCATTCTTATGTGGTTATCCACTTGTGCTTTCCCTTTTACTACCTCTTCTACTCCTCTCCTGTCTTTCATTTGGAAATTACGGCCTAGTTTTTGATTTTCCCTGTGTGTTCCACTATGACATAGAAGAAAGTTATGGGATGATAGAAGAGAATGGCAGTTTTCCTCTCTTTGCCCTTCTGAAAATAGCTGCATTTGTAGACTGCCTGCAGCAGCACAGAAGATATTTTATATGTTAATTTGTCTCCTGATCTTAGATTTTCACTGAAGTAGTGAAACTTCAGTTTCTTTTTGAGATTTACAGATCGTCACCTGCTCTGTTCTTTTGACTAAGTAGGGTTCTTTCTGGATAGTGGTGGTATCTCTAAATCAGAGAGTCAGTTTTACAAGCTCTGTGCTGAACTTCTCAAGCTGAGTGTGTATGTAGTAGTTCCAAATGGCTTCATCTTGGTGAGGCAGAGACATTGCTCTGAATCCAGACTAGAATCTAGAATTAGACATTACCGGTATATGTCTAATGTATTGCTAATAAGCAACTGATAAAATGTTCATTTAGCAATTTAAATCTAAACTAATTCCATGTATTTGTCTTCAGATTTTTGCAACCAGTGCAGAAAATCGATATGAATCTAACTGATCTTTTGGGTGAACTGCAACGGGATCCTTGGCCTGTTCCACAGGGAAAACGGCCCTTACGTTCTTCTGGAGTGGCTCTTTCTATAGCTGTAGGACTCCTTGAGGTAATAGCTTTTAACTACAGCTGTGTTAATATGGAGATAGTCTTACTGCAGAAACGCTACCACAATCAATATGTAAAAACCTTCCTAATTGATGCATATTAGATTTGTAGGATGATCTGATGCATATCATCCCTTATATACGTAGAATATTGTGGACATTTACACGTTTTAATAAGGCAAAATTGAGACTTTACATTAATGGAAGATTTAAGTTTTGAAGAAATGCAGTTGTTGTTAAAATCCTTTCAGTGTGATAAATACCCACACAGCTATTTATTTGGTTCAATTTGTAGCAAAACCTGATGGTTTTGTCTTTTATTTCCTGCAGTGCACTTTTCCTAATACTGGTGCACGTATAATGATGTTCATTGGAGGCCCAGCTACACAGGGACCTGGCATGGTTGTAGGGGATGAATTGAAGTTACCCATAAGATCATGGCATGACATTGAAAAAGACAATGCAAAATATGTGAAAAAGGGTACTAAGGTAAGAGATGGTGGTGTGGTTTTGTTTACCTGGCTCTGAATAGTGGTGTATCTCTTAAGAATGTTTTCAGAAATTTCAGTAGATTGAGTTAGAACTTTTCTAGTCATATTAAAGTTCTTTGGAGTGCTTTTCTGGTTTAAGCCAGAAAAAATTTATATTACTAAATGTTATATCTAGTGTAAGGCTGGCCCTTCTAAGACAGCTGCTCAAAACTGCCTCTCTGGTTGGGTGAGGGCTAGGCTGTAGAGTTTAGACATAGTTAATTTAATCTAAAATGGAAATTTTGGGCTGGTGAACTACATCCAAAACCTGTTGAATTTATCTTAACTGATTATAATGGGAGCTTAAACAATTAGGTAAATTGCAGGCACCTGTCATTATAGACACATGAGACTGAAATGGTAAATTTGATGCTGTGTTAGTACTAAATGCAAATTCTAAAAAGAAAAAGATCAAGATTTAGATTTAGATTAAATAGCAACCACTGCGCTCTCTAGTGTGAATTGGGCTCTCAGCTTATCAGAAAAAAACCCCTAAGTTTTGAAAATTCCAGTCTTAGTTTTAACTTGAGCTAAAAATATACTTTTATATGAATAAAGTCTGATAATGTTGTTTTAGTAAAATTCTGGGAGTTTGGGATTTAGTATGAAGATGAGGAGAGTTAACGTTGTAAATCGTTATGAAGTGTATTTTCATCTTGAATTTAGCATTTTGAAGCCCTGGCTAATCGGGCTGCAACAAATGGTCATGTTATTGACATATATGCATGTGCATTGGATCAGACTGGTCTTCTGGAGATGAAGTGTTGTCCCAACTACACTGGGTATGTGTCTATTAATTTTTAAGTAGTATATAAAGATGCAATTTTTTGTTTTTTTTTTTTTTTTTAATTGTTTATCAGGAAGCATTTACAAAAAATGAGCTGCTTTTTTAAGAAAAAAAGCACAAACACACTCTATACTGTTCTGGTTTTATTTATACTGGAATTTTAGAATTTCTCAGCCTCTGGCAAGTTTGTCACCACAATTGTGGGTTTTATAAGAAGGGGATATGCTGTTTTTCTTTTAATGTGATCTGTTTGAGGCTTGAATGATATGGGTATCTTTTAAACACACAGTTTATCGTATGCACTGTTTCTGTTTTTCGGTGTGTGTATATGTAAGCTGCAGGTTTCAGTAGAGATAAGGACCTGCCATCCTTATTCTTCTTGCTCTTGAGATTGGTACAAACCTGAAATAATGAGTAAACTACACAAGATAATATAGTATTTAATAATAAATATTAGAAGTAAGCTGACTTTGCATGACAGGATTTGGAGACTTCTAGAATGTGGAAGTCCAGTATAGTATTTTCCCAGTGATTTTGTTACATATTATAATCATAATGACCTCATGATGCATACAGCAAGAAGCTCACTTAAAAAAATTCATTCATAATATTGTAGCAAAATACTAATGTTAGTCTATTTTAAGAAGACAGAAATGTGCCTCGCAATGAACTGTCTTTAGTTTTAGTCGTTAATAGAAATAAGCTATATAAATCCTATGTGCTAAATTATTGCATAATAAGTAGTTTATTTTAACTCAAGGGTTTTGTTTGTTTTGTTGTTGTCTAGAGGCTACATGGTAATGGGAGACTCTTTCAATACATCTTTATTCAAACAAACCTTTCAGAGAGTATTCACTAAAGATATGCAAGGACAATTTAAAATGGGATTTGGTGGCACATTAGAAATAAAGGTAAGCATACAAAAATTCAGTATGTTAGTGAAACTCTGGAATAGGATGGCTACAAACTGGAATCTTTGCCCTTCAAAGGAATTTTTAGGAACATGCTAAACAGATGTGTTAAGGTTGACTTGGATATTCTGTTACTGCCTAGCTATCTTTTTGTAGTTCTGTGATTCTGTAAATGTGAGTTAGGTATAGTGGTAATTCCTTCTCACCCTGCATTCAGTGGCACCTAAAAGAGAGACTAAACTAAAGTAAATGTTTCTGTTAGAAGCTCAGAATGCCGTGTGCTTCGATTTTGATATCAGTAGTGAGTGTTTCTTCAGTTTTGGTCCAGCTTCTCTGTTAGTTCAGGTCAGGTTTCCTTTCATTTTCCATCCTTATCAGAATCCATTCTGGCACTTAAACAATGGTCATTTCTACCTCCACCTGTCTGAGAAGCCTAGAGCTGAATGTGCTATAGGTTCAGGTACTGTCTTCATGATGTTTCTTGCAAAATATTGCGATCTTGCCTTGTAGAAGAATATGAGGTTACTTTCATTTTTGGTAAAACTCTGTTTTACTAGGACAAATAGTTGAACCCTCTTTTTTTTGTATACATTTTCTTGTGAATTTTGTTGGAAGATCCCGGAAAATCTAAAAAGGGAGCCCCAGTTCTAGAGGGATGTACAAATCACTTCAAACAGGAAAATGACATTGGAAGAATATAAATAACTGGATCTTGCCTTTAGCTACATATGTCTAGGAGATAGAATATAAAAGCATTGTGGGATATGTGTAGGCTTATCTTGCCAGTCTTCAGTTTTAATCCTATCTTGTGAATATTTTAATCTCTTGGTTAGAAAAGAGACATTACCCAGTATACTTTATAGGGTCTCAAGTTTATAAATTAAGCAACTTTTCTCCATGTTTTAATTTATGTTCATGCTGTTATTTCAGGTGTACTAATTGGTACAGCAAACAAATGTAATTAAGTGTAGAAAGTAAGCACATGGAAAGTTTCTCTAAACATTGTTGTATGTATAGCCTTTCCTAAAGGTATCAATCTGATATGCATTGAGGTTTTAATCATCTAATGATAAAATGAGTGAATTCTTTAGCATGGCATGTTAATGTGTGTTTTTATTCTAAATATGAAGACTTCAAGAGAAGTAAAGATTTCTGGAGCAATTGGACCCTGTGTCTCTCTCAACTCTAAAGGACCCTGTGTCTCAGAAAACGTAAGTAAACTTTGCTGAAAATGAGGGTAGTATCCTACTATGGAAAAATAGGTTTTAAGATTTTTGGATTTGAAGAGAGGCTGAAACTTTTCCACAAATGGAACAAATAGTGCTCAATTTTTACCAATTTTAAATTCAATACCTGCAAGCTTGCATTCATTGCTAGATCACATTCAAGTCGTATGAAACCTTGCAGATTTCTTTTTCCTTGTTTAGATTTGTCCACTTGTTTAGATTGTTTGGATTTGGTTGCTGTAAAATTATTATGCAGAACTTACACCCTGATGTAGCAGAAACCAATGCTTTATTGTTAAAATCAGAGCTATGTCGTTTTATCCAAAGTGAACCATAAAAATACGTTTTTAGAAAGACTTGAGAGAACAGGAGGATACAAGACTGTGGAAGCATCCCCTTTATCTTGATTCTGCCTTCCCATTTCTGTAGCTGTTTCACCAAATGCACATTTAATTTATTGGAAGATGTAACTGTTACAGGCTCCTGAAGTAACTCCTTTAAATTATATTAGACTCAAATCATCGCTTATTTTCTTATCAGATAATATTGTTAACATTTGATTACTAATAAAAAACAATTCATGCAAGTAACCAAATCTCTCACATTTGAAAAGTCTTATTTTTGTTCCTAACAATCTGCATAATAGAGCACTTTCCAGTATGAAAATGCTCACAAATGGCCTGCTTTAATCAAGCATTTTTCATTCATTAATTTTTCCCTGTATTTATAGTTGCATCTTTGTGAATTAAAAATCTCAGTATAATCAGCATTTTTTTTCTTAGTGATCTGGTACAGATTTTATTGTTTCATTGCCTGAAGGGACCACATATATTACAATAAAAGTTAAAACCCCAAAAACCCAATTAAATGTACTCATCCTATTTAAACTACACATCTGTTTCATAGGATGTAATAGGAAATTCAGTTTTGAATTCATGTCTGTTCTGTCATTCTTTTGCCTTGCGATTATATAATTTATATTCCAAACACCTTTTTGTTGAAATTATCAGAATTAAAAATTTTGAGGTAAAACATATGAATAAAATGAGGATGCATGCAGCTCATTTCAGTGGGAACTGGACAATTCTTGTAGCCATAATGCTTTTAAATGAATACAAGCACAGTGACAGTATTGACAGCATATTTTTCCTTGAATGTTTTATTCAGTTTCACTGTGTCCATTATGGTTAATGAATTATTTTAATGGGCTTTTCTGGATATTTATGCTCCTTTGATGCCAGAAAAGAATTGTCAGTTGAAATAGGTCACTATCTGTGTACAGTTACCTTCCTAGTTATTAGAGACTATGTAACCATTACAGTATACTATGTAAGCTCTCTACATTGCACTGCTGTGCCTTAGAAGAGTCTTTCCACTTACACGTGCTTCTTGCCTCTTATCTTGGGTCTGTTTAAGCAACCTCTGGTACTTTTTCCTGTTTCTGACCTGCTTTTTAATTTTTTTTCTAATGCCAGCTCCTTGTCTTTCTAATGCTTTAATCTTTTAAAACAACAATCTTTTTGTATTATTATTATTCCCACAACCAGTGCTACAGTTGTTTTGCAAGAGTGTGTGAAAAGGTGACAGATTGAACAGGGAGAAAGCTCGTGACAGAATAGTTGTAAGCAGTTATGTATAGTGGCTAGATGCTGTATTTCACAAACAAGGAAATACTTCTAGTTTGTAAAAGTGTTATAAAACCTTTCTGCAGGAGATTGGAACAGGAGGCACTTGTCAGTGGAAGATTTGTGGTCTTAATCCTACTACAACACTTGCACTGTACTTTGAGGTGGTAAACCAGGTAATAAATATTTGTCTGCTTGTCTACTAATCACAGTAATTTTATTTTATGTAACTATTGAAGCCTGTATTTTTGTGTGGTTCCCCCAAGCACAGTAGCAGGAATACAAATGATGCTGCCATTTTGTGTTGTCAGAGTTTAGAGATGGACCCTAACTGCTTAATGATTAGCTAATCTTCTTCTTGAATATGATAATAGAAATCAAAGAGCTCTGCAAATTTTGGATAGAGTTCATAACCTTTTTAACTCCAATTCTTCCTTTCAGAGTGTTACTTATTAAATGTATTTCAGTTGCATTATATGAAAATACTGTAATATGTATATTTAAAAGTGCTTTCCAGTATTTCCCTGATGTTTTACTTACAAGATAATTACTATATAATGTTACATTTTAATTTATGCTTTAATTGCTCAGTATTTCCAAGTAAAGATTGGCTTCATTGAAAAGTGTCAGGGGCATATAGCCTGGTTTCCTGTTTTCCTGAGGGGCTGCTAGGAAAGAAGATGAAAATATGAGGAGCAACTGTGCCACTCCTTCCCACGCTTCCTCTTCTTCCAAATATTTGAAGCTCAGGAGCTGCATGAGCTGACTGTAGTTTCTAGATAATTAGTATGCTGTATTTCATGGTTTGTTGTCTATGCAAAGGTTTGAAAACTTGAACTTACCTTAGCCATTTTTCATTTTACTTTTTGCATATTTATTTTGGTCTCATTTTATTACTAGCTCTAAAACTGGCCAAAATTGATTTCAACTATCTTTCTCTTTTGAATTACTTTCCTAGTTAGTGTGCAAACCTGTATTTCCACTGACTAGAGTTTTGAAATTTCAGTTTACACTTGGATTCCAGTCTTTGTTTTGACAGCAATTTTGGAGATTAATTATTCAACACTTTAGAATAATGTCAGGTTTCTTGTCCTGTAATTCCAGGTGCTCAAGTAGAATGTAATGAAATCAGCAATTGTAAGGCCCCTTGGAAAATGTTGTCTCTGTAAGGGTATGTGGAAAGAGAGAGCATTGGTTGCTTTAAGGATATCTGGTGGAGACAGCAACTGCTTCCAACATGTCCCTTAACAGTCTCCAAGTGCATTAGCCATATTTAGTAGATACTCAACATAATCAAAGCACCAGGCAATTAATTTATATAACTTGGACTGCCTATTGCGAAGAATGTTATGATTTTATAGTAATTAGTTACATACTTTCAAGTTATACTGTAAAATCTTGAGATTCTCCTTCATTTAACTTTTTTTCCTCCTGTACTTAGCACAATGCTCCCATTCCTCAAGGAGGACGTGGTGCAATCCAGTTTGTGACTCAGTACCAACATTCCAGTGGACAGAGACGGATCAGGGTGACCACAGTTGCGAGAAAGTATGTTCTACTTGTGATGAATGATTTTTGAAAAAGGAGATATATATATATGCCTTTTAGTCTATAGATTTTGTACCTATTTCCTTATTCTGGGAGTGCTACAGGTGGTGAAAGCATGAGCATACCTTTGAGACAGTTGCCTCTTGTTCTGTGGGCTCTTTCTTCTCTGAGAGGTTGCAGTGGCTGTATAATGATGTGATGGCAGTGCTCTGAAGTAAACCAAGTGGTTTTAGATGAGGGGGAAGCTTTTAATGAAATTCTTTGGTTTAAACTGAGGAGATGGTTGGACTTATGGAATGGCAACATCACTTAGTAACTTAACTTGAGAGTGCTAGCTGCCGTTCAGGGGGAATGTAAATACCTCTTTTTGCATGTGTAACCCTTACCTGCAGTTTCCTTGATTCACAATTTTAGGATGTGATGTTTAATATTATAAAGGCATTTTTCAATGTCCAGTGGCAGTTCTTTTAAGTTGAAGGAGATCATTGCTTGGTTAATTCAATGGAAAATTTAGTTTAGTGAAAAAAATGTTGCCCTACCTGTTGATACGACTACGTTGTTAACTTACGTTAGTTGTATTAGTAAAATCTTGGCAACTGATAAAAGGTGAGAATTAATAGTTCACCTTATAAATTGAAAAGAACAATCAAGGTGCACAAGAAAGTTGTGAGTGTGGGAATATGTGCTAAGCTTTATGGATGGTGCTTTCTGTAACTTACCTTTCATAATTAATTTTTAAAAAAAATATAATAGCTGTTATTAGTGACATTATATTTTATTTCACTTGTTGCGTGGCATCTGTACAAATAAGGGACATTTCTAATTAAAGAATGGCTAACTGAGAGGCTGCTTGTTTATACCCAGCAGATTTTTTGAAGCACCAGCATCGGTTTGTTAAACTGCTAATGCTGCTTTCTTTGCCTTAATTTTGAAGGGATATTTTGGGGTTGGACATCTTTCCTATCATTGTGATGAAAATATTGTATTTTTCTTTTGCAGCTGGGCAGATGCACAGACCCAGATTCAAAACATTGCTGCATCTTTTGACCAGGAAGCTGCTGCAATTCTCATGGCTAGATTGGCAGTGTACAGGGCAGAGACAGAGGAGGGGCCTGATGTGCTTAGGTGGCTGGACAGACAACTTATACGCCTGGTAAAAAGAGCATATTGAAAGAGTCAGATTGGTTTCTTGCTTGCAGTCACATAATTCTTAAATGACTAGTGTTCAGTGATTTGTTTCCTTAAAAACAAAAAACGAGCTGAATGCTTCATTTCCACATAAGGGTATGCAGAATTAACTAAGATATTCTATTTTAAATGAAAAAAGAGCAAGTGTGTTTTCCGTTGATTTATTAATATTTCCTTAATATGTGGTTATTGCCAGCAATTAAGAGAAATCATAACATGAGATTTGCAGAAATCAAAGCTTTCTCTACTTTCTGCTGCCTGTAATGATATTGTAGATTAAATATTGTTTTGGGGGGGGAAGGGAAAGGGAGGGCAAAGTATCTAGAAACCCATATGTATTTTTTTTATTTCAAAAGTTCAATTTTCTGTTTTTTTTTTTTTTTTTTTTTTTTTTTTTTTTAGATTTTTTAAATTTATTTATTTTTTTACCTGTAAATAAGTAGTTATCAATAATTTACTTTTAAACATGTTCTTTGGAGGTGTTTTAATCATCTAACTCTGCTTAGTGATTTTAGAGAAAAAAAAAACGCAAAAAAATTAAAGCCGCATATGCAAGAAAATCACTGCTTGTTGAGAATTTACGTCAGTGTTTTTGCTAGGTTTCTGTTTCTTTACAAAATTGTAAGCACCACCAGTCATGTATCTAATACAACCAAACTTACAGTAGTGGCATGACCTAGCAAGTACGTTTCTTAATTTAGAGTTTAGGTAATTTTTTCTTTTGTTCCAGTGTCAGAAATTTGGAGAATATCACAAGGATGATCCAAACTCTTTCAGATTTTCGGAAACCTTTTCACTTTACCCACAGGTGAGTTTGTCTATTGGAAGGTTTGTGTATAAGCGATGAAAAGAGAATGCTCAGTGAAGAAAGAGGCCCTGTAGTACAGAGGGAAGTAAGATGGGGATATCAGAATGAACAGACCCCCTGCCCCCAGCTACTGACTGCCGCGTGACATTAGGCAAATCACTTCTGTCGCCTGTGCTGCTGTGTCCCCTTTTGTCCTCTGCTCTTACAGTTAAACTTTGTCTAACTGTGTATATTTTTTGTTTCTCCTGTAATGAAATCCTCATCTTACCTGAATTTGAAATCATATAATGACATTTTTTAAGGGTAGTTTTAATGAAGAAATTCGGAAATGTAAAAAATATATGGGTTTGCTTTGTTGTTTCTTTCCCATGTTATTTATGATGCTGAACCACAAAAGGAACACTCCCCTGTGAAGTGAACTTGACCTTGGTTATTAAACTTCAAATAGTTTCTTTGCTAATAATCTGTTCTGATAAATTACTCCATGCTGGTGGCTCCAGATATGTCACTTCTGGACTCCCCTTAGACTTCCATAATATTTCTGTTTGAGCCACCTACTAATGTGTCTCAAGGTGTTAAATGTTGTGGAGAGATTGATTCAGCATGTGGAAAATTTGATTCAGCTATAAGGGGATATACTTTTTCCATTTTCATAGCAAAGTTCAACTTTGCTGTTGTTTGACGTTCTATTTTCTGTACACATGCTATAACTTACTTTGTTCCAGCACAGCAGCCTCCCTCACAGGAACAGTAGAACTTAAAGGATTTGACAATATTTCTTCATACTATTTATCAGTTAGTATTACAGAAGAAGAAATATTAAATTTTTCTCTTACTTCAAAGCAGCTTTGTAGGTTTATCCATTCTGATACCTCTCTTACTGTCATGAGAGTATATAAAAACTGGTAGAGCTGCATATACAAGTTAGAAATATTAAAGGAGTTAAAATTCAATTTTATTGTGGCATTGGTCTCGTAGTTTGTGGAGAACATGTATCTCCTTGTACAACTGTCCTTTTTATCTGTGGGAGTTCAAATAAATGGTTCTTGTATTGCAGTTTATGTTTCACTTGAGAAGATCTCCTTTCTTACAAGTTTTTAACAACAGTCCAGATGAGAGCTCATACTATCGTCATCACTTTATGCGGCAAGATCTAACCCAGTCGCTTATCATGGTTCAGCCAATTCTTTATGCCTACTCTTTCAATGGACCTCCAGAGGTATCAGTAAATATAACTTCATAGTAGATTAAGAGGTGCTTTTTTGAAAGAAGTGATTGTTGTCCTCACTATTGCGTGTTATAAAAGGTGTTGGTTTATAATCTGTTTTATGAGAAAGAATATTCATTTAATTTACAACATACAATGAACAAGGCATATCTCAGAATTCTGATGTAGAAGTCTTGAGATCAAAAGTCACTTTTTAAAGAGGTGATGTTTTAAACTAAGGAATGGTATTTTTTTTATTATTTTTTTGAGAGCTGTAACAGTTTTGCTTTTGTGTTTGTAGTTCCAGAATGTAAACATAAACAAAAATGGTTTTAATTAAAATGTACTTTTTCTGTTGAGTCTGAAAGAAAAGTTGGGGTTTTTTTGTGAAATGTATGAAATTTCCTCTATCTTAATGCCCTAATCCAAAGCTTCATGTTTTGATGTGGTTCCTGTTATGTGTAGATTTGGTACAAAACCTTCCAGCTGACCTTGTCATGGAACGTTCTGTATAAACCTAGAATAAAAAGCTGGTCTTTCAAGAAGCTTCTGAAATAAGTATAAGATAGGAGACAACCAAAATTATCTGGTACATAAAAGAGAGACAGTGAAACAAATATAGTAGTAAAAGATCTTGGCAGATTGGAACTCCAACTTGTGTTAGGATTTTTTTTTTTTTTAAACTATGCATGGGCTCAAAAAAAAGGACTTTTAAAAGTAGAGTTTAAAATGATAAGGTGTCTTGTGAAGCTCACAGGTGTAAGATCATTCTCCCATGTATGAAAAACAAGCAGTCACATTGGTGATGCAAAGGAGAAATCTGATTAAGCAGGAGCTGATGTCTCAGTGTAGAATGAGTAATAATACTTTTTTTGATTCTTGGAATGGTTAATATTTTTGGTATCCCTAGCAATATTGATTCAATTAAATCATATAGTATTGATTCAGTTAAATCATATAGTGCCAATATGTTGTCATTACCCTTAAAAAGGTGAATTAAAACCTTAAATACTGCATTAGATTTCTTAAGTCATGAGTATTTACTATATATGGTATTGGTGGATATATAGGTACAGTAATAATAGCTGCAAGAACAAGACTAAAAAAAAGCCCAAACAACCCTCAGCCTTCAAATCTTATACTCAAATAACTTCTAAATCTTTATACATTGAAATACAATTCAAATTAATGACATTGTATAGGTAAATATGGAGGTACTTGCAAGACTAGAAAAGTGCATGGTAGTGAAAGGAATTTCAGGTCTTGAATACATTTTTTATTATTTTCATGAAGTTATATATTCAGAATCAGGCTGGATAACTTTAGAATGAGATTGTGTGGGTTGCAGATGGGGGACATGAAAAGGAGCAAATATGGAGTTTTAGTAAATGATTGAGAAAGGTCCTAAGATTCAGTTACTGATTCAGAAAGCTGGCAATGCCATCTGATTGTCCAATTCTGCATCAGTTGGTAATTGTTTGTTTATTTTTAAACCTTAGCCTGTTCTTCTGGATAGCAGCAGCATTTTACCAGATCGCATTCTCCTTATGGACACCTTTTTCCAAATCCTTATTTATCATGGGGAGGTAAGAGTTGTCATTGCTTACATAAATACTCTTTCAGTAGGAGTGCTACACTGTGAGAGTCGAATTCCAGTTCTAGTGTACCTCAGTACTTGACCTTCTCATCTGCTTGGCTGATAGCAGTCATAGTTAATGTTTGTAGTTTGGTACTTTGACATGCCTATACACAGATACCTGACATTAGCTGATATTTTGGTCCTATTTCTTATGATGAGTTTAAGATTAATTAGCTTCAATGTGCAGATTATTTGTTCTAGATCAATATTTTTCCTACCTTTAAAAGTGTTATTCCCTGCCCCTCCCTTTCCCCCCAAATTTTCACTCATTTATTTTAGACCTTTAAATTAGTTCTTCAGGGACAGGGAGTCAGAACACAGCTTTATGTTCACCCTTCATCTTCACTGTCCTGGAGGAATGGAACTGCTCCTGGCAGTTAGGTAGCTAGACATTCCTTAGTAATTTAAATACAAATGCTTGTGATTTCCTAGTTCTCTGCTTCCCTGGAGGAATTGAGCTGCTGCTTTTTACTACCTTGCTACTGTAAATGGTTCACAGCTGAGACTTTGAAACATACTCTTCTGGATCATATCCTCATAGCTGCACTGATAAAAATATTTCCTAAACTTCAACGCTTCTTAAGCAGCAAAATGTTATGCCATTTTTGTCAGGAAGCAGGAGGGCAGGCTGCTCTGTGAGGGAAAGGGAACAGGGAACTGATCATCACTGCAAGGCAGGCAGGGGTCTTGCCACTGAAGACCTGGCCCCCACTGTACCTGAGCAAGGCAAGCAGAGTAGTTGTGGGCAATAGCCAGGCTCAGCCTTCAGTCCAGATCACCAGACAAGTCAGTGGGGAGGAAGCAGGTCCAGGTTCTAGTTAGATAGTCAGGTACCTGGATGGGGGTCAGGATGAGTAGGGTACATGAGCAGATACAGGTGTGGCTGCTGTGTAGCTCAGGCAGGAGTCAGGAATGAGACCCTCAGCTTAAAAGCAGCTGCCAAGCAGAGGAGGGAAGGAACACCTGCTGAGGGTCCCCCTGGGGTCTTTCCTAGCAAGTCACTGAGCTGTGCTTGAGCAGCCAGCTTCAATCCTAGAAAGTGAGGAGGTTTTGCTACAGCCTCGGAAAGATATATATCAGTATAAGTACTTATTTCTAATGTGTCATAGACATGCAAAATAGAGAAGTGTAAATAGTATCTTTGACCTTCTAAACTAAATATTTAACATACAAAAGATGACAAAAAAGAAAAGACGGATCACAAAATGTTAAGAGTTTGGAAAAAAAAGAAGAAATCTAATGGCATGTTACTTGCCGATCTTGGCTTTTAAAAATTAACTCGCATGTTCTAGGGCAGAAAGGGGTTAGTGATAGAAAAGAGACCAGCAATGTCATATTTTCCTCTGAAAAGTCCTATGTATTTTCTAAGAAAGATTGGTGAATCAGTTATAAACTTCCTTCTTTCCTGTCCCCAGACCATAGCTCAGTGGCGTAAGTCGGGGTACCAAGATATGCCAGAATATGAAAATTTTCACCACTTGCTACAAGCTCCAATAGACGATGCCCAAGAAATTCTCCATTCCAGATTTCCAATGCCCAGATACATTGATACAGAGCATGGAGGAAGCCAGGTATTTATATAATCTGGGAAATGGTGTGTTGATAATGTAATGAGATTTTTTTTTTTTTTAGTAGTAAACATGCATTTCTGTGCTAAAACGTATATAAATTGCAAGTGAACATTTTGAATCTTAAAGCTTTTACAGAGCTTTTTTTTTTTTTTACCAGCTTTTCCTCTAATCTGCGAATTCCTGTTATTTATTATTATTTTTACCCTACTGACTTTGACTCTTGGATTCTTTGTTTAAGGTGTGTAGGACAGAAAAGACAGTACTTGTGTGGGTCTCTGAACCAATACCAGAATTATTCTTTGTGTTATTTTTTCAAAACTTCTTAATTAATGTGTTGTTGATATTCACATTTACTTTGCTAGTGCTTAGAAAAAGACAAAAGCTTACTTTCAGCTGCATCAAAAAGTTCTTAGCAGTTCTGCATTATAGCTATAGAGTCCAGGAAGTGGCTTTATTTATAGAGGTGCTCTTTGCTGCTCTGGATGGGTGTCTGCATCTCCAAAGAATAGAAATTTACGTATTTCAAATACACGTGCAACTTTTTTCTGAGTGCAAGAAAATCCTATTTGAGAAGATTAATTTATTGTCTTTGTTTTGTTTTTTAAAGGCTCGCTTCCTGCTTTCAAAAGTAAATCCCTCTCAGACTCATAACAATATGTATGCATGGGGACAGGTAAGTATGAATCTGCTGCTGATGCTTGTACACGATTTTCTTTTTCCCTATTTCAGAAGTCAAGTAGCATATTGTATACATATAAGTGATAATGCCAAGTTTTGAAACTGAAAAAGAAATGTAGTTTTGGTCTGATGTAAGCAAAATTATAGAAGTTAAGAAAATATGAGGCTGTTTGACCTTCACCTTATAGCTTCCTCTTCAGTCAGCATGTTGCAGCCTTGTATTGTTATCTCCTTGGCCACCTATCTCACAGAGCTTTAGACCTCATCCCTATTAATACCTTCAGAATCCTGGCAGTGAGAGTACTTACCACACGTGAAGACTAAAGGACCTTTTTGCAATAGAGAAGATAAATGTTGAAGATAGTTATGGGCAAGAACTAGAAAATGCATCAGTGCCAGCATACTGACATTTTCCAGAATTTTTGTGGTCCAATTGACCAGGAATCAGTTCACAAATCTTGTCTTTAGGAAGAAAGTTATGTAAGAGTTCAGAAGTTAAACTTTCTGGAGCACCTTGTATTCCTGAATATTGCATCTCTGTTCCGTGTTTTCCTTCCACACTCAGCTTCTTTAGTGGGAAGAGAAACACTGCTATGGGTGAATGCTAGTGCAGTGTCATTTTCTCATGCAAATGTAATGGCATCAGACACTTGAAGGCTTCATGTTAACCGTGCTCTCAGAGTATTTTGCTAAAGGGTTGACAGTGTAAAGTCATGAGTGAGAAAGCTCTGTAACAATCTTTTGGCAGTGATCTTTGTCAGGTAAGTTTTATCAGAGTTACATTTTCATAGGATGAATTGGTTCTAATGAAGCTTCAGGCAGTGAAGAGCATTGAGATCCAGAGTGAAAATACTTGAAAATTTTGTACTGTGTTGGATCCAGCATGATTTGAACACAAATCCCAAATTCCTTTGCCTCCAAAGTCCTTAACCTAACAAGCAATCTGTTACTATCTTTCTTTATCATGTTTGCCCCACAGCATACACACAAATCCTGTAGTTTGGAAGGTCTTGTTTTTATCTAAACTATACCTGGAAATTTTCACATTTCCCACAGTACAGGACAACTATTTTCTGCTCATTTAATTAGTAAGCAAGTGAAGCAGTATTCCAAGTGCAAATACAAAACAATTCTTTACCTGATCTCTTAGAAAATTATTCATGTTGGACAGGTGAGACTCTTCAATGCATCTTACAAGAGACAGCTTTCCCTTTTAATGTTGAGAAGAATTCTAGGGTAACATAAGAAATGTATTAATCCCCCCAATGGCATTGCAGGGCATGTGCTCAACATAATATGCTGTTGTGTTTGCAGGGGGTTTTGTGAACAAAGTTGAATAACGTACAAATTATGAAGTGAGAAATGTATCTGTTGGGAGAAAATTTAAAACTGATTTGCATCTTGCTCTTGTTTTTTCATGACCTCCCTGGATTGTTTCATATAATTTTAGTTTGTGCACAACTGAAAGTCCACACTGACCTGAAGAGGGCACCCACACACCACTGAAACCATGTTTCAGGAGGTGATGAATTGCCTAGTTTGGTTTTTAATATTTTGAGTAAAGATTTTCTTTAAGCTTTAGTAGGTAGATGCCTTAACAGTATGAAAAACATTTTCAGAAGATAGCAGTAAGGTTTTCATGCATCCCTGTTATGTGATTGGTTATTGACGATGCAGTTGAAATTTTCAGTAAAGGACCTGGGGGTACTGGTTGACAGGTGACTGAACATGAGCCAGCAGTGTGCCCAGGTGGCCAAGAAGGCCAGTGGTATCCTGGCCTGTATCAAAAGTAGTGTGGCCAGCATGACCAGGGCAGTGATTGTCCCCCGTACTTTGCACTGGTGAGGCCACACCTTGAATCCCGTGTTCAGCTTTGGGCCCCTCACTACGAGAAAGACACTGAGGTGCTGGAGCATGTCCAGAGAAGGGTAACAGCTGCTAAAGGGTCAGGAGCACAAATCTTAGGAGGAGAGGCTGAGGGCGCTGGGGTTGTTTAGCCTGGACAAAGGGAGGGTCAAAGGAGACCTTATTTCTCTCTACAACTACCTGAAAGGAGGTAGTAGAGAGGTGGAGGTCGATCTCTTCTCCCAGGCAACAAGCAATAGAAGAGAGGATGGCTTCAAGATGCACCAGAGGAGGTTTAGATTGGATATTAGGAACAATTTCTTCACAGGAAGAGTTGTCAACAGGATTGGAACAGGCTGCCCAGGGAATGGGTGGAGTCACCATTCCTGGAGGTATTTAAAAGACATGTAGATTGGGCACTTACAGGCATGGTTTAGTGGGGGGTTTGGTGGTGCTGGGTTAATGATTGGACTCAGTGGCTTTAAAGGTCTTTTCTACCTAAATGATTATATGATTCTTAAATAAGAGAGCTCAGACTTAGCATTTAACAGGCTTGGAAGTAGAGCGTCCTTTAGTTTCACCTTGCTGCCATCAGCTGACAGATAATTTAGTGTACCTTCCCTGAGAGTAGATGTGTATTGTAGTGATCCAAGAAATCTTACTGCACTTGGATTTGTCCCTTGATCATTAACTGAGAATTGGTTTCGGCCAGTTCTCAAAAAGCTACAGTTCTCAAGAAGATGCTTCTAACCATCCTCGTTAAGACTATTACGTCTGTGTTTTGGAAGACTTTGCAGTGGTTCAGGCAGCTCTGGTTTAATTTGTAAATATAAGTGCCTAGTACCTTTGAAATGGTTGAATTGTTGAGATTTATAGGAAGTCTTCTTACATCTGTAAATGGAAGTAGTGGCAGACTGGTCTCAAAAGACTTGAGATTGAGTTACTTTGTAACATTTGCAGAGTTGCAAAGTGCTGTTTTGACAGTAAATTTGTTCAAAAATAGTAATTAAAACCTGACCATTTAGAACTTCTTGGATTTCTTAAAATACTTCTGAGGTTAGAAAGTAAATTGCAAGAATCCACCCAGAAGGTTTTTTCAGATCTTTTGTGATCTGATTTTTCATGACTTTTGGATTTTTTGGTCTTTCTCTTAGGTGGCACAGAGCTATAGGAGGAGAGAGTTGGTCCAGCTCTTCTTGGGAAAGCCAGTTGACCTTTACTCAGTGTCAAATCAAACCCCAGATTTGTTTCTTCCTTTCATCATTTTGATATGTCTGAGCTTCACTGACAGATACTAATTTGTTAGTTGTGTCACTTGCATATTACTGTTTCTCTCCCCTTTGTCTGCTCCACTGAGGTGGGAATCATGCAGGAACTGTGCCACTGAAATTTTATTTACTTCTAAAAATTTTTAAGTTAGTATTTGGCAGCAGTCAAAAACTCATGAGTTTTATCTGGTTGATGTAAATCTTGCTATACAGCAGCTCATTTCTGTATGCATTAATATGAAAGAGTGTAGTTGTGGGTTATGCCTGAATTCGTATAAACATATGAAAATTTATGTAAATGTACAGTCTGCTGTTTTTTTTGTCAGAGGATTTCAGTAATGGTACTCTTCTGAGGTCTTTCTAAATTTATTAAATGTTTGTTCAGTGGAACATGTTGTGCCTTAAAATGCTTTTTCTTCACAATGTGCATAATCTTCTTGTTTCTCTTATTTTGTAGGAGTCTGGAGCACCCATTCTTACTGATGATGTCAGCTTGCAAGTATTTATGGATCATCTGAAGAAACTTGCCGTCTCTAGTGCTGCCTGAGATTCTGCAGTGCACTAAAGGCACAGATAAACTGCAGCCATATTTCAGCTTTTTCTCCTTTACCCTTTCCCATGTCTCACTTGACAGAATGCTCTGATATGCACAAGCTGCCTGACTAGATGTAAAGCAGTGTTGTTTTCAAAGAAAAGCTTTGTTATTGGCAAATGTTTTAATGTGAACTGCAGTTCGTAAAAATGACAGGTAGTAAATTAAGTTATAAGCAGAGGGAAAAGAACAGTAATTTTGATTATTGTGATATTATAGTTACTTTGAGATCATTTGCAACAACTTTGAGATGTGATTTCAGTTTCCTTTTTAAAGGGTTGGGGTTGATCCTGCTCAGCACTGCAATGACCCATTGAACAATAAAGGAAATCTTTGGTGATGTTGGGCTTTCCAGACTGCCACATGATTACTTTTGCTTACTCAGTTTGAGCATGGAGTGAACAAAGCACCAAGAAAAAAACATATAAAAATGGTATTAACTCAGTCTTTTGACTTAGGCTGATGAATTTTTATTGCCTGCAGAGATCTTACTGTTCATGTATTGTTTATTTTAGGGGTATTTCATTTCAAATATTTCTTGTCATTTACTCTGTTTGATTCTTTGGAAACAGAGTTTTTCTTTATCTCAACATAGAAAATTTGAACTGAAAAAGTATAAAATCTGTTGTTGAACAAAATTTAAATCCACATGAATTTTGACAAAAATGTATTGTGAAACACAGCTAACGGGTGAATATGCTCAAGAAAAAACAGTTCTAGTTTCAGCTAAGAAGAAATCCTGCACTACCAAAATGAACTGACTAAGAGTACAGCCTTGATTTTTGTCTTGGTGAGTATGCTTAAAAAAAAATTCACCTTTTTTACTATTGCCTTATAGTGTTATTACACTAATGAATGACACTGCACATCTGCTTTTTGTTCTGCATCTTTTTTATTATGAATTCCACAGGCTGTAGTTCTTTTTGAAACAGTATTACATGACATATGATGCAATTAATTTGATATTTAGTTAATACTTAATTTTTTTCGGTGGGTTAATTAGTAAGCTTTCCCATTTACTTGTTGAAGTTTACACATAAAACACATGTTTACATAGGTAATGTGACATTTTGACAAGCAAAGAGTGAAGTGTGGTAGTAGGCAGTAAAAAATTGTATCAAGTCTAAAGGAAGAGGGTTTTCACATAGGAAAGTCAATCGTTTACTGGTGTGATAAGCATGAGGGTGGTTCTGTAAATTCTTAAAAACTTGATTAAATCAGTTGCTCTCCATTTCTTTGATCTAAATGAGATGAACTCCATTTGTCTCAAAACAAATAAAATACATGTTTTTCTCTCACTTTTATATTTATTGCATTGGTTTCTGTTGGTTCTTGAAATGAAATGTGGAAATAAAGGTAGTAGTGACAAAATTTAGAATAACTTCACTACTTTTATTTATGTAATAATTGGTATCAAACTTTCAGAGGTACTGAATTGTTTACACTAGTTTAGAAGATGATAATTCAGTAGCCCTCTTGACTTTGTTTTGTTTTAGCTAATAAACAGCTTAGTTTTTCTTACAACACCAAATATGTCCAATTTATTTGTCAGTTAAATACTGTTTGCCTCGTAAATCAATTCATCACCAAGTCATGATAACGGATGGGTTTTTTTGTGCTTTCCTTCCTTTAACCAGCTTTCACCTTGTAATAATTTTTTCTTAATCCAAATTTTTGGCAACATTAGCTTATTTTATAATTTTGGATATTTAACATTGTCAGAGACTTCTTGGAAATCCAGAAATGTCTGACGTATTACCTTTATCCTCCTGCTTATGAACCTTTTCCAAAGACACTGTGGTTAGTGAGACAAGATTTTCCTGAACAAGAAGCATGCTAACTCTTTCTCAAAAGTCTGTAGTCCATAGGCTCTTGCTGCAGCCTCTACCATTTTACCAGGGATGGAGATCAGGCTTATCAGTTTGTAGCTTGCAGGAATCCTTCAGCAGCCGTTTCTCTGGATGAGAGTGACGTGGGCAGTGCTCTGCAAGTCATCTGGCACAGTGACTGTCTGTAATGGTAGTTGCAAATGTTCAATGGCATCTCTGCCCTTCAGTATCTCACTTCCTTCAGAACTCCTCAGTAAGGCCATCCAGTCCTAGTAGCTTGTAATATCTCATTCATCTACTTGACCTAATACCTCTTGCACACTGGCATAGGTCAGCTGAGCTACACTAGGGGAAGGAAGCTGTTCACTGAGGATTGATCAGCATTCAAAATAATATGTTGTGGGGTTGTGCTGTGGAAGAAAGTGGTTTAAAAAAGATGAATTGCTACAATTTACTGTCCTTGCTAGTGTCTGTATTACTGGGTTACTTGAAGAGATGCTACCAATCTGCAATATCCGTGACACTCAGGGTTGAGCTATTTAACTGTGATAGGAGGTTTTGCAGTGATTGCTTTGAATGTTTTCTTTTGGCTGGAGACAGATTGGAATTCAGAGGAAGAGTTGGTAAGATGTTCTGCAGGACAAGGGATACACCAGTTGCTGATTGTTCTGTTAAGGATTGGGAAGTTAAAGACTGAAAATTATCTGTGTGCAGTCAGAGATAGGGGAGCAAGCAGTCAGTTGCTGCTTTCTCCACATTGTTAGGCAGGCTGTGAATTTTAAAACAGTAGAAGACCCATTCTTGATCTAAACTTCCTTACTGGAAATCCATCTGGGAAATACATTTGTCTCAGCAACGTGAGTGAGAATGTGAAGTAAAAAGTTTTGCCAGGATCATGAAATCAGATCGAGTGTTGTAGCAATGTAACAGCTGTTCATGTTCTTTGATATTCTTCTTTCTGGTATTTGGGCATTATATAGAAAAGGCATAGTGCCTGGTCTATAAGGTGCTTATTTCTAGCCTGCTGCCTTTCTCTGCACAGCTTTTCAGGCTTTATGTGCTACACAAGTATCTAAATTTTTCTTCTCTTTTCAGTGCCTTAAGTCCTCTACTTAGAGTCCATTTATTATATCCACATGTCATTCATGTGTTTAGATCAGCCCACAACAGAAGGCTTTTATTGCTAGTGTAATAAAGATTAAGTAAAACTTTGCTGGACCTTGTAAGCATGAGACCTGCCCTTTGTTTAGAATAAGAAATCATGGTTAACCTCTATTTTGGAACAAGGCATTTAGAGTAATAGAAGCCATCATCCAAAATGTGGATGATGATTGAATATTTATACATAAAAGAACCTTGAAACTCTTAAGTATTTCTGAGTGGACCTCAAAAGCCAGAATCCTTGCTATCCACACAGAGATGTGAGTATGCTGGAAAGAAGGTTAGAAAATCCTGTGATAGTGCTCTGCTCTTTCGATGGTGAGACAGCAAGCCTTTGCTGTTTGGTTTCTTGCTGACTGTGAGCTGTTGTGGTAAATACCCTGGCTTGGCATCTCAGCTCCCCTCAGACTGGGACCGGCACAGTCAGTGTGTTAAGAACTTTTGGAAATACCTGGCTAATTGAATCTGTCACAATACAGATTCAGGATCTCCTTTTTAGGAGAGTTTAGGGTTGGTTTTTTTTTTAGCTACTCTCTGTGTTTTTTGGGTGTTTTTTTTTTGGATGCCAACTGTTAATAACTTGCTTTCCTCTTGCTTTGGAAAAAGGTAATGGATTGTTAACTATTTAGACTGTTTCTCCTGCTCGGATGGTATAACTCCCAAGTTTAGACACAGATTTAACAAGCTTAACTAAAACATGAAGTTAAATTGCTTAAAAGCATGTGGATTTGCCTAGAAATTCAAGTACTGTCAGATTCCTAGAACTTCACATTTTGGTCTGTGAGACTGTGACATGGATGAGTGCTCCTATGGCTACTACCAACACAGGTGGTTAGGAAAATTGCATTTCCCAATATTCCCTCTTGGTTAAAAAGAGTAGTTGATGAGCAGTGACCAGAAGCCTATCCTGTTCGACCAAACCTGAGGCAAATGACTGTATTACCCCCTGTCAGATTGTGAAGCACAAGAGAATTGAGCTCAGTTTAGCTATTGGCATTTTGTGTTCACACAAAAGTTAAATGTTACATGAAAGCCAGCAAGCCTGAACAGAACAGATGGAAAAATTAATGAAGCTGTTGCTCTGCTCTGAATTTAATGTAAAATCTTGTTTAAAATAGCAGATTATGCCTAACAGTGCATGCTTTTGTCTGAAGAAAGAATTGTGATGCTAAAAGAGAAACAAATCAATGTCCATAAATTGTTTTTTGGCAAAAATTAAACAAAATAATCACTGCATACTTTTAACAAGGGAGGCTGTCCCCAGTTCCTGCAGATTGTCCATTTTGTGTGTCTTTCCAGCCTCTTCTGTGACTGCCTGGAGGTATCCAGCTGTGTGGTACTCTTGCCGTGAAGGGTGGGGACACTTTGCGTGCAAGCTAACGTGTTGAACAAGCAGTAGGCTGTCCTTTGACTTTCCTGGGGAGAAATAAATGTGTTGTGTCATGATCTGCACTCAGCTTAGTGCATTGGAACTGTGCACATTCAGGGTATATTTCTCTGGCTAGAGAATGGCCAAAGAACAATATACCTTATTAGAAAAAGAACCTGTGTCACAAAGTCCAGGCATGGCAGCCCTGTAATAGTCTCTCTTCCCTAATACTGGGAACAGACAACCACTCAAGGGATTAACTGCTTTCAAATCATGGATATAAATTATGTGATCAGAGTAACTTGGAACCATAATGGTTTTTGAAGTGGGTCAGGGATGGCTTCTGAGGTTCCTGAACATGCACTTCTTCCTGGGTTAGACCTCATGGCTGTGTAGTTGCCAACCTTTCAACCTCAGGAGGGATGCTAGTGACTCATGGGCCACAGTTCATAGTCTACAGATAGCATGTGGAATTTAATTGCTTTTATAGGGTTATTAATAAAAGTTTAGCAAGGTAGCATAACCATGTGTGAAAAATTGAAGCCTGGTGGAGACCCAGAAAAGCTTAGGTGGCACTAGATTGGTAAGAAGTAGCCCATGTAATTAAGAGGTACCAAAGAACATGATTTTATGTTTCTAACATTCAACTGTGAGCTCCTTTTCAGCTGTGTACCGGGGGCTGGTGTGGATTTCACTGTTTTCTGTAGTACAACAGATGTGTTTGAGCCTTGGGTCTGGGTTGATGTGAACTTTTTAAAGCCCTATCTTGTATGACCTGCAAGTGCTTCCATGGGAGAGGTTTTTTTTTTTTTTTTTTTAATATATTTTTTATTTTGTTTCTTCCTGCTAGATGCATCAGCCTTACAGGATGGCTTGACTTACTACTTGAAATGTGTACAGTTTAAACTGAGCTATCCTAGTCTGCAGACATGTCCCACCTGGCTAATGAAGTAGTGTTATAAGTGGTTTGTACCACTACTGGTCTTTATTTATCTTTGAGTGTGTTCTTGTTAACCCTGCTTTTTAGGAGGACTTGTGTTGAATTTTTTTTCTAGAAAACCCACAAGAAGTTTATAGTTGGGCAAAATACTCCTTGCTGCATTTTTCTGGTGTGCCATGAAAGAGCCAAAAGAGCAGCAAATGACCCTCAGATTTCTTCTTATTACCATAGTTGCTGTCTGCATGGAAGCCCAGCTGCTGAGCTCCCCTCCAGTTTGTCTAAGAGTAGGTATGAAAGACAATCTGCAGTGGGGGGCACTGACAGCTGTCCAGGCTGGCACTCAAGGCCTGAGATGGGGCTATTAGTTGTGGCAGGGCTGATGGTTTCAGGCAATCTGCCAGTCTAGTTAGAATCAAAATGTGACCCTCCCATACTGTAAAATTTCCTTCCACTCTAGGTTTACACATTGTGCTGAGGGGAAAATAGCCCAGATGGATATAGCTCTGTGGCATGAGCAGTGCTTGAGCATGAGGGGATCTAACTTCTCATTTCAGACTTGCTCTGACTCCCCTGCCAGAGGAGGAGGTAAGTGGAGATGACACCCTTTAAATGATGGCACCGAACCAGAGAATGGAACTGTACTCCATTTTTGGCCCTGTAAAAGCAGAAAATGAGGAAGCTAACTTGTTGCAGAACTCAACAGAATGTATATTTTGTCCTTTAGAAAATGAGGATTTTATCACAGTCTCCTTGAAGCTAAAACTGTTCGCAGAACATGAGTTTTCTCACTGGAGTGCAGACAGGTCTGGAAAGAGAGATTGCTGTCAGCTAATTCCCCACAGCCATACTTGTGTAACAGAGACTTTGCTTAGGCGGGTCTATGTTTTGCTGTTTCTTCTGGGAATGAGATGTCACCCACAAAAGACATTTTAACATCTATTGAAGAATTAACTTTTCTCACAGAAATGCAAGTTGAATTTTGCTCTGTGTTATGGGAGAAAAAGCAGCAGAGCTCTAAAGCATGTGACAATGTCTGGAGTTCTCTGCAATAGCAAATAATTTTAGGTGAAATGCTCAGGTGATGGGACAAGTTGGCCGTGTGAAATGTGGTACCTTGAAGGTTCCTGCATATCTAATCAGAGAAGAAAAATCCTTTCCCTAGAAGCAATTCTGTGCCTTGGAGCAGACTACTGCAGCCCTTGCAGAATAGGTTATCCAGTATGTTCATGGCAAACAGATCTTTACTCAAATCTCTTTTCTGATTTTTGGCCCATCCAAAGCAAATCAAGCCAAGTATACTGTGATTGCCATTTTTGTAAGTTGGTTGACTACAATGAAAAAGATGGTTGTGCTGAGATTTTAGCACATAAATTTTCTGCTGTTATGTCCTTTCCTTTGTGAATAACTGAAATCACTTTACTTTGTACTTAGGAGATGTATTAGTCACGTGTTGACAGGATACTTTTGATCACAGGTACACAAACTGATGACTACGTCTTCCTGGTCGAAGTGATCAACTTACTAACCTAATATCCTCTTTCTGCCCAAGGGATATGAATGAATGAATTGTCTTTGAGAAAGGAAGAATACAACCCTGAAAGATAACTGTAGAAAATGGATGGATTTGGTAATTACATGTGATCTGATATAGGATAGAGAGTTTATTACAGTTTATGCTACTTTTCACAGAATCATAGGAAGATGGAAGTTGGAAAGGACCTCTGTAAAGGACCATTTTGTTCAAGCAGGCCCACCTACAGCTGGTTGCCCAGCACCTGGTATAGATGGCTTTTTTGACTTGAAAAGGAGTTGAAAATTTACAGATTTAAAGATGGTCCATCCACAGGCTACTTGTTATCCAGAGTAACTGTAGCCTAAATGGAAGTAGTTCCCCCATAAACTGCAGAAGGTGGACCAAAAGCTCTCTGCATCTTGTGTTCTTTTTGGCACTGTGCCAAATTACCTGAGTATTTTTTGAGAGAAGATTTTAACTGAAAAGATAACGTGGGCAGAACACTTTAAAAGACTAAGCACATGTTAAGCAGTAGACTGAATGCAGATTGAAAAAAAAATTAAAATTAAATTGTTCCCTGTGCATAAGTGTCTGAAATCCATGAAATGGCAGGTCCTCAGAGTAGGGCAGTTGCAGCTGTATGAAAAATATCCTTTGCAATAGTTAAGTAATATGTATAAATAGGTCTGGATTTATTTTTTTGTATGCTAAATTTGGTAATGGATGACATAATGCCATTCAAAACAGAGCTTGAAATAACTTGGAATTAAGTTGAACAGAATAAATATGACATCTATTTTACTCAGATTTCTGGAGTGTGGTAATCTTAGACACAACCATCTCATTTGCTGATAGACGTTTATATTAAAAAGATGTATTATTTGAAATACTGCATTGCACATTGCAATTAATAGTTCCCATGCCTGTACAAGAAGCAAAGAATACTTTCACAGCTTCTGCCTCCCGTCTTTCACAGAAATGGAATAATTTGCTTTTGCAAATTAGATTCCAATGAAATAAGTGGTTACTTTTCTCTGTGTGTGGATCAAACGTGTGTACTAATCTCCTGCAGAATCAGAATCATAGAATTATAGAATTAACTGGGTTGGAAGAGACCTCCCAGATCATCAAGTCCAACCCTTGATTCAGCCCCACTCTGATGACTAGATCATGGCACTCAGTGCCACATCCAGCCTCACCTTAAAAACCTCCAGGGATGGTGAATCCACCACCTCTCTGGGCAGCCCATTCCAATGCCTGATCACTCTCTCTGTAAAGAACTTCTTCCTAATATCCAACCTAAACCTTCCCTGGCAGAGCTTAAGCCCGTGCCCTCTTGTCCTACTGCTGATTGCCTGGGAGAAGAGACTGACCCCCACCTGGCTACAACCTCCTCTCAGGAGGTTAAAAAAAAAAAAAAAGTTGTCTTCTGAGATGAATATCAATACTCAATGCTAGCAGATAAGCCCTTGCCACCACGCTTTGGCTGCTATTCCATGTTTTTGTAGGATTGCAGTAGCAGGCTAACTGCAGAGAAAACAGTAGTATGGATTTGCAGCTTCCCAATGAGTGGGAATATTATCATTGCTGCATTACCTTTGGCAAACCTCGAGATGGCAGTAGATGCATGAGGCGTCTGGCCTGATTCTGGTTCCAATTATTTACTGGTATAATCAAGTGTCTTTGATTGTTCCTCTTTTACATCCTGTCATACTTCGACCCCGGACAGCATCTAAGTACCTGGCAGCAGATTGCTCACTGCTCCTCCTGCCCCCGGTGGATGGGGAGGAGAACTGGAAAAAGGTAGAAGCTGTTGTTTGAGGTAAGAACAGTTTAACAATTGAAAAAAATAAAATGGAAGTTGGTCTACTTTGGCAATCCTATAAAAACACGTAATTGTAGCAAATGTCAGGGCTTATCTGTTACCCTTAAGTACTGATGCTTGTCTCAGAAGGTAACATCTTCCTTTAACCAATAATAACAACAACAATAATAATAGTATTGAAAAGGAGAGTGAGAGAAAGGAATAAAACCCAAAAACAACAAGTGATGCACACCTGAATTGCTCATCACCTGCTGACTGATGCCTGTCCCTGAGCACCGGTCAGCAGCTTCTGGCCAGCTCCCCACGGTTTAGGTACTGGGCATGATATTCTATGGTATCAAATATCCTTTTGGCCAGTTCAGCAAACTGTTTTGGCCATGCTCCCTCCTGGCTTCTTCTGCACCAGGAAGTGTCCTTGACTTTGGCTGAGCACTACTTAACAACATTTAAGACATCACTGTGTTATCAAACATTTTTCTCATACTGAACCCAAAACACAATGCTGTATCAGAAATTTAACTCTATCCCAGCTGAAACCAGGACATATCCATGTAAGTATAGGCCCCATCAGTGTAGAATTTCAGTTAAATTCACCTTCACTGAGAAAAAGACAGCAATCTTTTCTTTCTTTTCAGTTTAAACTTCCGTGATAAAAATAATGACAAGCCCCTAAAGTAATCAATCTGTCATAAGCGTTTCTGGTGTTTTAAGAAATAATATAGAAAGAAGAGCTACAAAGAACTGATTTAAAGCTGAAGCTCTCCTAGCATCTTGTTTGAAAAAGCATCTCCTTTTAGAAGGGTGAACTTGTAAGATAAAATGTGCACAAATAAACACAAGAGAGAGAATCCAGCAGGATGATCATGTTTTGATCCTCATCTTCTAAAAATTTTACAAAATAAGCAGAAACTAAATACACAGTCACTGATTTACATGCATATTTTTCATCTGTAAAAGTAGTAAAGCAGGGTGTGACTGACTAAGGGAAATGAAATGTGTTGTATCTGTGTGGCTGGACAAAGACTTGCCCAAAATGTTTACCCTACTGTAGCTAATGTGAGAAGACAATTATTTTGGAGGTGTTAAATGACCAGAAGAAAACTTGTTAAGTTAGGATTTTTAGTGTTGAATGAATGCTTCTGATAACTTCAGGTTCAATAACTGGGAAAAAACCCCAACCAACAACAAGGAATATATAAGGAATTGTTAGTTCAGAGAGCAAGAGTACCATTGCACCTAATCACTATCCTAGGTGTTGTACAAATGAGTTAAGCAGCTCTACAGAATACTGAGACAGCTGGGAGCTGTCTCGCGGCATGAAACAGGTAAAACTAGAGTCTAGTTGGAGGCCTGTCACTAGTGGTGTTCCCCAAGGTTCAATACTGGGCCAGTGCTGTTTAAGATACTCATCACTGATTTGGATCAAGGGGCAGACACCTTCTCATCAGTTTCACTCACGACACAGAGCTGGGAGGAGTGGCCGATATCCCTGGGGGAGTGTTAAGAGGAAGGATCCGGGCTGCCAAACAATAGCACAAGAGGTAACAGAAAGAAACTGATGCACAAATCCCACCTGAATATGAGGAAGAACTTTACTGTGCAGGGGGACTGCACACTGCAACAGGTTGCTCGGAGAGGTTGTGGGGTTTCCCTCACTGGAGATATTAAAAAAACATCTGGATGTAATTGTGTGCCATATGCTCTAGGATGACCCTGCCTGAGCAGTAAGGTTGGACAAAATGACCCATTGTCTTCCCTTCCAACCTTATCCATTCTGTGGTTCTGTGAAAACAGGCAAACCTGAGGCAAGGAAGTTCAGTGTCAGGAAAGAGAAACAAATGATTGTGCAAGGCTGGAGCAGCCACAGCTGTCTTTGCAGCTGAGGTATGGTACTGGTGACTTGTAGGCATTATGGGAGAAACTCTTTCAAAGACAAAACTAGTGGCATTGATGCATGGAGTCCCTGAGGGCTGTATATCCTATTCACTACTGCCCCATTGTCCACAGAGCAAGTAATTTCATTAAAGAAAGCAATCAGATTGTCAGGGCTGATCTGCCCTTTGTAAATCCATACTTTCCTCACTGTCTACTTGTCCTTCATTTGTTTGGAAATGGATTCTAAGGAGTTGTCCTAAGTCTGTCTAGGGACTGAGCTAAAGCTGTCCAGCATTTAGTTTCAGATCTTCCTCTGTATCCTTCTTAAAGATGACTGCAGAATTTAGCCCTTTTTCCATGTACCTTTCTGGATCATCACATGTTCTGAGGATGATACGGCTTCACAAACACATCACCCAGCTTTTTTTTCACCATCCTTACATGGGTCCCATCTATGTCTGTACATATGAATATACTCAATGTCTCTAAATAGTCCTCCACTCTCCTACTTTCCTCCTTTCTCAGACTGCAGTTGTGTATGGAGATCTGAAAACTTTTTGAAGACTGAGGCAAAAAACTGATTTGGTATTTCAGCCTTCACTGTATCATTTGACACCAGGTTGTCTTCCCCATTCAGCATCAGTTTCACATTTCCTTTGACCCTCAGTTTGCTATTAGCCTGCTTATGAAATTCTTTTGCTTTACCCTTTGTGCTCCTCGGCATCTTGAGCTCCAGCTGGGCTCCATCTTTCCTGATTCCATCCCTAATTGCCTAAGCAATAATTTATACTCCTCCTTTGTTGCCTGTCCTTGTTTCTGCTTCTTGGAGGTTTTGTTTTCTTTTTTCTTTTTTTTTTTCATTTTAATTCATTAAGAGCTTCTTGCTTTGCCAATTGGGCCTTCTGCCAAAGTTTTTGGTTGCGTAAAAAATCAGCCTGTAATTAGAATTCAAGGGTATTTTGTTAGTACATCTATCTTTTTATTATTTTTAGACTAAATTCTGCCATTGGCCGACTTACAGATCTTGTGGCCCGGTTTTTATGACAACCCGGCCTTTTAGGAACCACTTTAAATCTGAAGGACTTCCCTCTTTGGAATTTTTGCCTTAATGCGATGCAGATGTAGTTAAGGTGACATTCATTTGTAACCTTTGTAAGAAGCAGATGTAGCTCAGATCCAACTGACCTCTTTTTATTCAGATTATTGAGTACTTGCAATATTTCTAAGTCTGTAATGTCATACACTGTGGAATGTGTTTATTGTACATCCATAATGCATGAGGTCATGGCTTTTGGTAGACTCAGCTTTTGATAAAACAGTGCTTTTATCTTTGAACACAACACTCAAGCTACACAAAGTGGAAAAAGAAAGTCTTTGTTCCACAAATCTCAGAGCCTCTGTCATCAGCTTGGAAGGCTCATGTCACAAGAACTTTATTTTGACAGGAGGTTTTATGTGTGTGAGGACTATAGAGACCCTGCTAAGTTCTTCCCATTTTAAACAGAAATGAAGATTTTTCTGGGGGGAAAAAGAGGCATTGAAGGTCTGCATACTGAGTAGTGTGAAGTCAAGACCTGTTCCATACCATAACAGGGAGAGTGGGCTCAGGAGTGAAAAAAAGGTGGTTTTGACAGAAGGAAACATTGATATGAACAAGATGATAGTGGTAACTTGGGATCAGTAGTGTTAACTTGGGTAACTAGATTCATTACTAGTAATAACAATATGCTGACTCTCTGTTTTGGGAAATAGATTGAAAAGTTCCTTGCTTGTTTTGTTTGTTTTCCTTTCCATTCAAACCAGAGAAAATTATAGAATAAAAACCCCACACAAAACCAGACAGTGTAAATGTACCTTCCACTACAGGGTCATCCAACCATGACTTTGGCAAGGGCAGGATTTTATTTCTCTTCCCAAGTAGCTATTGCATGCAAGGGTTAGACTGCAGAAAGGAGTTGCTGCACCATGAAGCAGCAGTTCTCCCTGGGTGATTGAAGTAGCTGATTTCATGAGCTGCAGATGTAGAGGCTCAGGCTTGACTTACAGCATGAAACATCTGCTGGAGGGAGTGAGCTGTGAAAAACCCACAGAGCTCTGGGATCACCAGCAAGACACTTGCTTTGCATAATACCTCATTTCTGTTTATTGTATTGCATTGAGAGCTTGGTTTGAAATTAAATTGTTTATATGCTGTTCTTCCCCAGTAAGGGTTCACTTGCCAGAGAAGACAAACCACCTTCAAGCCTATAGGAATGGAAATTTCAAGACAATTGCAAGAATTTTTCTGCACCCAAGTAAAGGCAACTTCAGCTACAGACAGCTGGAGAATGAATGTGTTTTTAATTAGGTAAATAATAAAAAAAGGCTTGTGAATTTTAGTAGCCCTGCCATTTTCTACTGGCCTGTGCCTGTTCAAGTGGGCATTGGAGCTGACCAAAGGTTTTGTTCCCTGCATCAGGCCCTGATTGCTGCAACCAACTTGCTGCAGTCATGGCTGCTATCTTTGGTCTCCCAGCTTCGCCACTGCCACCTTCCCCCTCGTTCATGCCCAGCCTGTCCCTCTTGCTCCTCCTCAGGCAGGCTGGATGCCTGCCCTGCCCTGCACCTGGCCTGGATGTGTCCCTGCTGTCCCGCTGCTCCCTGCTGTGAGGACAGCAAAGGCCTGGCCGCTCTGGCTTCACTTGCAGGGGGAAGAAGTATTTGCCAGGGTATCCTATCAGAAATGGAGGTATCTGGCTTTTCAGTCTCCGATGAAATGCAGGAAATCCCGTTCCCAAAGCATGGCCTGCTTTGGGTGGGTGCACTCCTGCTGTGAGGCAAGTCCTGGGCTCCACTGTGGATATCACAAGCACAAAAATGCCCTCTCTGCTGGAAAGATATTGGTGTGCCCTGACAGGGATCAAACGCGGTCCCCTGTTCGCTCTAGGAGCACATCATTATTCAGTATGACTGCATCCTCGAATGGGATTAGATGAGAGCATGTTGGAAGTGCAGTGCTGATTAAAAACCATCGACTTCCTTGTATACTGAGTACATGGCCTTGGGAACACAGTGTGACCTGTCTTCTCTTTGAACTAAATAAAAAGCAGAATCATGCAGTGCGGGTCTGAATTGCCATTATCTAAGGTTTTCCCTGGTCAAAATGGCAGGAATTAAGATAGTTTTGAAATAAATAGGACGAAACATAGAGAAAGCAAATAAAAGCATCTAGGATTACAGACCTCTTGCCTGCCTAGAGCTACTGCCCTAAGTAGGCTATGACCAGGAAATAGAGATAGATGATCAAAAAATAATAGAGAGTAATGATGCTATGTTGCCTCCACATTATTTCATGGTAAAACAGAAGCAACTGAAAACCCACAAGGTCTCAGATAGAAATGGGTCAGAGCAACTGATATGTTTCTCCCTGATTACTTTTCTTCCTTCAAGAAGTTATTACATTTGCTTTTCCAGGTGATTGAGCACCAGGGGCAGCTGTATCCAGAAAGCTCTTGTAGACATTGTTGACTCTGTTGGGTAGCACTGTGCAGGTAAATTTTTCAGCAGAATTTTGTAATTGTGTAGGGCAAAACCAGAGTTGTTTTTGTGATCTGACAAGATATGAAATTTTTCTCAAGGCAGAGATGGGAAAAGTTTATGAGTTTGAGTTCTTATTTCCTAACAGCCTCTTATCTTGAGAATTTGTAGATGCCAAATATTTTAGTAGACTGACATTGCAGTCTCTGGGCCTAATCTGGATATTTATTTCTTGTGCTGGTATATTGCTTTACTGGACTGTGGCTCTGCAGTATAGTATTGGTTTGTTGGTTGTGTAGTCACAGTTGGTCAGATATATTTTGGGAGAAAAGGCTAGTGAATTTTCTTTATTGGAGGAGGAACTTTATTCAAAGTTTCTGATTTAGGAAGCCACCCTGATCCTTTAATTAAGACTATCTGAATAACCAAGGACACTGCCCAAGAAGCAGAGCTTTAATGCCTTTGGCCATGTAAAACTGCAGAGCTTGGAATAACTCCTGGCCTGTGATTGAGGACCAAACACAGATCCTGAGTGCACAGGTTGCCCAGAGAAGCTGTGGCTGCCCCATCTCTGAAAGTGTTCAAGGCCAGGTTGGATGGGGCTTAGAGCAACCTAGGATAGTGGAAGGTGTCCCTGCTCATGGCAAGGGAGTGGAACTGGGTGATCTTTAAGGTTCTTTTCAACACAAAGCATTCTGTGATCCTCTGATTCCATGATTCTTTTCTGCATCTGTGCACAGCTGTGGGATAAAGAT
>JAYRBT010000177.1:39969578-39981694 GCA_036023395.1 Myiotriccus ornatus | reverse complement strand
GCTTAGAGGAAGGAGTTCAGATCTTTTTCTTATAACTCATCCTCAGCAAAAGACCTTGTCTCATTTAAACCGGGACAGCAGGTTACAGAAAATGTTCCCTGTTCCAGGTGAACTCAGAGGCACTGAGAATTTATACAGAGAAACTCTATTCTCTTTTTGCCAAATGAGTCACTGCAAGCAGCTTCTAACAATCCTGAACTCTTTTAATTTTCCTCTACGACCCCAAGTCATGTTGTTCCTTGGTTGGTAGTTCTGGTCTGAAACTTTTGTTAGCTGTCTTCTATGTTTTCAATTTCTGCAGAGTTCAAAACCATGTGTGTGCTTTTTAATCACTTAGTATTACTTAATTTATTAATTATGTGTAGTGAACTGTGCAATTTTCTTAAAGACAATACCTTTATGAAAGTGAATTATGTTGTTTATCTGTTCATTCAGTGTGTAAAATGGACTGGAGAGGCAGGTATATTTTTGGATCAGTTAAATTGAGCTTATGAATAAAACTTTTGTATCACATAAGAAAAGAAGTAATTGGACTGAATAAATCAATCTGCAGTGAACAGCTGAACCAAGCTGTCATTTACAGATATTTAAAACTTAAAAAAGCAAAAAAGAATTTAATCTAGTTTAAAGAAAGCAAAATAACACCTACACAAATCCCATCAGGAGAACATGGCTTGCAATCTTTAGACATCACAAGCTTTCCTAGCAGTCCTGATGTGTTGGGATTTATGAAATATTCTTTTCAGGATGTCTGGGTTTGGACAATATGTCTAAAGGCAGAATCTAATATGCATTAGGATTCCATTTTTATGTAAGAAATTCCAGTTTAATTGCATTCTTAGGTTGAACTAAGAATTAGGTAACCAATGATCATCTGAGTCATATTTTAATACCATAGCATCTATGAACTTAGTTGCTACTTAAAAATACTAAGCAAATGCTGTCTTAAGTGTTGTTTTATTGCCCTGGCTCTCATAGATTCAGAAGCTGGTGCAGGCTACTGTCAGATGTACAGCATTAGCATATTGATACCAAAGTTGTGTGGAAATGCCATCCTGTATCAACCTTTCAGAGATGCGATTTCCTGCCATTCTTCTGCTGAAGCATAATTGCATTTTCAGCATAGTCCTTTGCATATTCCTTCAGGTCACTCTTCATTATGCTTACAGCCTTTCTCTCAACTGGAGGCAGGGAAAGTGTCAGTCTTCCTGTACTTAATTTCTTTGTTGTCTTCCACTTACACCTGAGATGTGCAAGATGGTAAAAGAATGAATGGTTCTGAGGAAAGAGACAGTCTCATGCCGGAAGGGATATGTTGCATTGTTCACTTTTGACAACCAAGACGGATGTCAAGGCAGAGCAGGCGGTGTAAGTAACACTTGTCTGTCAGTGCCTACTTTGGAAGATCCTGACATGACTGAGCCCTTTTTACAGTCTGTGCAAACTCTCATGTACAACTGGCAAACAGTTCTACAAGTTATGAAATATTGCCTCTCAAAAAATAATTTTTCACAATTTAAAATACAGTGTTTATTTGAAATGTTCTAAATGAGCCCAGGCACCAAACCTCAAATCATGACCTTTATTATCTCTTAGAAAACCTGTTTTGGCACCATCATTGAAACCAGTGGTAATATCTACATTTAGAAATGACTGCCTGCCTGGTGAACTGAGACTGTGAAGCTGCAGCCAAAATTCTTCTTACAGTGCTTTCACTCTCCCCACCAAAAGTAATCAATCAGCTGACCAAACCCAGATGTAATTCATGTCCTGTGCCAATGTAATTTTTTTATTGAAAGAGATGTTTTGTTTATAGTAATTTTTACCCTGTATTCAGTTTAAATTATTATAATAGCCTTTTCTTTTTACTTTTATGTTCTGATTTCTTATTTTACCTCTCTGGATATCAGCTACAAAAAATGCCATTTCTCTTTTTTTGCAGAAACTGATAAGTCTTTCAACAGCTTTTAACCATAACAAGAAAACTCCAAATATTTCATTGCTTTCTGTCGGAAAAAAAAATCAGTTGCCAAATGTCTACATCCTTATTCTGAGATCAATAATTTCACCTCAGTACTTTTTCATTCACACTGCCCACCATGATTTGCTATTCAGATAACCAAAGTATACCTGCTGTAAGTGAAAGCAAATATTAACACTCGTGTGGCAGTTTTCTTTGAAAACAGCAAACAGAGACTCTACCTCCCTTTTGTCTGTGACCTTTTCCACAGCCTTAAATAGAATCCAACTCTTCCGCTGAGTAATCAGCATGAAGAAATAACGAAGCACACATGAAAGTGTTTATATAATAAGGAAAAAGACTTTTTATCATAGCAACAGACAGTGATATTGTATCATAGGGACAGAAGACACTTGGATGTGTGCTTGTTAAAACTGGTTTATTGTGTGCTTACATATAGCACACCTGGTGCTAGTCCAATTAAGCAAAGACAGCAATGTTTAACCTGAAGAGCATGGCATTAATGACATTAATGTAAACTTCATTACAAAACACTAATTATCCTCTAATTTTTTTCCTTTTCCAAAAAGCTAGTTGTATAGTGGAAAATAAAAAGGCTAAATCACAGAATCACAGAATGGATAAAGTTAGAAGAAACCACAGTGGGTTATCTGGTCCAGCCTCCCTGCTCAGGCTGGGTCATCCTAGAGCACATTGCACAGAATTGTGTCCAGGTGATTCTTGAATATCTCCAGTGAGGGAAACTCTACAACCTCTTTGAGCAGTCTATTCTAATGCATGGTCACCTGCACAGTAAAGAAGTTTTCCTCATATTCAGGTGTAACTTTCTGCTCATCAGTTTCTGCCTGTTGCCTCTTGCTTGGCACTATTATGAAGAGCCTGGCTTCATCCTTCTGGCACCCTCCCTTCAGATTCTTATATACCATGATAAGATCTCCCCTCAGTTTTCTCCCAGCTCCCTCAGCCTTTATTCATCAGAGTGGTGCTCCTGTCCCTTAATCATCTTTGATACCCTCAGCTAAACTTGTTCCAGGAGCTCCATGGCTCTCTTGTACTGGGGAGCCCAGAACTGGGCACAACGCTCCAGATGTGGCCTCGCTGGGCTGAGTAGAGGGTCAGGATCACTTCCCTCAATCTGCTGGCAATGCTTTTCCTAAGGCACCCCAGGATTTCGTTGGCCTTCTTGACCACAAAGTCACACTGCTGGCTCATGGACAGCTAGTTGTCCACTGGGACACAACTAGGGTCCTTCTCTTCAGAGCTGCTTTCCAGCAGGTCAGTCTACAGCCTCTATTGGTGTGCAGAGTTGTTCTTCCCCAGGTGCAGGACTTTGCATTTGTCTTTGTTGAACTTCAGACAGTTACTCTCTGTGCATCTCTCCTACATGTCAAGGCCCTTCTGAAGGGCTGCACAGCCCTCTGAGGTATCAGCAACTCCTTCCAGCTTTGTGTCATCTGTACTTGCTGAGGAGGCATCTGCCCCTTCATCCAAGCCACTGATGAATAAATTACGCAATACTAGGGCCAGTATTGAATCCTGGGGGACATCACTCATGAGAGGCATCCCCCTAGACCCTGTGCCACTGATTACAATCTTCTGGGATCTGCAATTCAGCCAGTTCTCAAAGTCAACAGCTGTTGACTGAGGTTGTTCCATGCCGCCTGCACCTTCCTCCCCCACAAACATAACTATTGTGATTCTTGCATGGTATTAGTCCATTAGCAGGACACTTCTTTCTGTCTGAGCAGAACCAAAATAAATCCCTCAAAGGAAGAAAGGAGAGTGAAACCAGTGGAAAAATGACAATAAGAGAACATATAAAAATTTGTCATTTCTGTATGTGGCAAAACACACTCTTCTAGGTATGAATATGTAGGGTACTCTGTCCTTGCTGGTGGAGCTTCTTCAGATCCCAGATTACTGTTTGTTCCTTGTGCCTTTTTTGAGATGCTTATTTTCTGAGTGTTTTAGGCTGGTTGGGGTGGTTCCTGCCTTCTTGAATAGGAAGGATCAATTTTCATTTTTCTTACCGTAGTTTTGTATCTACATTTACAGGACAACCTGCTGATAAGCAATGGAATGCAATGTGTGTGAATTAGGGTCGAGTGAGATTGAACCCAGGGGTGGTGTATTTCAATCAAAAGTGTAGCAACTATTAAATTCCTGTTGCTGTCTTTAACATGAGTGCTTTCAAAAGTCAACAAAGCAAGCATTATTCCAGATTTATTTGGTTGGTTCAAAAATCACACAGGTTTTTACAAAGAAAAGTAAAGAAAAGCCAATTGCTTAGGCTGAATGGATTTTTTTATTCTCTGAAAAGTTATACTTATCCAGATCTTGCAAGTAAATTTTATCTTGTTTTATCCCTTTCTGCTTTCTCACAGTAATAAGAGACGTAAGATGTTCTATATAGCCAAAGTACTAAATTACTAAAGTACAAAGTACTCTCAAATTAAAAAAAAAAAAAAGAAAATAGATAATTAAATTATATACTCTGTAACTTTTTCTTTTCTTGTTAATTTATGTTGACAACAAGCAATTTCAGATGTTCAGTATTCTGAATACTATAACTTTTTTGGTTGTTTGGGTTTTTTTGAACTTTCCTAGGAAGTTTTGATTACAATCTAATATCTGTTAGCAGAGATACCAAGCATGAGATACGCAGGACTTATTTTGCCTCAGGCTTCATAGTGGGCATGATACATGAAACCACGTATTCGATTATCTTCAGTTTGAAACATGTAGTTCTTCTGAAAATTTCTATATATAAGTCTGAAATCAGACACTTAGAAAGTGAGAAAGAATGTTTTGATTTCAGCAGCTTAGGATTTTTCTAGGAGTTACCATTTCTGCAATACCCAGATGGGAACAAACTCACTAGAACAGAAATGTGTGGTGTCAGTTAAGGTGTTTAGAGTCTCATAAATTGCAAATTTGGGAATAATATTTCTAATAAAATGTAGATATCCTATTCCAAACTGTGAAAATTGTATTATTAAAGAATGGCTTCAGGGCTTTCTGAGACCTTTACAGCTCTCTTGGTACGTTCTGCTTGAATATTATTGACTGTTACAAATAATCCTTTCTGTTATACTTCTCTCTGCTTTGGAGAAGAAATTTAATGTTGGTGTGCCACAGAAGATGACTTTCTTTCAGTGTTTTAGGATTTTCAGTTGTGAGTTGCACAGACACTCCAAATTACTTATTGTATTCCAGTGGTTCCTATAAAGATCAGTGACAGAGAATGACATAATAAGGTTAGGTAGAAGTAAACAATCAACTTTAAAATATAAAAATAAAAGCTTTCAACTATCTGTAAAGACTTCAAGTAAAGACTTTACCATCACTATTCTTTGTACTATGAAGTAGTAGGGAACAGTAGGAAAGAAGCAAACGGAAAATCTGAGGTTATCATTACGCCTTTTTTCTAAAACTGTGTCTCTTCCATCGTATGGTCCCCTCTTCTCATAAGAGAAGTTTAAACAGTATGGAGATCCTCAGTGTGGAAGAGAGAGGAGGTAGATACAGGAAACGGATAAAACCTTCTGAATGTTATGAAGATGTAAAAACAGTAATCATCCACTGTTGAGTATAAGGGCTATCCAACAGCAGGTTTAAATAAGCAACAGCAAAATAGTATTGTTATGTATGATATATCAGAAAGATTTTCCACAGGACTCAGACATTAAGAGAGGCAAGGACAATTGTGAAAATCAACACTAGAAAGACTTCTCAAATTCTACAGCCTCTGGCTTAGGAACCAAAATAATGTCGCTCAACTTACTGTATTCTTACCGACTCTTGCTTCTGGGAGCTAGTGGTCAGAGGTGGCTTTTGGTGATTCTCTTAGTCTCCACTTAATGAGTTGAGGTGCAAGAAAATGAACGAAAATATTAAAAAACCCCAAACGCCACCCTGTCCTAGTTCACAGATCCTGTGATAGAAGGAAATTCTTTCTAAATACTGCTCTCACAGATACAATTGCACCTTCCAGGTTAAGGTGAACAGAGTGTGAGGATGTTACAGCCAGGTAGTGTATTTCCTAATTATCTGCATTTCTGTGTGCTTTATCCTATAAGGAAACATAGCATATAGAACAACTTTTCAGGAAGAATTTGACTGATGTGCACAGAAAGGTACATGCAGGTTTAGGCCTTGCAGGTGTTTTAAGATATTTCTGCTAACAAACCCGAATTTACATTACAACCCTATTCTTTGAGCCCAAATCCATGGGGAATTTGCATTTCAGGAAAGCATATATCTAAGAGAGAAGAAAGCTGAGCCTCCTTCAGCTAGTAACCGTTTCACCCAGACCTGCAGTGCAGAGGAGCTGGGCAGAACATCCGATTGGTATCCCTCCTTCCTTTGCAATCCAGTTGGGGAGACACCTCTTGCTAGAACAAAGTGTACCCAAACCCCTGGGTGATCCTGCTTGCACTTTTTAAAGATCTAGGCTGTTGGGAAGGGGTGAAAAATGGGCTTTGGGATCAGGAGGGAGGAAAGAATAGTTCCCTGCTCTCCAATACTTCTAACAGCTTTGGCAGGCTGGGTTTTAGCAAATATAGCAGGTCTTGTATTAAGAAGAGTAGACTTTAGCATTTTGTGTGTGTGTGTATGGTCTGGAAAACCGATGGTGATAGTCTCTTGAAAAACAGCTCAGTTTTACTCCAGAGCATATGTGAACATGCTGTCTCTCAGCAATTAAATCAGTGTTCATATGTTCTTTTTATGACAAGAGAATTTGTAAATATTGGTAGTCTATTATGAAACAGTTTCAGGGTAGAAACTCAAGCTGGTATAAGTTTCTTGCTGCTTCACTGGCAGAAATAATTAAACAATATTTTTAATTTAAATTAATTATAGTTTCTGCAGAATTGCTTGGATCAGTACTTAACCTTTAAAAATGTTTAATGTTTTTGACTTTATTTGATAAAAACTTCACATATTACTATAAAACAATGAGTAATTAGTTTTGTTTATGTGATGTCCCTTAAACAGTACATTTGAAATGAATGTTGACTGTAGCACTGGTTATAATAGCACTATAGTTAAATTTAATAAAATTATTTAATATAATGATCTGATAATCTTCAATGGTGTTTAAAACCCAACATAGATACAAGTGACTTAAGATTGACACCAGATAAACAAAACAAAGTGAAATTCAGTGAAACCTCAACAACTGAATACATCATTAACTTCAAGTATGGTTACTTAATCATGCAAAACTGGTATGAAAAATCTTGAGACTGGAATGATAATCATGTGCAGTCATTCTGATCCGGTTTAATACATTTGTCTGGATGCATTGCAGGGTAGTGAGACTGGACAGATTGCTGGTGGGAACCTGCAGATGAAACATACTATTTTATTAACATTTGCTGTCTGAATGTATTTTAACACTTTGTGTGGTGGACTTTGCAGATTTGAAAATTGAATCGGAGGGACAAAAGAGTTGTATGCCAGACAACTTTCTCTCTTGGAAAAAGAGAACAAGTCTTGTAGTCCCGAAGAAGCAGTTTCATCCAACAGTTGCTGGTGAACTTTTCAATTTATGGAGAAAAATATTAATTGCATTAACAATTAGTTATAATAAAAAATACATTTTTCCTCCTTTCCACTTCTTTTTCACACTTCTTTTGTTGTTCCCACATTATGCTCTCTCATCTCTGACAATTTCATCTATTACCATTCCTTACTTTATTCCAATCCTCCATCCTGTATCATGTTTTCCTTTGGGGCCACACATCCTGATGTCCTCTTCGAGGACCAGTTTGGAGACTTTGCAGTGCTGATTCTTGGAACACTTGTTCTCCTTAAAGACCAAACCAAACCAAACTCATAAATTCAAACAAAATAGACACCAGTTAACAGAATATTCATAGAGCACTTAAAAATTATTCACTTTTAATTATGTCTCCTTCTTGTGGAACCTACTTATTCACTGTTTTTATTTAGCTGTACTTTGGGTACAGATGTCTAGGTGCCCTCTTCACATGTTCAATTTCTACTTAGGAATAAAACCTTATTCACTTGGTTCTCCAAGGTGATATTTTGTAACTTCACTCTCCCCACAGCCAGCCTTTCGTATTAAACCAGTGGCACTTTCTACTCTAATATGCTTGAATTGACAGAGACTAAGTCTGAGGCATCAGCTAAGGTTTTAAAAGTAGAGCTTATAAACATTTCAAAACTTCTTGATCTTCCAGAATTATTATTAGTATCCTATGACATCCTTGGAGACTACACTAGAGGAATATATTGCTACAATTTGACTGCAGTTCCTTCTGCATTTCCACTTTCAAATCAACAAAATGGCTTTATAAGTAGAAAGTTCTTCCTTGATCTCCTTTGCTATTGAGTCATACTATATAGCAGTTAGTAACAATTTTTAAACTAGCACATCAAACAGACTATAATATTGTGATAATTTCCATTCTTCAGTTTTTCCATGAATCTGATTTGTGTCCAGATGAGTGTGTCCTACATTACTGAAATCTTTGATATACTGAGGCGCAGTAAATCATAGGGGTCAAAGTAAGAATATTAAGTAGGATACCAAATCTGAAAAAAAAAATTGAGCTGTTCTATAAATGGATTTCAATGGAAAGAGAAAAAAATCAATATCCCCTTAATCCATATGTTTCGTAGGAGCAGTGATAGATAACAAAATATTTAAGAACACAACATATATTGCAGGTTTTTAAGCATTTTTACCTGTTATTATCTTTCCTCTCTCTATTTTTAGAAGTTCCATATTTTAACTAACACTTGACCTATTATTAAATTCCTTTGCATTTTGATCTGTCTTGTCAATTGGAAGCTTAGTACTTAAGCAGATCTTACAACATCTGATGACATTTTTCTTTTGATGGGCGAAATCAGATGCAATTTTACCCATTATTTCTGTGAATTTTGATTCCTAAAGAATGAAATACATTCAAATGTTATCCTGAGTGGGCTAACAATTATAGAATCATTGAGCTGGAAAAGGCCTCTAAGATTACCAAGTCTAACTGTTAACCCACTACTGCCATGTTCACCACCAAACCATGTACCCAAGTGCCCCTTCCACATTATTTTGAATACTTTGGAAGAGTTCAAATGGTGATTTCACAAAAAATAATGATGATGATCATGTAACAAATAAAGCAATAATAACTTAACCCTACCAGTGATGTACTTCTTTCAAAGGAAACTTCTTAGACTGCTTCAAATACTGTACTCTGCTCTTTTCTCCTAATCTTGCAGAATGATGTTCACATGTAAGCTTGTCTGTAGGAACACCCTTTATTAGTAGTCTCATCTATTTACTGACAGCCATCTTTTTCCCCTTAAAATCCTCATTTCAAAGAATTCTTTTATAAAATATACATATATAATAATAGTGTTCATGACTCTTGTTTACATTTGTTGTCTGCATTGTGAGATCAACATATGTGAGCCTTGTTCTCTTCTGCATTGTTGAGTCTTAATTTTGGAGAGCTGATCTTCTTTTTGAGTTGATAGCTTTTCACTATTGACTGCTTAGCACATACAAGGGCCAGTGAATGATAGGGTCGGTGGAGGGCACCATATATCAAAGCTAAAGGCAGAAACCTGATCTAACCCATGCTGCTGCTGTGGGAAGAGGAGCAAGGACATGAGCCACACAGAACTTGCTTTGTTTCTGCTGCTGGGAATGGGGGAATAAGGGAAGATGGTTGCTTTTTCTAGGAGTAGACAGCTTGAATCTGGCAAGGGCTGCTGTTCTGTATACAGGAACTACTCCAAACTGAAGACCTGCATGTGCAAACAAATGTCTAATTTTAAGAAGTACCACGTATGTAGCAATTGTCTCTAGAGCAAAATGACTGGTGGATAACATAAAAAGCTTTATGGTAGCTCTGGTGCTTATTGATCTTGCTGATTTGATTTTAATTTCAAATACTTTTATTTCCTGTACTTGCTGTTATTTAAATGAGAAAGACAGTAATTTATACTTGAGCTTTTTCACACTGACAAGTTTGGTAATGTCAAATGTTCATGGAAAATTTAAATGCCCAGCTAAAGTTTTTAACATTATGATCCTGATTGCTCAACATTACAAACAGCTTACCCAACTATTTTTATTAGAAAAAAACCAAAAAACATCTAAGACAGTGTGCAGACTAATTTACAGAACTGCATCTTGCTTTACAAAGATTATTTTTAAGAAGTACTAGTTAACTGGAAGCAGATTTCTCTTAAATAATTTTCCACTCTGGGCATAATATGAACATTTCTATTGGCAACTTAATTACCAACTTTTAAACTGTATTCTGTGTGCACTTCCCCCGCATAAACACTGCTTTAATTTTGAAAGGCAATGCTCAGAAACTCCTATAACTAAATAACAAGGATTTAATTTTACATAAACTGTAAAACAGAATATGAATGCCACTTTAAACATGTTCCCCAACATAGATTTAGGTAAAATTGGCTTTTTTATTATCCCTATCTTCAAATTCTCAAAACTAAACATATTATAAAACATAGAGCTCTTAAAAGGCAGTAGGATAGATACATATGCTCAAAAATTTGGATAGACCTATATTGGAAAAGGGAAATGAGATCGAACCTTCTTTCTTTTCAGTGGACTTTTGCAGCTGTCTTTTATTTCTCAAGTGTTGCTGTGAGGGAAGCTACTTAAAACTTTGAATGTATCCTGGTTTTGGGGGCATTCTAGCTGATTTATTGCATTGTTATATTAATGCATGCTGCTACAGAACCAGCAACAGTGATACAGTATAGGCAAAGGGAGTTGCCTGGGTCACTAGACCGTGTGGTGTAGCAAAAATTTCTGGTACAGGCAGTAGTCCTGAACAGTTTAAGGGCGACTGCTGATGTTGTTGCAATGTGTGGGAAGGTGAACAATGTTTCCTTCAGTTGCCATCGCAGCATGGTTCAGCTCTTCCAGGGCTTTCCTGTTATTCACTGTCATGCTTCCATCCTTTTCCAAGGCAGAATGAGCCTACTTTAACCTCTTCCTTAAGGACGGTTCTTGTTCTGGGCACACAGCTATGGAAAAACATTAACAAAAAAATCTCAGAGGAATCGCAGCCTGAATACCTGGAAATATTCAGCATGAGACACAGTTTGTAATTAGAAATGTCATATCTGGCACAGACTATGGGATTTCTCCATCACTCAGCTTCCCTCTTCGTGAATGCAGGCAGGTTCACATCAGCATTCCCATAACTGTGTCTTAGCTGCTGCTGCTTCTTAGTATGAGGAGTTCCAAAGGTGCTTTCCTTATACCTGGCACTAGGATGTGGGAGCCTCAATGTGATTAATTAATCTGTGCCTCCAATATCTTTATAGATACCAACTCAGTATGAAGACTTTCACTAGCTTCTTTCCCCTTGTGTGTTCTGTCTTTAATGTTTTTTGTCTTCAACCTTAGGAGAAGGCTACATAAGTTTTTTCATCATTTGTAAATAGACAAAATTGGCCACAAAAGTCTCATCTGGGTATAAAGGACTAACAGAGGACCAGCTTTAAGCAGGATTCTTCTGAACTTCCCCTGCAATCTGGCAAATATATTAAACATGTCTCATTTAGCACACACTTTTGTAATATTGCCATAATTTGAAAGTAAGATGTAGCAATATAAGGGATGGCAAGTAACTGCAGGAACTTCTCCATGGAGAAACTGAGTCAGGTCCCTGATGTTCTCTTCCTTTTGACCACTGAACACACTTTGCCATGGGTGAGTAGAATCTATTGACTTCGGTCAGAAGTATATATTATTGTACTCTTTGATGCTGTGTGTTTCTAGTTAAAATATCTGTCTTCTGTCTGAAGGAATTAGCTTCTCTCAGCATCCTCACCCCCTTTTTTTTTTCTTATTTGAGGGATGTAGATTTGTAGCAGGACTATTTGAAGCCCTAGATATTTTACAGAAAAATAAACTATGATATGAGGTGTGCAATTGCACAGTATTTAGTTACATTTACGTACTTATCTAGGAGGAGTCCATCTGAGTAATACTGGTTAGTATTATGATGTGGGTAATATAACCAATATCTTGCTCCTTTTCATTATTCTTTATTTCAGATTTCAGGACTTTTGGGCAAGATTCCTCAATTTGTGAATATTTGCTCTTGGCGGGGGG
>JAYRBT010000177.1:39947918-39969568 GCA_036023395.1 Myiotriccus ornatus | reverse complement strand
AATATTTGCTGTTCCCCCCCCCCCCCCCCTCCAGTTTGCATATTTACTTGTACTGGAATGAATTAGTGAAATATTCAGAGGAACACACTATGGAGGTAGAATAATTTTTACTAAATAGGATCAAATGTGAACATATCCTTATCTTCTTTCCTGTAGTTAGCTGAAGCAGGTCAATGACTGAGTGTTAGACCTCTGTTTATTCTCAAAAGGCACAACTTTCTGGTTGTAACTCTTGCATCTATAAAATTCCTGTAAACCTTAAGGAATACTGAAAGTGCAAAGCAGCAGAATTGGTCAGCAGCTATTTGCATCAGGTAAGAAAATGTTAAGTTTTTAGATTTTTGCAATCACTCATAGTCAGATATCTTTGCTATAAATGAAAGCTTCTTAATTAAATATATTTCAAAACCAGGATTTGGCAATTAAGTAGTGTAGTGCAGCTGCTAAGAAGGGTCGTAATTAAAAACCAAGAAATTAACTTCATAGTTTCAAATAAGAGGGCATTTGTATCACCAGAGGGCACCATCCTTCCAGGCTAAGATTAAGCTCCTGTTAGATGGGTTTATTTTTTTTTTTTTCTTTTTTTCTGTAATTTAAGAAAAAAAGATCTCAAGCAATAGTCTGGGGTTTTTTTACTTACTTATATGTTTATTTAAATAACTGTACTTCTTTAAGTTTTTCGTATTTATATATGAAGAATATCTAGATTGATGTTAGACTAATTTTTAAAACACCGAAGAGTTTATGGAAAATGCAAAAGTTAAATGTTACTTTACACTGGCAGAGACCTCTTTGTTGCAGTACAGCTGATATTATAGGAACAGACCTGCATTTGAAGGACTGCAGAGTATTCCTTCCTTTCTCCCAGGAGAGGTATTCTTTAGGCTGCTGGTCTGTTTTTATTCTCCCCAGCCAACTAGTGCTTCAGTAGTTGACAATGGAGGTGCCATGCTGACCACACCCCAGCATTAAGTGTTCCTCTTTACAAGTGGCTCCTGCTGGGGTTTTTCCCTTGCTGACTGCTTTGTTCCAGTGGTCAAATCCAGCACTGCAAGGGCTCCAGTTGCTATTTGCCCTCCTCTCAAAGTGGACTCCTAGAGACAGAATGGGAGAGGGTAAAAATCACAACTGATACAGTGGTGGCCGTACAGTAACAACAGGTTGCAGCAGCATAAATTCAAGGTGTTGTTTCCTTGTAGCATACAGTGATGTTTTGGCTTTTGTGTATAGCACTATTCACTAGAAGCAATCATTCATGCTAAGAATATATATCTTGTCTTTAAGTGCTATATTTGTACATTTCCCTATCTTCATGTCATTCTCTTATTAATCAGGTAAGACCTTGATTAGTCCTCTGAACCACAGATTTCTTCCTTGTTTGTGTCTTTGCTAGCTCTGTGCCAGTCTCTCTCAAGTTCTGATAAGTCAGTTGAATGGGTACAGCAGTAAGACATCACATCTCTTGGATTTGCCTGCCTTCCGTTAGCTGTGTTATACATTGGACTGAATTCCTTTCTTAAATATTCAAAAGATGATGGTCTTAAATGAGGACATTAAAACTTGCCTCATTCCTAGCAATGATGGACACCCCTAGCTCTTGCTTGTAATGAGATACTTGGAACTGTCAAGTTATTAATCCAAACTTGTGACTGGCAGAAAGAGAGACGAGAGTGCAACAGGTTCAGTGTTTTTGTCTTGCACTTCACTGCTGTGTGAAATTCCAGGTAGTGATGATAAATACTTCAAGTTACTAAGAGACCCCAGCTCTCCAATTCTACACAATTTGGTGTTTCACCCCCAGCAGCAGGCTATATATATGGAAGGAGTGCTTGGTGTAGGGTGATGGATGCTTCCACCAGGGAATTGCCACCTGTGTAATGATTGCTTTTGTTTCCAGTCCTGCTGTGTTTATTCTTGATCAGGATATTGGTATCTTCAAAGCAGGGACAAAAAATGCCGTTGGAGCTTTCTGTAACTGCAGGCCATTGCCTAGGTGAAGAACAGACAGCAAGAAAATCTGTTATCTCCGTTGACTAGAAATATGATCCTTTGTTTACGGGCAAAAGAAGGATTTACCTTGTGGAAAGGAACTCTCATAAGGAATGCTCTGAAAGAAAAGTTTAGTTAACCTCTGCTGCCCCATGAAGGTTCTCATGGTGTTAATGGACTTGTCTTTTGATAAAGCAGTAAAACAGATAAGGTAAAACTACCTTTCCTCTCTTCTCTATATCATGTTAGCATCGGGCCTAGGCATGTCCTTTATTTCTGATGGGTTGCTGTGACTGACCCCTTTTCTCCCCTGACCTGCTTGATCTGCTTCTGACTGGTCAGAGCCATATCTCTGCTTCCAGAGCTGGCATGAACCACCATATACAGTCACAGGGAACTGCTTGCACAGAGTAACAGGTGATTTGTTTTTCCACAGGAGTTTTGCAAGAAAAATGATTAAAACAAGAAATCCTTAGACACACACAGCCTTATCTAAATTTGGCTATTCTTTGCAAGCTTAGGCAGGTCCTTGCTGCCTGGTTACAGTCTGCTTCTCTGCAGATTTTTTCCCATGCTGTGGCTTCTCAACTGTTTCCAAGTTCTGTTTAAAGTTTCTGCCACAGATTTCCTGTTCAGGAGTTTTTCTCCATGCTTTTAATTTACTTGAAGAAGAAACTGTAGAAAAACATCAAAGAACACGTAACCTCCATGTACTGCATGATTACAGCCACCAGTGGCCTTTTGCTCCAGCTCTCCAAAAGTAACTCAAGCTGATGCAGCTCCTTGGTTAACTCTTACCTGACTATTGCAGCCACCAAAACTGTGGAGATGCAACATTTGTTGAAAAAAATTAGGTCTATGTCTGTCTTACTCTATCAGAATAGCAAAAACAGGAGTCTGTTTCTCTGAATAATTCAAGCTATGATGTAGTAAAAAGATTGTAGGGATTCTTACAATCTACATTGTTAGCAACAAATGTCAAAATGATTGTAAATTCTGTATTCAGGAGAAGCTTTAAAAGATTTTAAAGAGGTTTTAACATCCTCTAGTTCTGTTATGAATAAAGCCAGTGCTATAACTATTTTCATTTGGAGAGAGCAGATTTAAGCACATTGTAATCACTTCTAAAAATCCCACTCAGTTTCTGAAGAACTTCTAAATAATATAAAATGCAAATACCTTGCAAGTACCTTGCATAATACCTTACAGTATTGATGTCCCCACAACTTTGCAGTTACTGGTATTTTCTTCAGTGAGGATGACACTGTCTTATTCTGAAAAATATCTTGTAGCTGGCAATGTGGGTGTTTAGTGTTTGAGAATGTGTCCTTTCTAATGCACAGTAGAACTTGCAAGATCTTAGCAGACTGCCAAGATAGCTTTATGTCTTTAAAAAACCAAAATGAAACAGAAACTCTTTTTATACAAAGGTATTCTTGAATTCTGGCATCAATATGCAGCTAGTTGCTCACTTACTAGTACATTTGTCTTCATGGCATTTGCAGCATTTGTTGCTGACTTCTCCAGCATCTGGCCTTTATGGATGCCCAGGTGTATGTATGTAGTTACATTAGAATTATCTTCCTCCGTTACTGAATATGGCATTGTAAGGCTACATGATTGAAAAAAAGTGTTCGGTGAAAGTCCTTTCACTGTTTAAATATCACACTGAGGTGGGCAGACTTTAGGAGAGTTCAGTCCTCAAACACAAAGTAAATTCATTAAGTACTATCATTATTTTTCTTCCCCAAGAGGACAGCGGTGTTGAAGCATGCTTGTGGCTTTGGTGTTTAAGATCTGTTTTGTGTTTAACAGTATAACAACAAAATTTGCAATACATTGCATGAGTTCTTGGAGTGACCTGGCTTGGATATGCCACAGAATTGTTAAAGATTTAAATACTTAATGACGAAAGCTTTCTTCTGCCTTTGTGCTTTCCTGTGGTAATTACATACTGATGATATATAATCCATCCAAGGAAAGCAAATCTGAGTTTGAGACTATCCAGCTTTCAGTATTGTTTATAGATTCCCACTCTAGCTTTAAATGAGGTAACTTGAATATTTGTAGAAATTGTGTTGTAGAAGCACAAGCTCACCATGGAAGCAGGATGAATTATCCTCCGTGGAGCACCGTGTGGCTGTGTCTGGCCAGAATCTCATACTCAGTCTTCTTTTCAAGCTTGCTCAGATCCCTACACCACATTGTAGTTGGTAGGATAACTACGGCCCTTTAAACAGAAGGCTTTAGTTGAACCAAAACTGAATACTAGAAAGGTGGAGTTTTGAGAGAGGGCGAAAAAGCAGCGACTGTGGGGTTGTTGACATTGAGTAGACACTGGAGGAAGCATCTCTGGTTTTACTGAAGACAGCTGTTCTTTTTCTGATGGGACTCTACATGGAAGAGTTGCTCTGTGTGTGAAAGACATAACGTAAAGCAAAACTGTAGGTGATTTAGCTTCATTAGGCAAACATTTAGCTAAAATCTGACTGTCCTTTTTTGCCTACCTGACAGTTTACTTTTTGCCGGCTTAAATGAGGTGCCCCGAGTCAGAAATGCAAATTGAAGTAAACAGTTAAGGATATGGAAGCGGAAAAAGAGAAGGAAAAAAAAAGCAGAGAAATGTTGCATCCTGCTGCCAGTGCAGGGATCTGGTTTGCAACCCACCCACCTTTTGGATTAACATTCAGATCTAATGCTTTATATGCCTCAGAATTATTTCCTCACATGTATATTCTCTTATGCAACAATATGTATAAAATGTGATCTGCACAGCTACATAATAGACAGATGAATTGAATTTGTCCCACTATTGAAGAAGAAGTTCGTGTGCAAATCTGTATACTGTTCCTACATCTGTTCCTGTTGTCTCAGCAGTTACTGTGTTGCTCCTCTGTTCTGGGCAGCCTGCATTTAGAAGATAAGCACTTCAAGGCTGATTTAAGGGGAGGAAGCAACGGTTCTGTTGTTCCTACAGGATGGGCTTTTGTGATTTATATGGGCCAACATGGTGTTAATCACTCTTTATTTACCAGCTTATATGAAAGAAAGACTGGCACCAACTCTTCAGAACTTTATCTTAAATTTGAGAGGGCTGCACAGCATCAATAATTCCAGAATGGATCTTGAAATGAAGTAAAATCCCAAATACTTTGTGAAAGCAAAAGCAGTTCTGGATATGTTCTCTAACACAGGCATTCAAGTATACAGGGTCCTGATTATTCCCTGCTTCCAGTTATTTGCATCTGTATAGGAAGAGAGTAACTGGTAGAATTGGGTAGCATTTAAGTTGAATAACCATCTACATGATTACAGTATGTGAGGTTATGGAGGGTCGAGCTTGTAGTACTTAGATGTAAATCCAAAATTTTGGAACAATTAAATGATTCCTCTTTCTACCTGCATGACTGTCAGGTTATGTCATATACAAGATACTTCTTTAAACCTCTAAAATTAGAAAAAAATAAGTGTTGAATGTCAAAAGGTTGTAGAATATCTTCACTAAAAATTTCAGGATGTGATTCACAGATCTTTGGTTTTGACATGCTACCTCTAGTTAAGGTCTTTGCTATGAAATAGAACTTATCCTCTACTGAATGGTTTTGAATAAAAAAATTTTGTTTGCACTGGGCAATTCACTCATAAATAATGTCATACTCTGTTGCTTGGAAGTAGCAGTTAACTCCATCTTGTGATTTATTATTGCATGCTTATATTTGCCTGCACTGCATGGTGCTTTGGCAGGTCTCTGTTTGCTCTCCCATGTTCCTCAGACCACCTGTTCTGCTACCTGTGTGCCTCTACCTGCTCTGCAATTACACAGATAGTGTTTGTTCCCTGTGCTTAAATGCTGGGAAGCAGTGATATTCAGTTCCTTCCTGCTTTGAAGTTCTAGCGGACTGGTCTGTACAGTTACCATACTTTGCTTTCAAGTCTTGTTTTCTAGCCTGCATCCAAATGGTTCAGCAACAGCAAAAATTATCCCCAGAGGACAGAGACCTGTAAGGCGAAATGGTTCCCCAAAATCCAGACATCATAATGTGGTGAGGATGCTAATGTTGCTAATGTGGATGGTAGAACAGAGTCACTAACTCAGTATGTATGTTGCTCATGTGTCAGAAATCATGAATGTGAAACCAGCTTGCAGTAAAACTGGACATCTACTTTTGGGGGGGAGTTGGAGCAGTGAAGGGCTCAAAAATCTGATTATGAGGAACTAGCACAATTTTAGTACAAGTCTGTAATAATTGCCTCTTTCACCTTGGCACTGCTGGTAATCAAAATAAAGATGAGGCCCATGGATTTGGTCATGATTAGGTCACGATGCCTGGTAGTCAGGAGGCAGCCAGCACCCCAATATCTTGTCCATGTCATAACTCCAAAAGCTGCCAGCAGGCTGGCAGAGGGATCAGGAAGCAGCATGGCACTGTATTCTGATGTAAGTCAGTCCTACAGTGAACAACCACTCATTCTTCAGTTTTTTCCTGAAACCAGAGGCACACTGGATCACCCCATAGTATGCCAGGCACAGTGCCTTCCATGCTGGCATGGCCCCTTCCTCCCAGCGAGTCCTGTTTGGCCGTACATTGCGTTCAGAAGCTGGCTGTGCTGGCACTAATTGAAGGAAATCTTATAATAGAAGTGTGTTTGTTGAGGGAATGTCATTCTGTAGTTCTGCAGTAAAATATGTAGTACGTAATGTATTTTAATTAAACCGGAAATTAATTCAATTAATCAGTGCAAGTCCACCCACCCTCTCCTCCCTAATATCGTGTGCGCCAACAATAAGGAAACTTCAAATAGGAAAATTACACATTTTCCTTAACAAGACACTAATGCTGTTAACCTTTAATGTGCTGGGCATGTACTGAAAAGTAGCATTTATTGAACAGAGGTTTCTGAGATTGTTAAAGAAAGAGATTCTTAAATCTTTAGGTGACTGAGTTGACCCTAACCCTAACAAGGTGCTTTCCTTTTCCCATTAGGGAATCTAACTATCTCCTCCAGAATGTCAGGGTATGAACATTTCAGTGACTGGCAGCAGCTGACCTCGGTCTTGCTAGTTTACTTGGGTGTGTCATGTACAATTTTTTTTTCCTTGTTGTTCCAGGTCTTAACCTTTCACAGATGACCGGTATGTTGTGTCCATTTACTTGGATTTTTTGGGTAGGCACTTTCTTCGCTTGGCTGACTAAGGAAACAGACCTGGAATGTTTTCTCTGGTATTAATAGATCTACATGCAATTAATTAGTTGTTTTCCTGTCTTCAGCATCTGTGTCACTCCTGATAGCACCATCAGTACATATGTGGGCCACATCCAGTTTAAAGCTGTGATTACAGACCCATTAATGTGAAACAGAGTTTAAAAGAGTAAGCCATCCAACATGCCCTGAGCTCAGAATGACAGCTACTGCAACTGATCACCCACCTGACTGTTTGAGTGTGCAAACTAGAAAGTTCTTCTCATTGTGGATGCTGGCAATCCCTGGTGTTCAAAGAAATTGTCCATTTTGGTTGGTTAAATCAATTAATCTATTAATCAAGAATAAAAATTATGGATGAACCTCTCAGGTGCTGCATAGCTCGAAGTGTGAGGTAGTTTCCCAAGGCTGAGAGATAGGAGACTAGACCAGAGACACCAGAGGCCTGCCTGAGACACATGAAGTGATAGGGAAGACTTTTTTCCTGTGAACAGAGAGATAAGAAGTAACTCTTAGGACAGAAAAGCTGATAGAGAGAGTAGGGAACACAGACAAATGCTAGGGATGAACAGGCAGATCTTATTTCTATAAGACATATTCTCTGGAAGTTGTCTTCCAGTGAATGAAAGTGAACTTTTGGGACACAGGCTTGGGAGAATGTCCCATTCTGAGACTCAGTACCCTGTAGCCAGAACACTGATTTTTTTTTTTTTTTGGTACATTTTTACTTGAAACAAGTCACCACACAGCCTTTAATGTTGCTCTCCTGTTCAAAGTTGAATAAGACAGTTTCTTACCATCGTCATCAGTTTACAGAAAACTGTCCTTCTGCCTCAGTTTCATTCCTGGTAAAACCTTTAGCTGCATGCTTTAATAAAGGCTTTTTGGCACCTGTAGCTGTGAATGAATGACACAGGCCGTATAAGCTGTCTGGGATTTGGCACAGTTCACACCAGGCCTCCCAAGTCTCATGTCTTTGTCCTGGCTGCTCTCTATGATGTACTGAGGAAGTGCTGTAAGATGTCTGCATGTCTGCCTGATCTTCTGTGTGGTCTTGGTGCTGAAGGGATGCTTGGATGGTACCGAAATACCATAACTCTTTCTGAAACTGACTTTTGCAGAATAATTGTTTTTCATTACTTCTAATGTTTCTATACATCTGGGACTAACTAATCAGGAGAATCTGGGACTAACTAATTAGGAGAAGCAGTAAGTCACAAGTTGCTTATAGGGTTGTACTGTAGGTGTCTGGATCAATAAAAGCTGATCACACCTTTGCCTCCCTGCATGCAAAGCAGAGCTTAACTGACTAAAAGATGGAGATGGCTTTCTGTGGGGCATTTCCCATGTCTTTATTCCTTGTTTATATGTGTCGGGCTTTTCCTGTGTGAGCAAAGTGAGCTCTTGTCTCAAGCCCGGTATTTATGTCATCCTCATCTTTGGATTGAGTTAGACTGGAGAGTTTCTCCTTGAACTACGTAGAGGGATACACTGTACAACCTTTTCCATCTGACAATAACTTCATTCTGGCTAATCACAGCAATAGATAGGCTGTTTTGGTTTGGGTTTGTTTGTTTGTTTGTTTTTCTGGGAGAAAACAGTCACTTTCCCAATACAAAGAGGTCATTTAATAGACAGGTTAATGATTAATGAGTTCTGGCCCATATTATGTAAGAGATAATTGTTGCAAACAAAGCACAAATTTCCAGTTTCATAGCTATTATTAGAACTCCACAATCATTCAATAAGTTGTATTAGAAGTCACGGAGAAGGTTTTACAATTCCATATGATTATTACCGACTGAGCAATTTATTTTGTTTTCATTAACCTAGACAAAAAAACAAACAGCAATAATACATTAATACACTGTTAAATTTAAACATGGTAGAATATATATACAGCTTCAGTGAACAAAGCCTGTGGGAGTGACAGGTCAATTAGGCTGTTATTACTTGCTGTTATGAGAAGGATTGAATTTTCAAGATTGATGCATATCACACACAATGTGCCCAAGGATTATACAAACAGACTTGAACAACAAAGCCAGAAGGTGAACCAGAGACAGGATCTGAAACTTATTGAAAACTCTTCTTACATAATTTTTTTTCTGATTTTAGATAAAGATTTGTAAAAAAAAAAGGAAGCTGAAACAGAAACCCATCTTTTTAAAGGTATTGTCTCTGGAAATTGCAGTAATTGCAAATACTCAAGCACGACTAGTACACCTGTTCTGGCTATCACACTTTGCACTTGTAATAGCAGGGAACAGTTAGAGAGACCTGTATTATTGTTGTTCTAATAGAATCTTGTTTTTAATTATTTTCAACTTGCTCACTGATACTCCTACTTATAAAAGTTTTATGTTTGTTTGTTTGTTTTTGTTTTTTTTTAAGAAAAAATTACCTACAATAATTATATCTTTCTGGTTGCCTAATTTGAATGAAAAATATCTAGAACATGTCAAAATGCATAGTTTCAGCACAGCTGTTTACCTTTGTGTAATACCTACTGTAACATAAATATTGAAATCTATTACATTACTGCATCTGACTTGGGGGTAGGAGAAAAGAAAAAGTGAATTTTTTTAAGGAATTTCGATATCTGAATTTTTGAACTGCTTTTAAACAATGTTATTGGTGTCAATAATGGTTGAGAATATAAACTAGGTGAAAGTGCTTAGGAATGAGACCTAGAGAGGTAATGGCTTTGAGTTGCACCAGGGGAGGTTTAGATTAGATATTAGGAAAAAATTTCTTCTCAGAAAGTGTTGTAAAGCATTGACACAAGGCTGCCCAGGGAAGTGATTACAGTTGGATTTAATGATCTTAGAGGTCTTTTCCAATCAAAAATGATTCTCTGATTTTCTGAAAACAAAAAAATCTGTTATGTTCAGTAGCAGGAGTACTTTTTTACACCTGCTTTTACACCTACTTCTTTTTTATTGTTTTTGCTGTAAATACAATTGAAGGTTCCTGTCAAGAAAACTGTGTGGGTTTGGTATTTTACTGTTAGGGTTTTTTTTTAATAATTTTTAATTTCTTTTGAACTTGACTCTGCATTTCTGCAACAGCACAGCTCTGATTCTCAGAGAAGAGGAATAACAAGCCAAGCACAATCTTTCTAGTTTTCCCTTGTGTTGCCCAAGGACAATTGACTTTCTGTCCAAAGATGATTGACTTTTACTGTTTTGCAAAGGACTTTTGACCTTTCTATTTTCCTTGTTGTCCAGCTACTTCAAGGTTGTCCTGCCTCAGACATGACTTTTGAGGTGCTCAGACTGTATTAGAAGGCAATGATAAGATACAATATAGTGCTATTGACTCTTTTGTCACAGGAGGCAAAAGTAGTATAACATAACTGGGATAAAACTGGCATATCCATGCAGTGATGTTGCAAGTCCTATGAATATAGAATATCCTGTCTGATTTATTTTGTAAAACAAAATAGCTGCTAGGGACTACAGCTATTGTGAGGTATATCTTGTCTTGAGCTTTTTTTTTTTTCAAATGTACTTACTTTTCTGCCTTTCTGTTGTAATGTGCATGGCACTGAATAAAACATCCAACTCAAACTTACACCAAAGTAGTAAAATTGGTTCAATGCAAGTCAAATAAAATGAGTTTGTGGCTTTATTATCCATTTTACTCAGGGAAGAAGGTGTGTTATTTGCAGTTCAGTTCTTCCTGATGTGATCTCTGAAAAAGAGAAGCCTGTAGCTCTGTTCTCCTGGATTTACTTAAGTGAAAACCACCAGGAGAATCCATTCAGCCTGATTTCTGTAGTGAAAAATGTCAAATATGTTACTGATTAGGGGTGAATGGGTCTTGTTATGGTGATGGTTCTATGCCTTTCAGGGAGGAGGATGGCAATGCTGTAAAGGGGATGGGCAAGCCAAGCCATGAATACACAAAACCTGTTTGTGTAGTGAGACTCCTTTTTCATGATACAAGTTGTAGCATCTCTTATAAGGTGAGCTGCTCTGTTGCTCCTGTTACATCCTTTGCTCTCATGCCTCTGCTGTACTTGAGAATCTGTGTTCCCTTCCTTGGTTGTTGCCAGTGATAAATATGTCAATGATTAAGACAGTTTCACCAGAGCAGCTAGAGTCCAGATGAAATCAGTCAGCATCAAGCATGTATCTAGAGGCTTGTATGAAACAGGGTATTTATAGAAATTAATTTGGAATAAGTAAATATGTTAATTCAAAATGGGCTAATTAAAATCACCTTTAATTCCTGTGTAGATGTTGCTATTCAAAAATAATAAAGCCTCACTGTATCTGTATTAATTCCCTTAAAGACTAAATAAAGCGAAATCTTTGTGTCTTTGATTCTAAGAACTTGATTCAGTACTACTTCTGTTAGATGACAGAGGTAAAAACTATAAATAGACCCCAGTGCTCTTCCACAGCAGCATCCTCCTGAAGTGTACTATCTTGAAATATCCCGAATTCATTAGTCTTTGGGCTGGCTCAGTTTTAGGATAGTGTAGAGCAAATTTGGGTACTCACAGCTTCTTATGACCTTTCTGGCACACAGATGTGCTGACTGTGTCTCTGTATGGGCAAAGAAAACAGATGCTTTCTAAATATCTCCATCTGCTAATTGATAATAGCTAATTGATAATAAAAGGAGGACTCATTAATTTTTCTGCCTCCTTTTCAGTATAAAAAAAATATGAAAAAGCAGGAGCAGACCAAGGACTGCTTTCAGAGTGTCCATCCTTTTGGCCAAACGTAGTCATAGTCTTTAAAAGGAATACATTCACAGGTTGAGGACCATCCCTCCTCGTTGTGATTTATCACGGCAACTCTTGCTGGCAGGCTTGGGAATAATCTAGAAGATCAAAACTAGAATTTTGAAGTAAAAAGCTTGCTCTTACCCATCACTCTTTGTAATACTTATCCAAAAAAAAAGAAATGCACTTTGAAGTCAGCATTTTATGTGTTCTGATCATGTCAGATGCAAGCCACAGCACCAGATGCCTCTGAAGATATATTTATTTGCAGTCACTCAAGTGAAAAATAAAACTAGATTAGTAAAGATTAACAACCAAATAAACCTAGAAAGAGCAACTCTCAGGCCAACATACACCTTAAAGGTCTGGATTTGTATGGATCAGATCCAAGAGAAGCCATAATATATCTGCCTGCAAAAGTACATGTATTAACTGTCCAATAGAAACATAGATTTCAGGTGCTGTGCAAGTGTTAACGCTCTGTTTGTTTCTGTTTTTCTCATTTGTTACCTACTTTGGAATACTGCTGTATCCCTGTCTTGAGGTTGTTTCATTCTCATGTGGTTCAACATAAATTTCAGGTCCCATACTCTCGTTTATATAGAAGCACTGTCAATTTGATGTCAAAGTTAAATAGGATCTTGCTGGTTTTGTCTGACCTTTTCCAAACTTAAATAGATGTTAAACCAAGATAAAGGTAACTGTGTTAACTAGCAGAGTGAGATGTGTGCTATTCTTGCTCCTACTATGCCAGCTACTGAAGGGCAGAAGGTGAGATGTAGCAAAGGGCATGAGTAGCAGGTCTCAAGTGATTCAGGCAGCATGGCTGCAAAGATCAAACACACCACTACCTGACTTGTATTTGTGAAACTGGGGGAGCAGGGAAAATGCTGAAGGTGATTTAAACTGAGGTTTTTGCTTTGGGTCTGAAACAGAGTTAACGTTCTCACACTACTGCCTATAGCTGGTAAGTGTTCTAGGGAACTGCCTTTTACTGCTTTCTAGCAGAAACACAATACCTTATTCTAAGAGTGTGTATGGATTCAGTATATACTGATTCACCAACTGTTGATGCAAAATTGCTTGTTTGGGAAATGTGCCAGGAAGGAATTTAATTATACAGACAGTATAATTATACAGCTCTTACAGATATGCCTGTAAAGCACAACTTACAACAGAGAGCTTCAAATACATGCTACAGTTTTTTTCCTCTTTATACCTTCTAAATGAAAGGCAGTATGGACTAATCTTGCAATTTCAAATGTTTGGGATAACATTTGTCTCATTTTCCCATTTCTTGGACTTGTATACTTACTCATTTAACTGATTTTGTTGGAAAGAAGACGGCCAGAGTGGCAGATAAACCACTGAAGTATATTTCCACAGCATAATGCGCAGGTCCCTTAAGCAAAGGCTATAAATGTGAAGTACCCATTTGCAGTATAAATCTTATAGCTTTTGCTTCCTTTCTGATACAGACTGTCTGCAGTCAGAGAAGGCTCAGGAAGCAGTATTAAGCAGATAACCTGAGTATTCCAAAGCAAAAATTGTGCATTCTTGAGATTTAAGCTCTTGAAAGCTAAGGAAAAATGTCCATTAGCTGTAAAGTAATAGGGTCTTCTTTCATTTGTAGGTCTGGTTCTGAGAAGCCATTCATCTGTGGGTCTGCTGCTCTTTCCACTTAGTATAGTAGAAGAGTACTGTTTTCCGATAGGACTTCTGTCTATTTTAGAAAGGTATGTGGTGGGTGTGTGTATCAGGCTAAACAGCTGATCATGCTACATATTAAAATTAAGCCAGGAATATGCTTGAGGAAATGGCAAGATAGTAGGTTACATTCCTAATATTAGAGGGATTTTTCTGAATTGCAAGCTACTACCTTAAAACAAGGGATGATCTGATCCCAACTGACTAGTTGCAGTTTCGGAAACAAAAAGAAGGGGGGTAAGGTGCAGCTAAAGGGTGACAATTTCTGATCTCCTGGTAATGATTCACGTCAGTGCTTGAAAGGGCATTATTACTGAAGACAATTGATCCATACTGTTTCCTTATGTAATCCTCTGTGAACAAATTAAACCAACACATTTCTCAAGGTATATTCCCTTCTTTTCTCTCCCAACTAAAGTATCTGAACACAATTAATGCTTGATCAGACTGCCTAGAACACAGCATTTAATTGTTATGCTGAAGGGACAAATGTGAGAAGAATGAACAATTAGATAAAAAGGGATTGAAATCCTGGCAGAGGGGCTCAGATATTCTTTGCTATGTATAAAGATTACAGCTGCCTTTAATTTAGTCCGTTACCTTTTTCATTGCAGATGGTTTGGGATGGGTTTTCTAAATTATATATAATCAAAGCATTTCTACTAGGAAAAAAACTATAATAAGAAATATAATCAGTAATATAAGAAAAGCTTTTGATACCCAAATATATCACAGAGTAACAGGAAAAATAGAATACTTGCACAAAGACTTTTAACTGAAGAAAAGGGTCAACACAATGACACCAACCAGTGTATTTCCAGTTACATTGCTTCTGAATGGCAAATGCTTAAGAACAAGTGATTGGCTTGAATTAATACTGTCTGATGACATATTGACACTTAATCATGATTTGTTCATTAACAGTCTTGCTACCACTAGTGATAATTAGTTAGCACTATGAAAGCTTATAATGGGATAGTTTGGTTAATGTATGCAGCTCCTAAAGTTTTATAAATCATTCCTGCAAACAGATCAAAGTTGACAGAAGAGTAACGTGACCACACATAACTTTATAATGTTTTTTCCTGTCTTTTAGTCATTGGCAATGTGACCTTCAGCAGTCGTAAAATGTCTGATGAATTTAAAACCTCTTTTGTTTGCTATTTTGGCTATATACATGATCTTAAAGACAGGCAAAGACTACAGTTAAAATTTATTATCCTTTAAAAAAACAGGTACAAATGGTAAGCACTAGTGTTGAACTAGGGTTACATCTACATACTCAAGCTCATGCTAAGTGGAATCACAGAGCTCTTGGGGGCTAATTTGCTCTGCTTAGGCTGTATCTTATACTGACCAAACTAGCTTATTCAGAGCTTGCTGGGAGATCTTGAGCTATATGTTAGCATGCAGTGTAGGTAAACAATTAGTTTTAGATTTATGCTATTTATTTTATTGCTAATTCTCTAGAAAGTCTCACAAATCTGTAAGTATAGACAGTGGTTAAAATTATCCTGGATTATAGTTTATAGAGATAGGCTGTCAAGATTTGCTGGTGTACTCATTGCCCACCTTTCTAGAACAAGTAGAAGTTGAATTGGAAAAAATTACTTTTACTAGTAATATAAACTAGCATGGTACACATGTTTTTACAATGGTAGGAACTGCTTTACCATTTAATACATAGCTATGAAAAAAATCAGATAAAAAGGATTGGCAAACCCCTTTGATTTTTCTTTTGCTGCACTGAAATTTTTAAATAAACCCTCATACAAGAGAGGCTAAGGGACAGAGGTTCAGTCATCCAGCTGTAGTTCAGCGTCCTCAGTGCTGCAAACCTTTAACATTTATCAGTTAGACAGTCCGTGGAGCTTATGCAAAGTGAGGTGCAAGGAATTCAATTTCAGGTATGGGTTCACATGTCTGCTATACTTTTCCCACGCCAGAATCCATGTGCATTAGTAGGAACTTCATAATAAAGCCTTAGAGAGAGCATAATGTTTCTGCACATAGGGATGCAGTGTGCTTTCAATCTGAACAAGAGAGGCTTGTAACCAGACATGGTGTGTTGACCTTGGCCCCAGCAAAATGGGGTGCTAATGAAGTTGCTTCCATGACTCATGACTCACATGGTGTGTGCTCTGCCATTGGGCACATGGGCTCTCTGGGCAAGACTGGAGTTTTCCAGCATTTTCCATGTGATACTGTGTTGACATAGGTCAGCAAAGGAGTAACAAGACTGCTGAAGAACAAGATCTGAAAGAACTAATCTACCTCTTTGGGCACCCTCTATCTGGAAACTAAAATGGAAACATCAGCAAGGAAGACTGTTGGAACGTAAGTGGTACAGAGAAATATTTGCTCAGCGCACTCCAGAGAGGGGATCTAAACTTTCTGTTCGGAGCTTATCACATTTTCTAAACAGAGTTTGTGTCTTCCTCCCTGAAACTCCTTCTGAGGGCAAAGAAGAGCAAGCTTTATTTGTAATTTTAAATTAATTTTGCTTTTTTTATTCCTCACCAAATTAAATAGAAAAAAATCCAGAATCATCACGTTTTCTCTTTTTTAAATTTGTCTTCTTTTTTTACCTCTACAGTTTTTAAACTTTGACAATAATGTCAGTGTAGTAGAATGGAACTGCTAAATACACTCCACCGAACAGAACAGAATACTCCACTGTTTGGTGGAAAAAACCCATCTAACCTGGAAATAGAAAATTTTTAGCTTTTGAAAATGGAATGCAGATGAAAAGTTTAATTATAAGTACATTGAATGCTCTAGCGTAGTAATTTCCCTATAGTTAGTTAAGATAGTTGAATCAAAGTTTCTTGGGGGAAGGAAAGGGATAGAAATATTTTGGTTTTTTTTTTCATCAGATCCAACCTTTAAGGATCATGCTGTTAAGATCATGGTTCTGCTTTTAGTCTTCAATTCCATTTTGGTGTTACAGGAGGTTATTGATACCTTGACCTTTCGTTTCTTGGAGTACCTAGTGGAAATAATGAAGAAATAAAATCTGTGAAGAATCAATTGATGTTACCTGCTGGCATTTATTATTTGTTCAGTGGCATTTTTTGCACAGAGTAAAATCTACATTAAGAATACAGTAGTGCCAGAAATTTCCATTGCAAACACAGCAAAGAATTTGTTTATGAAAAGTGACAGGCTTTTATATATACAAATCTATTTAAGTGTCCTGCTTAAAACCAGCCTTGAGATGCTGCTCACTGTTGTGCTTAGGTCTGCTTAATTCTAGGTTTTAACAAGCAGGAGTCAAATTAAGTCCTCAATAAGAGATGTTGGAATAAGCACCTAACACTCAGGCAGCTATGGGGCAGAACTTATCCCTAACGCATGCACTAAAGAATCTGTAACTTGTGGAAGTTAACTGAAAGTTGTTTGTTGGTTTTTTGTTTTTGTTTTGTTTGTTTTGTTTTGTTTTGTTTTGTTTTTGGGTATTAGGAAGGCACTCAAAACCAATTCTTGAGTGCCTTTTTTATACCCAGTATCCAAACAACTTTGTTTCATAACTAAAACAAAGGAAATTTTTTTAAAATTTTTTTTTGATTTTACTATTACAGCCTACTAAAGGTTGCTTAGACCTTAATCTCCCACTGAGAGAAAGAAATATTTTTCTGATTCACATGAGTTACCAGCAGACTTCATGAGACGCAGTGACATTTTATTTCTCTTCAAAGGCAATCACTAAAACTGAAAAAGGTCACATTTCCTTTTTGGCAGAAAATGTCTTTGTGTCATAATTTAAGGTGAACAACAACTTCTAGCTCCATGCAGAAAGACATACATGTTATATCTAGTTTCAAGGGAAAATGTTAATTTCAAATGCAGTAGAGTTTAGAAAATCAAAGAGTGTGTTTCTTAATGATTACTCTTTAGCAAATTTTATACATTTTTTAATACTTTCACTTCTGTATGATTTTTTCTATTATTCAATCATTCCTACTGTATTTTTGACAAAATTAAAACAATTGACTATTGATCTCGTGAAAAAATTAATTTGACTGAAAAAGAAAAAGCACCATAATATTCAATTACTGGAACCCTGTAAATTGTCAAACCAAAATATGATCATTTTTCTGATTGCAGACTGTAAATTTTGTGTTAAATAGGATTTTCCACGGTTTCACTATTCTGGCAGCAGAAGGATTAACTGAATGAGAGACCAGAAATACAAATGACAGATTTTATAAACTACCTTGCATTATATTGCTGTATTCATCCTAGACTTCAGCAAACATTTTTATTTGGAGAAACTTTATTGACAACTTTAGAATCTGTAAAATCTAAAGCTATTTACTGATTTTCCCATTTATGGATCTGGTTGCTCCTGGTTTTGGCTATGATTTTATAAGCACTTGAATGTAAGAGTGACTTTAGAAATACAGAACTATTACCTTTAATGAATCTATTCATATACAGGGTTTAATATTTCTGGATGAGGAACATCTTAGTTATCTTCAAGATAGATAATCAGTGCAAAACTGGGAAAGAAGTACTTGGGACCTCATAATGTCTTTTATTTTAGAAAAAACTCCTACAAACAGAAACCTCATGCTAACTTTATTACAAAATGACATGAATTGCCTTGAGACACTTTTTTTTTTTTCTTCGCTGTAGGAGAGCCATAATTCTGACCAAATCTCCTGGAGATCTGAGAGGTTTTAAGAATGAAATATTTCTTTTGGTTATTTACTGATAACTTCATTTTTAATGGTTAAGGCAGATGAGATGTTCAAGATGATTCTTATTACCTCTTATTACCTCTTGTGAGATTTAATCTAGGGCTAGACTGAGACTTCAGATATGTGGTCTGAGAATGAGACAGCATTTAATTCCACTATTCTGAGAAGAACTCAGAGAAAAAACAGTAATGGATCCTAAGCACTCCTGGAGAACAATCTGCTGGATACTATTCATCCTTCCTGCAAAATCTCCATTCTGTTGCAGAATACTCTACAAATCCAAATCTTTGAAAGATTCAGGGGAGAAACTGGAGAAGGGAAAGGCAAAGAGCAAAGTACATTTGCAAATAAGACTTGGAGAGAAGACAGGAAAATGAGGTAATAAGGTACAGTTAAGTCGTGCCAGATGGGAAAAGACATGGAGTAAACGAGCCTTGCCAGAAATGAAAGAAACAGAAGAAGATTTTTTCATCTTGTGGGCACCAGTGCAGAGCAACTGGCTTTCCTCTTACTGACTTCATGTTTTTTATGCTGGCATAATGTAAGTGCAGTTGGTTATTTAAAGTGCAAAAACATGGCAAATCTGGTTCAGTGTGTGGAAGGTACTGAGCACCCACTGAGAAAAAGACTTAGTTGCGTTATGGTGTGGGGAGGAGCATGAGACAAATAACTTTTTCCTTCTCCTGGAACTCCATTTATTGGTAGGACAGAAAAAAGATGCAAAGAAGTATCTTTAGATCTTAATGAAGTATACTTCCCTACTGCATTACTGTGCATCTCCCTCTTCTTTTTGTTTTTCCCTCTGGGTGTCTGGCTGATATATTTGGTTTCTTCATTATGCACAGATTGAAAGTTGGTTTTGAGTTTCAGTTCAACAGTATTTCACTGGTGACTTCTCTGAAATCTCCACATTGTCATAAACAGTATTTCTTTAGAGATAAAAGTATTTTGTTTGAGCTGCTTGATGTGTTTAAAAATAATATTTTTTAGGCAACAAAGGAAAAAATAATTTAAAGGGTGATTTTTGACTTAAATCCTCAGTGAGAAGGACATGTGTTATTGAGATGGATATAGCTGATAATTGTGTGATAGTTTTTGCAGCCTGATAGTTCAGTAAATAAAATGCCAGAAAACTTAGCTGCTTTGCAAAAAAGATCTGCCTTTACAGATGGCTAGTTTAGCTCATTTATTCACCTCTTCCACCTTCATATTTTTCCTAGAGGTTGTATTTTCATTGTTTAATCTCTGTGTTTCATTCCTCTGATATATCATCATTAATCACCACCTCCGGCCCCCTGCCCCCATTTTTAAAGGAAAGCTTTTCTCTTTTAGGGCCAAATTCTGCAAAGTCTAAAAGAATAACAGAGGGTATATAAATTAGTGGAGTTACGATTTTGGTCCTAAATCTATTTCACTGATTACAGCAGGAAACCATGAGTGGTGGCTGAGGAACTCCTCAGCCTGGCTCAATGCCTTATTTCTCTGCAAAAGGCAATAATAATAAAATATTTTCTCTGCTTTTATTGTATAGCAAAATTCTCCACATCTTTCTTGCGATCTAACCAGTTCTTTTATATTCCCAATCTATAGTTTGTTCTTTTCTCTCACAGCTATACTGAAGTTGGGAAATGAAAAAGGAGGGGATTTTTTAAGCTTTTTAATTGTGTTGTTAAACAATGAGTGCATGTAAATACAAGAGCTGAAGAATTTGCCCAGAATGTGAGAGGTGTGTAGATATGTTTTTTTTGCAAGAAGGGATTAAAATCCCTGTTGGGAAGAGGGATTTCCTTTCTATGGCTTCTTGGATTATGCAGAGGGATTTCATGCTTGTAAAATGTAGTTCTAGGGTGTAGGGCAGGCAGGTTTCCAAGTGAAATATTGAAAGCTGAGCAGGAAAAAGCTAGGCCTAGAGTTTTAATAAGAAACTTGGACAGTTTTATTTTCATTACATTAGTGCACCCTTCCTCTAAATTCTTTAACAGCAGATTATATGACCTTACTGACCTATTCATCAGTACACTTAGGAGTGCATTGCTTGTCATCTGCCCCTGCTTTGCTGTGCAGTTTGCAACAACTTGATGTTGCACAGAATGCATGAGGGAAAACAGCCATTTCCAAGCACTGTTCTGGGAAAATGGCTAAGGGGTTAAGTACTGCAATAACAATGATACAGACATGCAGAGATGGAAAGGGTCTCAAGGGAAGCAAGTTTCAAATAGAAAGAACTGAGTCTGTTTAGCGAAAATGCTATGATCTTGTTGGCTACCAACAAGTAGAACAGCACTATACTGGCACATAAGGGGCCTTCTGCTCTCATAGTAGTGGTGGTTTCACCCTGGCTGGATGCCAGGTACCCACCAAAGCTGCTCTATCATTCCCCTCCTCAATAAGCAGGGGAGAGAAATAACCAAAGCCTCATGAGTTAAGATAAGGGCAAGGAGATATCACAAACTGATTACTTTCAGGAGCAAAACAGAGTTGACTTGGGGAAATTAATTGAACTTGTTACCAAGCAAAATCAGAGTAGGATATTGAGAATTAAAATGAATCTTCAAACCACCTTTCTCCCACCTCTCCCTCCTTTTGGGCTTAACTTTATTCCCAATTCTCCACCTTGTTCCCTGCCTTATCCCTCAGTGGTGCTGGGGATGGGAATGTGGGTTATGGTCAGTCCATCACATGTTGTTTCTGTTGCGTCTTCCTCCCCAGTGAGAAAAGTTCCCTCAGGGAGAGAGATATTCCCTGCTCAAGAGTGGGGTGCCTCCCACAGGAGATGGTCCTCTATGAGCTTCTCCAATGTGAGTCCTTCCCATGGGCTACAGTTCTTCACAAACTACTCCAGCATGGGTTTCCCATGGGTCTTAGGTCCTGTCAGGAGTCTGCTCCAGTGCAGGCTTTCCACAGGTGTCATGGTTTAGCTAGGCAAGGCATTTTTTTCCCTTCCTCCTGGCCCTATGTGCAGGGCCATCAAGTAGCTATCAGGTGAACAAAAGGACTGGCTCCTTCACTAATCGCCCAGAACTTAGTCTCCTAGGAAATGGGGGAGACAAGGAGCTATCTTTTACTTTTTTTCTCTGGTCTCATGGGCAACGGGGGGGAGGAGTTTGGTGGGCTGGGTGTGGGCTGGAGCACAGGTCAAGTTGGGGGGAGCTCGGTGATGCTCTTGGCTCCTCAGCCGTTGGCTAGCTGCGGGCCCTGCCTGAATTCTTCATCGGATAGGAGCCGTTGTTTTTTTTCCTTCCCTGGAGGTTTTTTTGTTTCGCTTTTTCCCTTTCACTGTTCCCCCAGCGAGGAGCCCCCCTGGGTGGAGG
>JAYRBT010000177.1:39926840-39944228 GCA_036023395.1 Myiotriccus ornatus | reverse complement strand
ACCAGCAGCATGGATCTCTCACTGAGATCCCAAGCTTACCTAAGCCATTTTCACTTCAGCGTAAGCCACATTTCTCTCAGAGTCACAAATTTCCAGTAGTAGCATGGATCCCACACATGGATCCCAACATCCCACCTGAGCCATCTCGCTCCGGTGTGGGTTTTCTTCAGGGTTACAAGCCTTCAACAGGACTCTGCCTCACTTCGGTCCTCTTTCATGAAGTCTCAGCTTCTTCATGCATCAACTTACTCAAATGCAGGCTCCTCCACGAGCAACATGGGGTCTCCTCACCCCAACAAACTTGTACAGGTGATAGGGATCTATTTTTCAGTCTTTTCCCTGCTGAAGGGAGAGAGTAAAAAGGAGAAGAAGCAGCTTTCCCCCCTTCGAAACTTTCTTCTCTCTCCGGCAGCAGCTTCAGCTGCCAGCTTCGACCTTGGACGTTCCATTATCTCTTGGCTGGAATTCTTCTGCAGCGGTCTCTTGTCCAAATAGTCAGTCTTTTAAAGTTTTTTTTTCTTCACTCTCTTACAAGAGAGAGAGAGAGGCGTTGGTGCTACACCTGCCTCCGGCCCAAGCCGGGGGAGGAGGAGGTCTGGCCCTCCTCGGGCCCGCTGCTCTTTCTACATGGCTGCTGCTCTTAATTTCAACTGCGCAATTCACCTTCTCTTCCGTTTTTCTTAAATATGTAATTAGCAAAGGCATTACTGAACTTTTTGATTGGCTTCTTGTCTGGAAATTCACTTCGACAAAACCATCTTCAGCCCCAGGGACAGGCTAGTGGGCAAAACCATGACAGCATAGTAGTTAAGCAACTACACTGAGTACTTATTGTCTTCTGAACTATTGCCCAAAACAGTCATCAGCGTAAGGACAATAAGAACTGCTGATTTTGTCTATATCTCCTCCACAGATCTGGTCTAACTAGAAAGATCAAAGCCAATAACAGAAAAAGAACTGTGACAGGCTTAAAGAAAAGGCAACTCTTTCAGTTGACACCTGGCCAAGATACTAATCTCTCTGGAGTTACTTACACAGACTTCATCTCCACTAACATGTTTAGATAAGAGAACCGTACACAGAGAGTTGTTTTTAAAATATTTTTCTCTTGTATTTGATTTTAAAAGAAAGCTAAAATAATAATAAGTTATTGTATAAAAATAACATTTTTCTTCCCTATCACTTTTTATGTTCTGGATAGAGGAGGCAAAGTTGTGGCAGCATGCACTGAATCCTAGGGACTGATTTAAAAGAGAACTCAGAAATGGTAAAAGCACAAGGCCTAATTCCTTGGGCGAGTAAACTTATGGAGAACTCAGTCAAAATGTCAACAGCTTTGAAAGATATTCTATATGCTTTGAAAAATATGCTACATGCCACATCCCAAATTGCAATGGAACTCGGATTACTCCACAAGGCTTTGCTATTTGTAAAGTCTACTCCCTCCCCAGATCGTAAGGAAAAAATAAAATGTACATATTTTTACTTACAAAAGAATATGAATAAAACTAATCATGAAATGGATGTAACATTTCTTCCTCCTTCAAGGACCCTTCCCTTCCTTAAAATCTTCCATATTGAATTCACATTTTGTTTCTCCAAAATGTTACCCATCTACTGGGTTTGGAAAACCCGTATGAATCCAATATTTCTAGATTGCACAAGAGAATAATGAAATAAGCTTAAACCTCTTATGGTAAGTGTGGGAAAGTTGGTACAACCTGGCAGGATTTCCTTACAAGTCAGAAAATCTCCACTGAATAAGAGTAATGAAATATTTTGTTAACATGAATGGGACAGAATCATAAAGTTAGGGAAAATTACAGTAGCAGAGTATGCACACCCACAGAAAGCACTCCCTCGGGTTCATATCCTCTGTAGAGCAAACCCTTCTCTCTTGGACCAAGGGGTAGGAGTAGACTATGTACCTCATAGTCACCTGCCTGCCTGTCACCAGATCTGAAGGAAGTTTTTCTCAGTCTCTCTCATGGAAAGGCCAAGTGGCAAATATTTGTCATTACAGCATGGGAAAATAGGGTTGATACTGAATTTCCATGTAAAGGTATCATTCCAGAGCACAAACCCATTTCTGAGTGTGTAGCATGGTAGCAGAAAGGGACAGCTTGAGCAGAGGCCCCTCAGCTTTCATGTTGCCCTCATCTTTGGCAGAAGGGGACCACACTGGGCTTTTTAGATCTGTTCTTCCCCCCTGTGTGAAGATACAGTCACTCATTAACCCCAGGACAGGGGTGGAGGCAGACAGAGGCCTTCTTGTTGAAGGGAAAACCTGCTAAAGACCAAGAAGTAATCTATTTCTGTAGTCACTTAATCTGTTGCAACCACAGGTCAGTGCTTGCAGTGAAGCCTTGCTATGATGTCTAGTTTTTAATATCTTTCAATATCCCCTTATGGAATCATAAAATGTCAGGACAGAACATATTTTACTGCCCTGGAAGCTTTTTTTTTGGCACAAATCTTGGTCTCTTCCTCAGTTAAATCAAGGATGTTTAGGATGGCAGCTGCTTCCACCTATCGACAATTAACACAAAAGTATACCTAGGGGAAGTCTGGGGTTATTCATGCTGCCAAACCCTGGCATGAAAGATGTCATACTATTGTTCTGATTGTAAAGGGAGATGTCTAAGCTTTCAGGGAATTTTTCAAAGCATTTAAATCAGTTGCCTGTTTTAAATTGCCCTTCAGAGGAATCCACCTCTTCTATAGAGGGAGCTGAAGGAGTTAAATACAAGGAAATAGTGAAACTTACTGCACCTCATTGTTGGACATTTATGAAATGATTTTCCTTTGTAGTACTGACTTCAAAGAGCCATTCTCATTATACAACTAGTGTCACAGAAATAGGGCTTTGTAATCATGTAAACCTTTTTCTCTCAGATAAATTAGTACTTTACATTATTGTTGGACTCTTGAAATCCTTTGAGCTTTTAGAATCCTTTTTTTTTTGAGTTTAGCTTTTAAATTCCTTTTATTTGATTCAAATAAGCCAAAAAGGAATACTTTATTTTGAACATTCTGATGCAATTTTATTAAAGCTATATTCTTGGAGGCATTACCTTAGAAGGGGTTGTAAACATTGTAAACATGGCTCAGAATTAGCATAGCTGAAGTGGGAGTAATTTTTCATTTTTATCACTTTCTGCCATGCTTCACTTACCTACTAAGTGCAGTCTGTTCAGTGCAGCCTTGATGGATGAAATAACATACTTGTAAATAACAGATATATTTATATTGCTTGTTCATCAGGAAAGAAATTGCCACACCATTGCCACAGCCGTGTATCCATAGCAGCCTTGACTCTGCTAGTATTCTCAGATCAGTTTTTCACTTCTTTCTCTAGAAAGTTTTAAACTTTTATATATTACAACATGATGGAAAATAACAGAGATAAAAATTCGTGTCAAAGTTAACTTTATTATTGACATTTCTGCCTTTTTACTGGTCTCTATTAAAACTTTTTCCACGTTCTTCACAACAATGTGGGAAAACTTGGTCGGAACAGAGTTTAAATCCAGCTCTTAACTTTGTATTTCAGGCTCATCAATATGCATGTCATTGACTTCTGTCCCTTGTCTTAACCAAGTGAGAGAGAAATCTAGAGGTCACTCAATAAGAAAACCTATATCCATTTGCAAAGATCCATTTTGTCAAGATCTTCAAGGTATGTGAATAATTATAGTTTACTAAAATGTATATCTAGCTATCTGAAATATGAAAGTTACCTTTCAGGCACAGTAAACTATTTTGCATTTTTATTGGCTGCTAAATAATATAAAACTGATTGAAACATTGAACTGCTAAGAATTTAGTAAGTAACTGCATAATTCTAACTTTCTCTAAGTTATAAATTAGGAAGTGGAAAACTAAAAGAGAAACATTAATCTTGAAACATTCATATGTGCGATTTCATGTTTAACGGATTTCTGACTGAAGAAGCTGAATGAGAGAAGGAAAATCTCTATTTTTTCAGTGAGAAAGAAGAGTTGTGTTCTATGCTCATTTTTCCAACACACAACTTTTGAGGACTGAGATTACAAAATCAGATTTTTCTTACACTTAGTTCACAGGCAGCAGGTTTTGACATCTTCAAACTCTTTTGCTGATTTCATGGAATTATCAACTGAAAGTTGTAAGCAAATTTTTTCTCTGTGTACCTGCAAATGACTGGTCATTTTTCAACTTAGAAATAAAAGGAAGAAAAAAACTTTTCTTGCAGTGAATGTAAAATAAGCTCATGGAAAGGGGATGGTGGCTCTGAGTGGGGCAGAGGAATGCTGTCTTGATCTAAGAGTGGACAGCTATACTGTGCTGTTTGGGGTGAGGAATGGGATACGCACACATGCAGTTGTCTGTGAATGCCTGAGCTTGCTACGAGAGCATTTCTTACTCTGCGCTGGTGACAACAGCTGGCTGTCCTAAGGAAGTACCCTTCAGCCAGTATCAGGTTGTTATTTGAGCTGAGAAAGGGGGATCTATTGCATTTTTATATTTCCTTTAAGAGTATGGGACAATGTCTTTCTCAATACGTTCCTAGACACATGTAAGGAAACAATGGCTCTTAGCTGGCTGAGTCTTCTGAACTGTGTTGGCAGTCTAGCCAACACCTTCAGGAAAGGAAATGCTGAAAGAGCCTTTGAAAGAGACACCTTCCCAACTTGTCCAAAGACTTTTAGGAAATCAGGCTTGTTGGCTTAACAGTGAAGAACTATGTGGTGGTGACTATCAGATTTGTCAATGTTCTAACCATGCTGTCTGTAAGAATTAAATAGTCTCTCAGTTTTGATATGAGCTCTCTTGGAAGAACCCAGTTGGCCTCCCAGAGGGAAGGAGCAGACAGCACAGAAGACACCATAGATAGAACCCTCTGTTTTGACTGTGAGAGATGGTCCAAGGAAGAGGATCTGGTTGCAAGATGGTAGTAAGAGAAATGGAAAATTTCAGGACTATTATTGTTGAATCAATGTGGAGTACTGAAGGAGAGATTGGACCAGCACCAAGGTAAAATCTGTCTTTGTCTTTGACCAACTGGGCAACTGACCAGTGTTCCATGGTCTGTTTTCTTTGCACTTACTTGTGCCTTTTGTGACTTCATGGTGTTATTTCAGTGCATCTACTTGCTTCCTTCTTCCAGACAGTATGACCTATGCCTTACCATCTAAATTCTCCACTGACAATCATGAAGGTCCATGTTCTCTTAGAGTGGAGTAGGGAAGACCATCATAGAGAAAATTTTTCCTCAGATGATGGCAGTGATATACAAGGGGAAATTTCAGTGGATATTTCCCATACTATTGGAATTTGTCTTGGGAGGGAGTCTATTACTACTTATTGGTTTTAAGAGCCTATAAGTGGTTGAGGGGTCTGTCTGTTGGGTTTTTTCCCCCCCCCATTTAAAGTCAAACAGTTTTCTTCTCCAGATGAAATGTTACGGATCAGAATGATTAGATTGTTTAACTCTACAGAGCAATTGGGGTGCTCAGAGATTTCAAAGATTTTGGTTTCAACACTAGCAGGTGTGAAATTTCCATTTTATTATCAGATTCCAACAAAAAGTCGCTGGACAAAATGTCAAGTTGTTGATCTCAGGGGTATGTGGGCTTGATTTGAGGTGAATCTGCTTATTCCCTATTTATGCTCTGGTTCTCATTTTGAAGCAGTTTTAGTTGAGCCTTTCAGTATCCTTTTTGGCTTTCTTTTGGATGAAACTGAGCTGGGAGATGCGCTCCAGGAGCAGCCTCAGGTGCAAACTGTCATTCAGTCAGGTAAGGTTAGAGTTAGCCCATAGTTTAAAAAGCACCCCCCCCCCAACCCAGCCCCTGGAATGAGTATAGTGTGGACATTAAAACCTGGTCATTAACTATTTGGCTTTACAGGTCCACAGTGACTTGTCTGTATTATTTTCTAGCTGGACATATCCCGCATGAGACTGTGCTGAATGAACAATGTTCACACCACTGAAAGCAATATCCTGACAATCCAGTCATATCTTATTGCAAGCAGATTCCAGATCAATATGTACTTGCAAAAGTTTAATTGCATAATTGTACTAAAATATAGTTGTGTTTTTACTGTAACATAAAAGCAGTGAAAATGCATTTGGTTGGTATTTTATTATTTAAAAGGAATACGATAATATGATCGTTAATATATTTTAAAATATCACTCACTCTAGTCATTTAAATTAGTGGTTCATAGCGGTGAGTTATAATGTAACCTGTCTTATTAAAAATGGAGCATCTGAAAGTTTTAGATTCATAAAGGGTTTATAATTAAGGCATGAAAATTAATTTAGCCATGTATAATGGATTGCTAATTTGTTTGCTAATAGGGCTGTCACTTCCAAACTCTCTACAGAAGGTGAATATTAGGTTAGTTCTGGCTCTTAAGGTTTCAGAGAAGTTTATGAACATTCCTTATGAAAGGTATTACTGTCGAAATTTTTCTTGTGAACAGAACTTTTCTTTCTTGCCAAACGTTTAAGGAATATTATTGTGTGCTGATGATTTCTATTCTGGCTTATTTGATTTTGGAATAATTTCCTGGACTTTTTACCTCATGTGGCATTAATAACCCCAGATATTAGAGCAACCAGTGGAGGTAACAGAAAATCCTACTGAAATGCTGGAATGACCATACTATAATCTGAGCTTGGAGTATACCAAATACCTTCTAAAAGAAGATGAACTGATTTTCTTTAGAAAGAGTCTATTCCAGAAATGAAGATACTTTTATTGCAGTGATATCTGGTGTAAAATATTGTGCCAGTAGTACTAAGTCCTGAAAATCATAGTGAATTCAGGTCCACTCTGGACAGAGGTCAGAGTGTATGCAGTGTACCAGTATTTTTCCATACATTCCATCTATAACTAAACCCTTCAAAATGATAAAGTGATATGCTGCTTCCCCTCTTGCTTGTTATTTGGTGAATGGTCTCTCTGGTGGCATTAATGTGATGGTGTTATAGCTGTCATCACTTAGACTGAACAGAGCTAAGGCATCCAACAATTAAAAAATTTCTGATCGATGATCCAGGCTTCTTCAGACTCAATCTGCCATTATGATGATTTTAGGTGCATTTGAATTAATAAATTCTGCCAGTGCAGTCTCTAGAAACTTCCTAAAAAATATAATTAAAACATAAGCTCTACAGACTCCAGTCATAGGCCAAGATTTTTTTTCTCTGCAGTTAATTTCAGCTTGTTAAAATCATACAAATTGGCTTAATCCAACCCTGGGCTGAGATAAACTCGAAGCCCATGTGGCTCCAAGTATGTTGAGAAGCAACATACTTGGAAGCAATGTACATCTAGGAAATGTATTTGCATTTTTAATACAACTGTAAATAGTTTTGCCTTATGATTTTGTCAGTTGTGTTACGTATATAGTTTGTGACCAGTCAGATGTCATACCTTGAGTTTCTGTAGAGGGGATTCAACCTCATCTTAAACTGGTGTAATATCAAAGAATGAGGCGTAAATATATATATTGTATAAAGGATGTCACTGGAGTGAAATGGGATATTCTCCAAAGCAGGGAATCACTCTAAATAAGAACTATACTAAGGCAGAAAAAGGAAGGTGTGGGTTACCACTAGAGTTGATTGGTGGACTGACTCTAACAACAGATTTTCAAATGATGGCACAGATGAGAGTCTGTCTAACCAAACACATGTGACTCCACCTTATTCACCCGTCATGGTTAGTTTACTGACATCATTACACCACTGTTTGTGTCATAAGCAGGCCTGGTGGCAGAGTGCAGAAAGTAACTGATGTCATTTAACTTGTTTCTGTGCTTATTGTCAGTGCTGGCCTATTCATGATGTTTGTTCTTTACTATTGGCATGGCTGTTGGAAACTGGGGGGAGAAGAGATTTCTTAAGCATTAAAAGGAGAACATTTTAATGGATTCATTTTCATCAAATAAAATACATTGATTCAAAGTAAATCAAATTCAGATTCTGTAGAAGTCTTGGTGCAAATGCATTAACTTCATAGGATTAATAAATGTAAGGAGTGAGAACCCTGAAAGTATTTGGAGCCTACTTTCTGAGGCAACACCAGTTTACTAATTTTGTATTCTTTCCTTAAGGGAAATATTATCATTTTAGAAATTGATTTTCCCATTCTGCCTTAAAAATATTATTGCTTTAAAAATTGCTTTTCCAAAGATTTCTGTAGTCCTCAGAGAAGGTCCTTGAATTCGTTTTTGGTTCTGAAGAAAAGTAGAGATATCTGAGAAGTAGATATTTCCTTCAGTCTTTCTGTTAATGATTAATAGAATTAAACACAATGACATGCAGAGATGTAGAGCCATGAATTCAGAGAACTAAACTTACCATGAAGTTCACTTACATATGAAAATAAATGTAGGTCTCAAATACTCTGTTTTCAAGGATGATTCTGGAGACAGCCAGAGAAAATGAATGTATTCATAATTCTGATATCAGCTGCAATAGAACTAAGCTTGTGGTTGAGGTTTTTTGGTTAAAATGCATGTGATAAGGTTGCTTATTTTGTAGTTTGTCTGAACTTCTTGAAAAAGAGCTGATAGAAAAAGATGTTAATGAAAGATTTAATGTTCTTTCATCTAATTGTGAATAAGAAATATCCAGTCTTCAGATTTCAAGCTATTCAGTGACAATAAGCCAAGTGGATTTTTAAATTATTTTTACTCAAGGTAGAAACTTAATTCCCTTTATTTTCTATTTCCCCTTTATTTAGATCTATTAAATAAAAGATACAGAATACTAAGGCACACAAGTTCAGATTTGCTAAAATTTTTAAAAATCTTCAATTAGGTATTAGCATAGATCTGCTTTTAATTTATTAATTTACAAAACTTTATGAGGGTTTGTTAAATAAACTTAACAGATTAGTAAAAATCTCTAGGCAACAGTTGATTAAGCTAATGTACCAAGAAAGAAAATAATTACAAAAATTAATAAGAATTCTAAAACATGGAAATCATAATCAATACTCTGATACAGTTTATATTTATTTTTAGTTGATATCTGCTAATCATGTACTTCTGTGATAAGAAGGACTTAAAACGCAGTGTTGTTTACCTACCAAATGAGGAATGCATATTAAACTTATCACACATACAAAATTTAATGTACATACACACATTTTTTCCATTACACATTTATGCATTGCCATAGTTGGAAGAGTGATTTTCACAATGTTTTTCTCAACATTCCCAGTTTTTAAATGAAAGAACACTATATTTTTGTGGAAGTGAACATATTTATGTCGTGGGAGAGGGACTTTCTGCATGCTCTGTGTTTGACACAGATGATCCTTCTTTCCAGTCCCACTCTTAGAAAACTCTCTTTTAATTATAAGGTAGATTCCTACCTAAAGTGAGGAAAATGTTGGTTAGAAAGGGGTGAAGAAATGAAAATCTATGGATTGCGGAAAGCAGAAAGGTTGTACAGCTCTTCTGTGTTTTGCCCTTTGATTCTTACACCTGCTTTCTTTTATTTCTGGCATTGCTTTGCTTGCAGGTGCTGGATGTTCGTAATCACTCCTTGCTTCATATTCTGTATGTGTTTTTACGTAAGAGAAATCAGTGGCCAACTGGAGTCTTCAGTGGTTTTTCTTTTTTTTCTTTTTTTTACTTTTACACTGAAATAACCGGTCATCAACAGGTTCTCCTACTCTGCAATAACTGCTCATGATTTTCATAGACAAGCGTGAGGGAGGTGGTGGACTCTCTGTCCTGGGAGGTATTTAAGAAGAGACTGGATGCGGCACTTGGTGCCATGGCCTAGTAACTGTGGTGGTAGTGGATCAAGGGTTGGACTTGATGATCTCAGAGGTCGTTTCCAACCCATTTGATTCTATGATTCTATGATTCTGTGAATGCATCAGTAGTTAGCTCTTCTACTTCCAGGTCTAAACCTTTTGTCATTTAGCACAACGGCAAAAAAACTTCTAATGGCTTTCTTCCTGGCCCCATTTTCAGTGATTTTCTTGCCACAGAAACAAACAAACACCCATGCACCTGTATTCATAATCTGTATCAGAGATACCTGTCCTTACATACAATTTGTGTGGTGTTTGTGTTATAATAAGTTTTCCTACGAAAATCCAAAACTGCTGCTTATGTCTTTGGTAAGTGAAAAATGGCTGTCTTAAGTAGACTTTCACCGAGTTTCACCTAATCCCAAAATAGGAGCAGTTTCTTCTAGAGGAAGAAAACATAATGTGAAAAACACTGATGTATTAAGCCTTATACTGAAATTAAGTATGTCATACTGAGAATTCAATGTTTATATCCCACAGCAAGTCAAAATGTTTTCTATTTTAAGGCCTTGGATAAAGAGCCTTGCTGAAGACCCAAAGGCTGAAAGTAGCTCCACAGTAATCCTTTCTACATATGGTCAGCAGAGGGGAAAAACTCAATTCCTTATATGATTTTTTTCCATAGTGTTTCACAGTGCTGTGTGGGTTTTTTTTACAGTCACTTAATTTTTACTGCATTAAAATTACAAAATTTAAATATTACATTAAGTTTTTCTGTCTTGTCATTTGTTGTCCAATTTCTGCAGGAAAGGGACAGGACACTGAATATCTAAAATAATTTTAGTAAGCAGGTTGTTATAAAGATAGAAAATAGCTGTTTTCATTGTAACCTAAATACATAGTTATATAACATTTTAGGCTGCTAAAGTGGAGATACTTCCATCCATCACTGAAAAGGTGGTGAAAAGGTATCATATTTTAAAATCTTTATGAATATCAGGTATGAATTTTGGAGCAAGAATGCTCCAAACAGAAAAGTGCTTAGTCCAGAAAGTGAGCTGCCATGGAGTTTGGAAGTTTGTATTATGAAACAAGGCATTACAGAAAGTACATGCTTTATATTATCTTGTGTTCAATCACTCATTCCTTCCTTTCTGTTATACCACTTCTACACTAGGCTTCCAAATGGACTGTAGTATTTTCAGAATTCCACTGCAAGGTCAAAAAACCATTTGTATCTGAATTATTCCTAGGCTATCTTTTATGAGCTGGGAGATAAGTTATTTCTGTGTGTGCATGCCCAGCCTTTTTTCAAACCCTCTCTAGTAAGTGTACTACATTTTCCTTATTCACATGAATTTGACAGAAAGATACTTTCAGCCCTTTTTGCATCTTTCTGCAACTTGATCCACCATTTTTCTTCTGTGTCAGATTCTCTGACTTTGTTGTTTTTATTTATGCCAGATATTCTCATCTTTTACAGAAAAGACTGGCAAGGATTTTTGAACTCTCCATGTGATCTCTGCACTTGCTATTAAATCCTTATAATATCTAGTATTTTTCCTGAGGCACTTGATTTGGGAGACATTTTAGAAATGTTGGCACTACCTTAAACTCTAAAAATCCTATTTGCTATGGTAAAGATTAGCTTTCATTCTTCTTTAACAATAAATGAGATGGCAACATTACTCACTAACCTAAGCAACACAATCTCTACAATTCTCCCACTAACCCACCTCTCCTCACTGTGTCAGTTGTGCCTGAAAAGGACTGGGTGTGTTTATCTCGGTTTCTGCTCCTTTCATGCACCACTCAGAGAAACTGCAAGTGCAAGGACTGAGTGTAAGTGAAACGGAAAAGCATTTATGAAGGATTATTTTTCTTTGTTTCTTTCCTTCTTTCCTTCTTTCTCTGAATTATTAATTTCAGAACTTACTGAATTGTTTAACATTTCTATTTTCTAACAAAGGAAACAGTATCTAGAGGCATGTAATGGGAGTATATACAGTAATGCATCTGTAAATACAGCATATGTATGGTATAATTCATTTGAATGTATAAGCAAGGATAGATTATTTTCATGCTTTGTTTACACCTGTGTTTATATACAGCCGTATTATTTTTATTTGCCATTGGCAGTACAGACATGTACAGACACTTATTAGTAAGTCAACTCTCCAGTAAATTGTGATATTCCTCTGAACAAGAGCAGACCATGGACTCTAGTATGAAACACTGGCTTTGTCTGAGTTATTTTACTATGAGAAAATGTATGCTGAATGGAGAATATAGAGCTCAGTGAGACAAGGCCAGTGTCCGATATTAGCTTACAACATCTGTACTACAAAGTCAGAGAAAAAAAAAGAAAGAAAAAAAGTAAGCAGTCATCTCAAATAGAATCTACTTTGAGTTTCCGACTTAACATGTTAATAGAAATTCCTGTAGCTGAAACTTTACAGTTGGTGAAAATACAATTTCATTTCTTTGACTGTCAGTGAAATTCTATCCTTTAAAATTTTGCTGGCATACAAGAAGACGTTCTGCTCATATTTTGTCTTGCTTGTATAGTGATTGTCCTTTAGAAACTTTTAAGTTGTCTTTGTACCTACTCTAATGATCCTAGTAATGTTACTACAGGCAAAAAGTATGGCAACATTCTCCTTAAATAGCACAGAAATAATGATTTAAGATTATAATGTGCCATTTCCATAGGGATCTAATTTCAGTCCAGATGGCAGATGCTGTTTAAGCTATTTCATGAATTAAACAGAAGAGGCTGGTTTCAGTTGTTACAAACAAGATGTCTCTCGGCACAAAAAGAAAGTCAAATGTGGTTGTGTTTTTCTTAATGACTGCCCTCAAGTGTTTATTAGCCAATTCTTGGAATTTCTAAGAGGAAATGCATTGGGTATTTTTCCTGCCCTCTGAAAGATAATACAACTTCTTTATCCATAGAAAGAAAAGAGTTAATATACTCCCTATTGTGATTAAACCTGGAATAGGGCCACCACCAGGGCTACTATAGGAGATCATGCTTAATAGCACACCCTTGTTTCCTAAGAGTTAATACCCACCCTACCAGGCAGGAATAACTTTGTTTTATTATTAAATCCTTTGGAGTGAATTAAAATAAAGCAATGCTAAATGATTAGCATTTGCAGGTAGGATTTATTTCAGAACAATTTGGTTGCAAAGGAAAACAGCTATGTAGCTGTTTTGGTTGCTATTATCTATAGTAGCATGGCAATATAAAGGCATAAAGGAAAACAGGTATTTAACCATTTTGGTTGTAATATAGCCACCCAAGAAAATGTGTGAGGGGAAAGAAAGAAAGAGAGAGAGAAGAATAAAAGTTGCAGGAAAAAAGAGAGAAGGAAAGAGAGAGAAAAATGTTTACAGTCACCACTTCAGAGGTCTTCGATGAACTTGGCTGTTGTCATCGTTGGCCTGTTGGGGAGTGGTGGGGGTGAGACGCCTGTGAAACATGAAGTTTGGTGGGTTTATATGCTCTTAGAAACCCTTCTGGTGCCTCCCCGTGTGTGTGTGTGTGGCTGTTTCTGCAGAAGCTGGAAGCACTGGTTTTTGGAAAGTCATTTAGGCTTGGGGTGGGGTGCCACCTGCTAAGAGGCCTTCTCCAGGGTAGTGATGGGTATGTGCATAGGGGGCCCCTTTTGACACAGCCTGGCTTACAGGGGATAAGCATCACATGCCTAGACAGTGCCACTGGCCTCCTTTAGATAAATATCGGACATCTAAAGAAGCACCATACACCCAAGACTTTGCTCCTAGCACTTCACAAATCTAACGGTTTGTGGGCTATGGCCTCTTCCCCTCAGCCTCATCTTCAGTCTCCTGGCAGTGGCTTCTTTGGACAGCTTATTACAGTAGCAATGTCTTAAGGCAATTAAAAAAGTCCAGTTCCTCACACCTGAGCCTAAAAGAGAGGCTTGTTATATCTGTTTTTAACCAGGCTGATGCCCAGCCTCTGATGAAATGCATGGAAAGCGTCCCTTTTTCTTATAGCTTTCTTCTAAAAATTGATTTGACTGTGCAGAGTTAACAAAAGTTGTCTACATCCTTCCTTAAACCTTCCCTCCCCCTTGTGAACACTCCTGGCTTCTATATGACTTTTTATTTACCAAACAGGAACCAGTACAGGTATAAGAGAGTTCATTAAAAGTTATGTATGCAGCAAAGTCTGCAGCCTCTCTGAGATATGGGTAATTTGACAGAGCAGTTGTGAGAATAACTGCTTTTCTGAGCTTATATAGCCTTTTGTTATTCTTTCAAATGTGTGGAAGCAGGAACTCTCTGACCTTCTGGATCAATACTGCTAATAATTATAAACATATTTTAACCATTAGCGAAAAACTGTCTCTAGTAAAGAGCCCTGAAACAACAATAACTAAAGGCAATCAGATAAATGAGAGATGGTCACAACAGCTAAAATATCTTATACTAGTTTTTCAGAACCAAAAGTATATTACAAAGGTCATCAGAATTGAGTGCACTAGAATCCATTATTTTACTCTTAACATTCTTTTTTTTTTTTTTTTCACAAGTAAAATAACATCTAATAATAATTGTTCAATTTAGTGCTAGATTATTGCCTTTCTCAATTCTTGGTCCAAGAGCAGTTGACATAAAGAAGGGAATGAAAGGATTTTAATCAGCATAAAACTCCTGTTGAACTCACCTGCACAACACAAGTACTTTCATTAGCTCCCTAGTCAATTTTTGTTTAAAGTAAGGAAAATGAGTGATAATATTGACTTTGCTCAGCTATCAAAATATAATTTATGTTGTTTAAATGTCCTTTTTCTGCCACGCTAAAGTGTTTGTAAAGGAAGATTAGTGACTTTGTGAAAGTTTGTGTTTCCTTTTTTAAAAATGGGACTTTCAACTCTTAAATATTGTTAAATTATAACTCTGGTTAGAACAAGCTTGTAGCCTTTAGTTAGTCAAATCTCTTGCAGAAAGACATCAGGCCAGGGAAGAAAAGTGTGTTCTGTCTCTAACAACCAATAATTTGTTGCTACGACACACTCATTTAGTAGCTGGTTTCTTTTTAGTCTTAGAAGCTGAAAAGAGAGCTAGAGAAAGACCACAGAACTAGCTGCACTTCCTATTCAAATTCAGGTTTTAAAATGTCTCCTCTTTCATCTGTACCGTTAAGGATGGGAGCACTTGGATTTTTGAGATCTAAACTCAGATTATGCCCTCTAAAAATACTCCTAAAGACGAGTGGTGCCAGGTCTTTCAAACTTGAGTTTCTATTTAAGCTTTCCAAAGTGTTTTATTGTCTATTCACGTTTACTGTGTTTGTAATGAGATGAGCATGCTGTTACTTTACCCTTGCTACCTTAACCATTTTATGAGTTACTCGTTTGTGTGCCTGCAAGTTGTCACCTCAGAAAAAAGTAATCCAATGCCTTACAGTGAGTCACAGATTTTCTATTTATTTTCCTTCTCCTTCTACAGTCCAAGACAACTGACCATAAGATTAGATTTTTTATACAGTTGCAAAAAAAAAAACCAACCCCGCAATGCTTTCTAAATTTATCACCCCTGTCTCAGAGGAACATATCTCAAATTTTTTTAAGGCAAGATACTCTCAGAGGACCCTTTTCTGCTACTCTTGATGAAAAACTTCCAGCTTTTAAGTATGTTTGGAAACCTAGGTTTGTCATCCTGACTATCTGTATTGTAATCTTTGGCTATCTCTAAGTTCCTTCTTTATCTTCTTTATAAACTACTTTTTCATTAATATCTTTTAGTATGCAAGCCACTAAATGTGCTTGGCTTGTGAACTAGTTTTGTATTGATTTTGTGTGTGGTATTAGGAACTTATCTTCTCATTTTTTTATGCTATTTTTTTTTTTCTCTCAGAAGTTCCCTCATTTCACGTGCTTTCACTTGCAGAGGGTAGCAAAAGAGTCTTCAGAAATGGGTTTATAGGTTTTCTTTTAGGATTTTAAAATACCTGCAGGTAGATGGCCTTTTGGGAGAATAGAATTAGTTGTGAAACACCATCTATAAGCAAGCTGTCATATAATCTTATAGCTTTCACTGGCCATGAAGAGCTTTCACTTCCTTTGCAGGAAGCCAAGCAAAGTTTCTGCTATAAGAATCTTGAAAGGAAGATCTTTTTCTGTCCATTAGTAACAAAAGATAGAGATTCAAAATCTAGAAAATATTTTCAGGAAATGGGAAGTTTATTAGCATTACTTATTAATAGTAAATAGCATAATAAAAAGGGGATGACCAAGCTTTATTTCTAGCAACTACAAATTGACCCTGATTTCTCAAACTGAAAAGATACCATGGTCTTTTCTATTAAGGACATAATTCTCTTTTAATTAGCCAAACTGGGACAGGTTTGTTTCCACTAAACTCATTCATCCTGGTTTTATAGATTCAGCTAGATATAAGGAAGAAATTTTTTACAGTGAGGGTGGTGAAATACTGGAACAGGTTGCTCAGAGAGGTGATAGATGCCCTGTCCCTGCGAACAGTCAGGTTGGATGGGGCTTTAAGCACTCTGATCTAGCTGAAGATGTCCCTGCTTATTGCAGGGGATTGGATTAGATGGCCTTAAAAGTTCCCTTCCAACCCAAATCTTTCTGTGATTCTACACTACAAGGGAATGGGATAAAGAATCAGAAGAGTTATTTCTGTATGTATGGAGGTAGAGCTGGATTACATTTTGGTTTATACTTTACATTTTTTACTGCTTTCTGCCATGCTGTTTTCCAAACTAGAGGCCCCCTTTGATATTTCACAACATGTTAGTATGACGATTAGTAGAAGAAAAAATGGAACAGGAGATTTGCATATGACATTAAACTACCAGCATGCCACTCTGACCTGTGTAATGGGAAGTCAACGGCCCAGAAAATCATTTAGCACATTCCATGAAAAGGTCGATGGTAGAAAAGACAGTACTGCTGTGCAAAGAAATAAAGCAAAAATCTGGTTTCAACTAGTTCTGATTTTGCTTCTGGGATATAACAGCTGGGGTCGTGAGTGCAACAGCTGCTCAAAAAAATTAACGGAGAGAGACCAAGAGGGACTTTCACAATTAATTGATCTGACTGATTCTCTGAAGCAGATTTTGGTATTTCTCCTAATAATTCTAGCATTCAACCCAGAATCTTCTCATTTGACTCTAGCATGTCTTCTGAGAGCATGACTTGCCTTGGTTTTTATGAGTAAATCAGTTAAACAAATTGTAACTGAATGTCATATTGTGCAAGTAGCTTCCCACAATTTAGGTGACTCAGTGCATTGTACAGTTAGTGGAGTAAATGAGGAAATGGACAAGGGGGTGAGTAGGAAAGATGCCAAACTTGAGACTTTTTTTTGAGGAAGAAAGAAAGACAGAGAACAGCTCAAATTTTTGAGACCTACCTAGCAGATTAGTGGACTATGCATTTTCCTACCACTTTACTTCTGGTTTAAAAATGTTATACTGGATGGACTTTCGAAAAAGCTCTGTTCCCTAAAAACATCTCTTTACTGAGAACCACCAATGATTTCAAACCAATCATAGAATCATAGAATTAACTGGGTTGGAAGAGACCTCTGAGATCATCAAGTCCAACCCTTGATCCAACCCCAC
>JAYRBT010000177.1:39838100-39926740 GCA_036023395.1 Myiotriccus ornatus | reverse complement strand
TTAAGCCCGTGCCCTCTTGTCCTACTGCTGATTGCCTGGGAGAAGAGACTGACCCCCACCTGGCTACAACCTCCTCTGAGGGAGTTGCAGAGAGTGATGAGGTCACCCCTGAGCCTCCTCTTCTCCAGACTAAACCACCCCAGCTCCCTCAGCTTCTCCTCATATACTGAAGTGTTATCTCAGGAAAAGAACAGACATCTTACTTTCTCTCACTGATGTATGTTGCTGAATTCCCCAAAATGGCCTTTTCTTATTGTAATCCTTAAGCAATTGGAGAAGTACATCATCCACTTAATCCATAAATTACCATAGAGACACACATGGTTTCATACTTCCCAATGATGTGAAATCACTTATTAAGCGAAACTGTCAGGAGATGTCTGCTGTTCAGTTCGTACACCCTCCCTAGTCATGTGCTTTGTTTTACCCTTGTCATCCATTAGTGTTACCTTTACTGAAGGAGCAGCTGCAATTTTTTCTGCAAATGAGGCTGTTTTTTGTAAGACTGTACAAGCATATGACTAAAGATGGTGAATATAACCGATGGTTTCCAAGCCCTGCATAGAAAACGAATAGGTGTTTATTTAAAAAGTCTTCAACTACAGAGATTGTACAGCTTCCCTTAAGAAATCTGTTCTAGCATTTTCTTTGCTATTCTTACAGCCACAAAGATTATCCTGGTAGTTAAATAATAATGAAAATTTTGCTCTTTGTTGCTAATCTAGAGCAGGTAAAGAGAAGGTTTCACTCCCTTAGTTAGAGAAGGTGTCTGCATGCATCTTTTACATACCTGGACATATCCCATTGCCATTTAGCTTTTCTGAATGAGAAAAGTTATCCTACCATTTATTTCCTAATGATTTAATTCTCCTAAATTTCTACAGTTTAAATCTCCTAATCTGATTATTGTCCCCTTGAACTCTTCTGGCCTCTGTCTAGTCATTTACGTCTTTCTAGGATGCACTGGTAACAGTTAAACAGAATTTACTTGCTGGAGCCTGAAGAGTGGAAAGATTATTTTTTATAACATAAGAATACTTGTTTGTGCATTCCAACATGAAGTCGTAACTCAGACCTTGTTCCGCAGAATACTTAATTGTATGTTGCTTTTTCCTAAATTTCTTCTGTTTTTTACAATTTCTCTTGACTACAGGCTTTGACTTTTCCAGATGCATCCTTTTTGATGTCATCTTCTAAACATGTACTTTGTTTCATCGAACTAGTTACTAACAAAATACTTGACTTTTTCTAAAACCAGAAAAGACAGGTGTGTTTTAGTCTTTCCAATTTGAGAGTACTCTGTTGATAACTATTGCTTTGCATGTGTCTCCTAGGAATTCCATTTATGCCCTGCTGCCTTATATCATACAAACCCATGTCAAAGGCCCCCTTAAAGTCAGTGTATATGGTATCTGCACTATAGCCTTGGACAGCTGTCTTTTTATAGGAAATCATCTAAGCAGTTTCCTACTCTCTTCTTCCTTTCAGCCTCTTGAAGTGAGATATCTAATACAAACAAATAAAATTTAAAATATTTTGGTGCTTCATAATAATTTCCCCTATGTAACTGGGAGTTGTCTGGTCCTTTTATACACTATCACGTCTGTTTACCTGCTAATATTGGCTTATTTCTTGTTTTGTATAGAGAAAAATACTGTAGAAATAAAGGAAAAGAAATAACTTTGAAAAACCTGTTTGTTTTATTTTGTTTGTTTGTTTGTTTTGTGGGTTTTTAGTTAAAAACATTCCCTTATAAAAGAACAAATATCAGAAAATAGGCACGAATGAACTATGCTGAGCTGCATGGGTAATTCTGCTTCAGTTACTGTTGATAAGCCTGATAAGGCACTACAGTTGATTTCCTTGGAAAAAAGCAGGCACTTCAGCAGAAAAAAAATTATAAAGTGTGTTCTCATCGTTTGTAGTAGTTTATAGAAGAAGACAAAATTTTTTGGTACTGTAAAAATTACATATTAAAAATAAATTTTATTGGAAAAAAATCATATTTCAAACACTCACAGGGACTATAATTTCCTTCCATGAGCATGGACATAATTTCTGTGGCAGTGAACAGGTGTATCACTTCTTGAGGTTTTAAAATCCTCTGAACAGAAGGAACATGCTTCTTTTCAGTAGCTGTATATTTTTATCCTGAATATTTTCATTAGTCATGACAATTTTTGCTTTTCTTCATTTCCTGTCTTCAGCTCTGAAATCCACTTCTCCCTCTAGGTAAGCCACAGCCACAGCAATGAAGAACATTGCACAGGACTTTGAAACAGTCTGGTTACCTTAATTTTCAGGTATTAAAGTAACTTGCATAACACATTTCTTCTTCCTTCTCTATGATCATACCAATCCAGTGCCTACCACTGTATATGGAAATCATTTTGCTTCAAGATACACTGAATGAGCTTGAACCAGTGAGTAACCAGTATATCAAATCAGTAACTACATTTTACTTCCCCAAATGAGGACAAAGGCTGTGGGCTGGGTGTGCAGTATTTCCTGAGGAGATAAAGATCAAATAAATATTAGTGGGAGATATAAGAATTAGCAAAATTATATTTGCTGGTATTTGTTCTTGCTTCCATTTAGAAAACTTCTCCAGATTTCTCTCTGTCCTTTCTGCATGCCAACAATACCTCTTAAAATAGTAGGAAACTGACTATGACAAAAAATGGAGTTTATGATCTTTTTTTCTAGAGCCAAAACAGAAAACAATTGTTAGGCCTTTCAGTGGAAGACCTTTAAGCCTGAGAATATAAGAATAAAAGGTATTATTTAGTTCTGAAAATATGTGAGATATCTTGCCTTAGTTTATTAATGGACAGTAAAGTCCATGAAAATTTTAGGTTTGGACATTTCGAAAATGACTGCCTTTTCTGTGTAAAGTTATGATCTAGTTCATAGACATTTGTGGCTATAAATGCTCTTCTTTTGGCAGTTGTAGAAAGAATATCCCCTGCATCCTCTGAAGCCAGTGACCTGTATATCATAATTCCTATGGTTTTGTTCAAAGTGCTGGAAACAAATCCTAAGCTTTTTGCTTCCAATTTTCTTTCTGCTGTTTGTTGCTTCATTTAGATGTTGTTTACTGTACACTTATGTGAAAAAACTGATTATACCTAGCTGGTATGGCCATTTAGTCCAGCTTGTGCTTAAATGAATTCAGAATGTTGTGATCTCTCACAACAAGCGTCAAGAGATGATGAAAGCTTAAAGTAGCTTCTACTAGAAATAACAATAATAATGTTATATATATAAAAGAGGAAAGTAAGAAAAAAGTGGTTTTACCATTTTCCTTCTCATCTGTTGAGAACAGTTATTTTTGAGGGGGATATAAAACATATCTCTATGTGAAGAGTGTTTAACCTTATGACTGCAAATGTATTACTCGAAATAGGAATGAACTCCACCCTTGACAGGGACAATTAGAACAGGAGAGAAAATGAATGCCTTTAGCAGATGACAGTGCAAATGTGTCTGGTATTTCTTTATCAAAGCCTGAGTCTAGAGAATTAAACTTCAGAGGGTTTGTGTTATTAGGCAGAGAGGACAATTCAGAATCAGCTTTCAGTAAACCTTGGAAGGCAGTAGTTTAATGAGAGTTAAACCCTCAAAAAAATAAAAAGGATATTTAGGCTTCTTTGCCATAAACTGGGTCATGGTACTTAAATTAGATCCTTTCCTTCAAATGAATTCTTTTTAAGCATAGAACAGCATTTCAGATCAGAAGCTCAAAGACATATGGGAATGTGATCAAAGTCTCAGCATGAATATGCAGTTAGAGTATTTTATAAAATATATAAACTACACAATCATCAAACTCTATAACTATTAGGAAAAATTAAAAATTCCTAGCAATCTTGTAGCTCCGTTCTCTTCTTCCTGTAACTCCTAACAGTTGACAGGATCAGCTCTTACCTAAGAAGTTCAGTTGATCTGGTTTGTATTCTTGAATACGACAGCTACAACTCAGCCAAAGTTTTCCTATTATTTCAGTTCGTAACTGGAAGATGAATGGGCATTTAAGTTCTGGTTTGACTTCTCTAGTCCTGCTTTTATGAGTTTTCTTTTCCAAGACTGGGTCTGAAGCCAGTGAATTGATAAAAAAATTCTACTTCACATGTCCCATTCTGAACATCTTCCTTACTGTGGTTACTGAAAGCAAAGTTAGAGAATATTTAAGTTTCAGCCATCATATCTTACAATAGTGTCATCAGTATCACAAGGGAATACTGAAGGAATAAAACAGAAACCATGGCTGCAGCAACTGAATATGTTTTGGAAAGATAGCATTTGAAAATGCAAAGATTTTCATCTTTTACCAGAAACAATCTAATAGTATTGGAAAATTGAACAAAACTATATCACAAAATTGGACTTAAAAGGTAAATAACTGTATTGTTTATGTAAGAAAGACTTCCAGTCCACTTCTCTGGACTCTGAGAGGCTGATACTCTGCCTGCATTATGGAATGATTTCTGAGTCACTCAGACAACATTATAATACCTTTCTGAAAATGTCTTACAACCATTCCTGCTTTATTTATGTTAATATTTCAGTATATTAATTTGAAGGACAAATGTTTACCCTCTACCCTAGTGTATACATGGTATGCGCTTGTTAATCTTTCCTCAGGATGTATGCATAATATGAAAATAAATTAATTGCATAATGAAACAATGAACAAAGTACCTTAATTTATTTGAAATTACACTTTTGATTAAAAAAATAGGCTAATGAGGGTTTAAATCTTCATCAAAACCACAAAATGTTCTGCAATTTAATTGTTAGTGAAAAAAATTCACACGTAAGAACCAGGCAAAGAAGAAAATTATAAAATCCCATCTAAATGAGAGATGTTTAGCAATAGAAAGGAGTAAGCATAGAAACCCAGAAATAATTTAGAAAATGAGAATGTAGTATCATTCCACAGGCAAGAATACTTATTTTATTTTGGGATTCGTATGAAATCTGGAGATAATATAGGATATGAAAAGACAATTAAAAATTGCTTTTGTTTTAGATTTTGTATGTGTGTATATCTACCTCAATATGTGCAATCAATATATGCATGCAGTTAGATATTAAAAACAGGGACAGTAAAAATTTAGATTCCTCACCACAGACCTCAACGCAGCATTAAGCCAAAAGATTCTGTGGGTTCAGTAAGATGTTTCCAAACTGTGTGTTTCTGGAGAAGCCTCAACTTCCCTTGTCCAGGCAGATGCCCCACTTGCATATTGATTCTGAGCTGGGGTGAGACGCAGGTGTAATCCTCTCCTGCCCTTGTTTCTATGTAAGGAAATCCAAGGCCAGGGCCTATAGGAGATTTACTGCTGACCTTGTCTGGGTCCCTGATTTTGATGACTGAAGGACTTGGTCTTACATGTGCTTCATGGACTATATTTTTCCTATCATCCACTGATAAAATTAGCTGTAATTTTACTTACAGACACAGCAGTTATGCAGCACAGCATGCATGCAGAACTTTTTCCTGTCTTGAAGCTCTTATAAAGTATTGCTTTGTAGGATGTATGGAAGAGAGGTGTGGCAGTGGGATGAGACAGGGCTCTAGCATCATCTCAGAGCCCTGGAGCTACACTTTAGAAACTCCTGGCATTTCCAGGTCTGCTCCATTGTGGATGAAGCATTCGGTTTAAAATATATTAATGTGATATTTAAAACAATATGCTGGGTTTTTTTATTATTTACCTGCTATTGTCTGAGCTTTTTAAAATGCTTATTTCTGAGTTCTTTTCAACTACAGAACATATGTATTTTTCTCTCACTCAAGCCTCCCACATTACCACAAATCTCTGGTGATTAAGACTCTCAGTACAAGTGCCAGGTCTATGAAACTCACAGTAAGACAGTAAGAATTAGCAACAGTAGAAAACCTGTGTACAGAAGTTCAGGCGTGCAGTTTGCACTGTATGACAAATGGCTAGGAATATGTACCACTCTATGAAGAATATACATATTCTGTTACATTTTAATCATAGTGTTTTTTGCTGTTGACTCTCTCATTCACTCGAATATGCAAGATATGCCTGTATAAGTTTCAGGCTTGTAATGATACAATAACTTGAAAATTTTCCCCTGCACTCTTACTTTAATTGGATGTTGTCAGTCTAATAACACAGATTAGGTGTGCTTGAGCCTGTGCTCCTTGCTTATTTTTTGAAGGAAGCAAATGCAAACCTGAGAATAGGTATTGCCCTGTCTAGTAATTTTAGAACTCATAAGGTTCAGTGACTGGATCACAGGTATTAGAATCTATTTTCTGTTTAAAAGGAGACATGTATTTCTTCCCTCTATATCTTGTACATTTCCAGTTCTCTTTTTTGCTCACTATCTCAATATATACCAACATCATACTATTGCAGGTTTTGTCATGATCTCAAGACATCGAATTGTCTTTCAGACCTCTGTTAAGGTACACCAAACCAAACGATGTAGTGGCATATTGCATTGCTAAACAAGGTTTAAAAAGTAATTAGGATGCAAACAAGAATGAATGCATAATGATTTCATTCTAGAGCTGAGTAGAAATTTGACTGCTGTACAGTGAAGCAAATAATTTCCAATGAATAATTGATTTCAATGTCACCTTTTCTGTCTATGAATTATCCACTAGCCTATTACTGATTTCACTGGTTAATTTTGTCCAATCTGTGGATTTTTAAATGATTGGCCATTTCTTGAGCACTAGAAGTGAACATAGTATCTGTATGCATGTTTCTCTTATCTGATGACCCAGGTAACTAAACAGTTCTGTGAAAGGTAGAAATTCTGCAAATAAAAAGCGCAAAATATAAGTTTAGCGGCTATTTCTGGATTTTAGTTTTGAAGCAAAGTAAATTTGAATGGCAAAAGTACTGATAATACTACAATACTCAACTGCTCTTGAGAAACTGTTCACAAGAGGGTCACAAACAGAAATGAAAAGGAACTTTGCGTTTGTGTATGTTTGACTGAAAGCATCTTTCTAGTTTATGCTATATGCTAATTCATAACTCAAGCCACCAAACCCCAGTGGTTTTCTATTGAAGACTGAGACAACAGAGGTGTCATATGAGAAGAGAATATTATAATAATTACTTAATATACAAAATATTTTCATCAAGCCCACATAAGTTTTTCATCAATAGCCCCATAAGTACTGACCTCTTTGCTGTATTGCATTGCCAAACTCAGACAGCTTTTCAGTGCTCATCAAGAATACTCACAAGGTATCATGACCCTTAATTAACATGGCAGCTGGTGCAGAGTGCTGCTGTTGTCCTATTTCCCTTCACAAAGGTGTTAAGCCAAATCTGTAAGTCAGACTTCTAATGCTACTCTTCCTTTGCCTTCCCTCTTGTGTGTATGGAGTATACCCCAGTAAAGTACTTGAAAAAACGGGGCCTGAGCAACTGCCTCCTTCATCAGTGGCCTGATTTTATAGATAACAGCTCTTGTTTTTGAACCACTGTAACTTCACTCATTTCAGGGAGTAACTCAGTTTAAAATGAGTAGAAGAGTCCTTTATGTCTTCCAGAAAATTGAAGAAGAGCTATGATATTGTATTCAAAGTAAATTTTGTGGGTGAAGTAACATTTGCTAAGGAATGTTCTGAATTTGGAACTGAAATATATCATTACTCCATTTTAAATTCATCATACTGAAGTTATAAGACACTCAGAATAACTGAGATCTTTGGGCCACATAACATAGAGCCAGCTGCCAGATTTCTGGATGCACATGTTAAATACAAATAATTCATGGGGCTTCTAAAACCAGTTAGTTAGCTGCCGTGGTAGTTTGAATTTTCTCTGTACTGCTTTACAGGCAGTATTTTTGTTATATTTAGTTCTTAGTTGATAACAAGTGTTGATTGGCAGACAGCATCTCTATCTCTTTTATCAGTGTTAATGCCTTCAAAAAAATGAAAAATGGTCTAGTATTGGCTAACACCTACTCTTTCTGATTCTAAAACAAGCAAGGACAAGATGCATTAGCATTTTAATAGAACCTTGCACCCTAAGGTTCTGGTTTATCAGATATTAAGAATGCATTAGCAATTCACAAATGGTGATGGATAAGATTCGTCAGCATTCTAATGCTACCTGAAAATATATGGTTATTGTTATATCTAGAATCACACAGTGAAAGGATATTTTAAACTTGAGCTTCTCATTTCAAAGTAAGCTTTCCCTGTAACCTTGTTGAATAAAAACATTTTCAAAGATTATTAGTGATTTCAAGCATCTTAAACTAGAGATATTATCTTAAGACTCTTTGAAAGGGCCAGATTTTCAGAGATGCTCATGTTTGGATTATGTGTCCTATCTAATCTTGTGATTAGATCTCTGTATGTAATCTAGATACCAAGCGTTTGGTATCATGTAACCATAGTGAAGACAGACAAAATCACTGCCAATTTTTGTTTACTGTGTAGATCTATTTAACCTCATTGTCAACTTACACAGCCAGGACTTGTTTTATAATGGTTTCCAGCTTACTGAGAACAATTCCCAGCCTACAGTCATATATTATGGTTTTGATGCATAAACGTGTGGATCAGGCTATACAGAGTGAGGCAAGAAAGGTGAATTTGAGTTAAATTATATTTGGGGTTCAAAGCTCATTGAAAGCACAGTATTTTTGCTCGATTTGACCTTGTTTTAGCTGGTTTTACTTAGTGTTTTAGTTTGTCTAATTGATTGAGGGAGTCTGAATATACATACATAAAAACATACAGTGTGTTTCCATGAAGCTGGCTGGTCTGAAAATTCTGAGTTTCCCAGCAGTGTAATAGATGACAGTTCTACATGATTCATCTTAGTGCTTGAAGTGAAATTAATAGCTATCTTACATAGAAACAGACAGATTTATCACTGTGCCTAAGGTATTTGCTCTTCTTTATAATTTTTCTTTTCTATATGCTTTTGATTCATAGTGCATATAAAGCTAGAAGATGACAGACTATCCCTAGCACAGATACATGCTACTCTGAAATACTTTTAATAGGTTGGTGTTACGGTAACAGGGAAAAATGACAATATAAAGTGTAAGCCCTAGCTTAATTGTTGGTAAAAATAGAATTTTGGATGTGAAAGTGTGAAAGCCTACCAAGAGAGCTGCAAGGAACACTTCTGAAGCTAAAGCTGATTGAACATATTTTCCTATTAATATTATACCTATTATTTTTTGTAAGTATAATAACATAGCTTGCACATTGCTTATGAAGGTTAACAATTTCACTTGGCACCTCTCTCATAATATTGACTCAGCAAAATTCCCAGTCTTCAAGCGCAGTAATGCAATTAAACAAGACGTGACCAGTGAACCAGACAGCTTAGATAACAAATTAACCAGTTCTGGATAGCTTATAACAAGTCTCCGTTTTCCAGTCACCATCTTAATATTTTCATGTAAAGGCTTAACCTCATCTTCATACTGAATTCCCTCACCTTATACCTACCCCTCCAAGTAAAGGCTCCCGGTGTTTTCTGAAGGTGTAATTTATCATACAGTACTTCATATCTTTAGGGTTGGGATGATACCTAATCTCTTTCATCTGGGTGGTAGTTTTGGGTAGGTGTCAGTCTACAAACTTCCACCACTCAGATGGTTGTGACCTGATATGAGAGTCAATGGCTTTCATGCAGGAACTATGTGGCCATATCTTGAGCAGATCCCACCTCCCTAGGTAGCTTCTTCCAGCATTTACTGACCCATTAAGTAGTCATTAGAGAAAGGTGATCTAGATCCAAGAGTATTGTATTTGCATTGTGAAGGAACTATGACAACATTTTACAGGATCTGTGGATTTTTAGGATCTGTTTTCACAGCTCTCTAAACTAATCTGTTCCATCTGTTCTAGCTGAGCTGCCCCTAATTTGAGTGTGAATTTGAGTGGCAAAGCGTGCCTGTAATTGAAGGGGGTTTTGTGATGCCCTCCTTGATTTTGCTATGAGGCAACTCAAGTAGCTATATTAGTATTTTTTCTTCAATAAACTAAGCAATTTAGAGTGGTGAGAGAGGTGAATCTGCACATTATAAGACATAAGAGGATGGCTCATCTCTGGAATATAAGCAGCATCTCTTGATCTTAACCAGCATAAAGTACTTCTACCAGAGCTCAATAATCTAACATGTTTGATGCTATGTCTGTATCACCTGGGCTAGTACTGAAAAATAAGAGGAAGGATACAGGTAAGCACTCTATATTATTTATATATGCAGCTCAGGTAAAAAAAATCATTTGTGTTGTCTCAAGGTGTTATTTAATGGTGTACCTGTATATCAGAGATCACTGTTCTCTATAGAGAAGGGTACTTTGGTTAGTCCTCTACGGCTAACTCTAACCATATCATATATCAGTGAAACTACTACCCTTTGGCTTTATACAACAGAGCTATTGATACTGCACCTATACTTGAGAATCTCTTGTGATCACTGGGTCTTTTCCTAATAAGTTCCTACCAAAAAATTAATGTGAAAGTAGTAGGAAAGTGAGATTCAGAGAAAGAATGCTACATTATATATAATAATATATAGTATTATTTAAAACATATTAACATTTTTTAAAATGTAATACTCCTATGTTGAAATACCCAGAATTTATAGTCTGAATGGGAAGACAGTCATACCACTCACCATTAAAAAAACTTAATAAAAGACTTCTCTTTCCTCAGGAGGCACTAATAATCATTATTTACTCTTACTCAGAATGTTCCATCCACAGATCTCAAAGCACTGTACAAAGAATTGTAAAAATAATTAAAAAAAAAAAAGATTGAAAATAGGTTGCTAGTTTATGTGATTTAAATTTTCCTTTTTTCAGTTGAAACTTTTGACATTTCTCCCATAACAAAAGCTAGCTGGAGATACACAACCCTGAATACTGGGCGAGTCCGTGGTTAAGGCACTTGCTTAAGATTTAGTTCAGGATTTGTTCAACTTCCTTCGGCCTTGGAGGATCAGAGATCTGTGCATTTGTAGTAAGCTCTTAAATCATTCACTTCTAAATGTAGTGAAACTCCTAGCTTCAAATAATTAATATGAGCAGTTTCAGTCTTCTCATTTTGTTTGTGCTTTGTAAATAGACCTTGGATCTCATTAATTTGTTTTTTATCAATTATTGATTGGATGTATCACAAGAACAAATCTCGGTCTGTGTGGACAGTGTTTATTGGCTGCATCTGCTGTTCAGTATTACTGCTCTCACTGACGTGTAGGATTGGTCACTCTAGCTCTACAGCTTTGTTTTTCTCTCTGGACTGGTTTTGTGGTCAAAACATGAGGCCGATTGCTGCCTTGGAAATGTAGTGATTGTGGCGCTGTGGTATTAGAATCAAGGAACTCTTGAAGAGTGGGAATTGATAGATAATCTCTCAATTCAAAGCTGGATTGAGACTGTCCAGACCACTAGAAGCAAAGATGTACTGCCAATGAACATGGAATGGGCTGCTGTTCACATTTTCATTTGCTCCTTTTCACACAAATGGACACTAAATGGTTGGCTGAAACAAAATACAATAAGCTTGCAAACAGAGTATGAAACCACTATAGAGTAAGAAAGCAAGGAGAAAGCATAGATAGAGCAAAGAAAGCCAGAAAAAGAAACAGAAAAGGAACACTGCAAAAGAAGACGGAAGAATTAGCAGTTTCTTTCACTTCTCAACATTCGCCTGTGCAATTGCTTTATTTTCTTTCCTCCATTACCCTGTACACTTGTGGCAACACTTTTAAATTGCTCAAGTACATAGGTTTTAGCAGTTCAGGACTTCCAGAATGACTCTCCTAACACTTGAGCAAGCAGCTTTTATGCTTCCATTGCATATATGGGGCATCATCATAAGTGACATCCTGTCTTTAACACCTTTTATAAGTAAGCTAGGAAATAAAATGGAAGAGGAATTGATTGAGTTTGTTTGAATAAACATAACCAATGTTATCCAGATTACTTTTCATTTTAATTTGAAGCCATTTTTGTTCTTCATGTATGCCAAGACTGTGACTGCACTAAGCCTCTTCATCTTTAAAACAAGTAAACTGCTAATGATGCTTCTCTACCCTAGGTATCCTGTGCCAGAGTCTCAGGCCTTAAGTCTAGTAAGGTAATTCATTTGAGTGGCGCAGCAGTGGAGTCAGCTGTGTGACTCTGGAAAAGGACCCCCAGAAAAGAACTCCCTAGGCAATTATGCCCTTACAATCTAAGTTTCCTGCCCTTCATGTGACAATTTGATGCCATAATACTATTAGAGTCTGGGGTCTTCTTGTTCTCCATAGATTTCCTTTATTGTCTCTAGGTGAGCTGTTTCTTCTCTTATCCCTATTTATCCCTACAACTTTTGTTGACAAGGGTAGTGGCCTTTTTTGATTCTTTATCTTCCAGGATCAGTTGGCTCTGGGGCCTTCTTTTACTCAAGTTAATAAGAAGCTCAGGGTATCTAGGTGAAAGTTCACAACTTGCATCCTGAGCCACTATCTACCTTCTAGTGCTACGGAAGTTATATGAACCAATTAATCTCCTTTATTTCCTTATACAAACCAAAATAGACAATATCCAATCACTCTGTTTCATGGCATGGGAAAACTGCATTAAGTGTTTCAGTCTGAAAATTATGTAGACAGGTTTCTGGAAACACTTTGTTGATTAGGCCTATTTTGGCAGATTTACTGTCAGCATTGTTGCACTGCTAGAGGGACATCCAGACCAGCTTATGTACTACAGAACTTGCCAGTGCTAACCATTTTCCTCTCACTAAAAAAAAGAATGCTTTTACAGAAATAGGGCTGGCAGAGTATCTGAGAAGTAAAGTTGATAAACTCTGAAAACTTCCATCTTTCAAGAGGAGTTATTTTTGCATCTGATCTTTCACTGTTTCATACTTGCCTGGAGATGACCAACAATATTAAGACTTCTGTGGCTGAAGGAAGAATGACTATTTGCTCATGCAGTCATAGTTCTTTCTACACGTGGTGTTTAATTACCTCTTGAAAGAGGTTATAAGAAACTGGTAACTGTCATGACTTCAGTGATATTGCCACTGTACTGTCTTTGGTCCCTTACCTTTTGTTTAGGTAAGCACGCATCAGTGGGAGTGCATAAGCTAGCTCGGACAACCTAGTTATTGATCACATACGATTTGCCATGAAAATTTTTTTTTTTTGTTCCTATTGTGTTTTCTGACATTACATAATTTCTGTCTTTAAAAGGACACAATTTTTAGGTTAAAGATGATGTTCTGGCTGATTGACTATAGTGTTAAGCATTAAATGACTAATATAAAGGTGAGGTTGTTCATGTAAGCAGAAGAGAGTTGCTTGTAGCTTTGATGGAAGCCTTCCTTCCAGTACCACCTCCATGTGACATTTCTGGCTCAATTTTCTCTGCTACTCTGAGTCATCAGTGACAATCCTTTTCTTTAAGTACTTTGTGATGCAAAAAGCGTCTTGACTAAGGAAATAAACAGAATGTCAGAGAAAAAAATCACGCGTTGTCCCGAGAAACACTTGTACAATGCCTGTCATTTGGAAGTATACTTCCTAAAGTCTTCAAAGTCCTCAGCTTCCATAAAGTAAAGTAACTATTAGTTTAAGGATCATTGCCTTCATTTACCTTAGCCAGTGTTCTAGAAAGAAAGTGTCCTCCCAGATCTCAGTAGATAGTACTTCGGTGAGCACAGCAATTCTGCTAAATAGTTTAGGAATCTTCAGTCATGCTAAAATGAGGTTGGGCTGGCTGTGTTCTGGGGCCTTGTTCATTCTGAGGGAAAAAAAATAAATTTAAAGAATGAGAATTTTAAATACAATTTTTTTTCATCTCTAACAGATGAAGCTAAAGAGAGAGATGGGAGAGAGAATCCAAAAGGCAAAAGTGAGAGAATTTGAGGATTGAGATAAAGACAACTTAATAGGTAAAGCAAAACCCACACATGCAAGCACAAAAAAACAAAGAATTCATTCACTACTTCCCCTGGGTATGCAGGTTTTCAGTCATCCTCAGTAAAGCAGGGTTCCATCACAAGCAGTGGTTACTTGAGAAGACAAAGTCCAAGACTCTGAACACCCCCTCTTCCTCCTTCTTCACCCAGTTTTATATGCTGAGCACAACTCCCTGTGGTATGGAATATCCCATTGGTCAGCTGAGATCAGCTGGTTTGGCTGTGCTCCCTCCAACTTCTTGGGTACCCCCAGTCTACCCATTGGTGAGGCGGTGTGAGAAGGCAAAAAGGGCTTGACTCTGTGTAAGCACTGTTCAGCACTACCTAAACAACTCTGTATCATCAACACTTTTTTCAGCACAGATCCAAAATGTAGCCCTATACCAGCTACTATGAACAAAATTAATTCTTATCCCAGCACAAACCCGCCCACTGACTCAATGAAATATACTGTGTGTTCCCATGTTCCTTGATTCAGAGTGTGAAGGCACAAAGAGCCGGTGCCTTGTTCTAATGTATTCAGAAAATCTTACAATTTTTATGAAAAATGTGCATTGTGGTAAATTGTATTACTTGCTGGGATTTTTTCTTTAGAAGTTCATTGCCTATGATTCCTGTTTCATTTATTTGTTTTGGGTTACTATGCTACAGTTTCTTTCTCATTCTCTTCTGTAGGGATTACACTAAACCTTTGTGCATTTAGTTATTCTTGACTAATACTCCATCTGCCTGTTTCCTATCAAGAAGTCAGCTGTCACACTTTATGCTTTATTTGTCTATACTTATTGTTATGCTGCTTAGGTCTGTGTTAATTTTGTAGCAGTGTCTTCCCTTGCAAATAATCATATTCATTTAAAGGAATAAGGTTCTGAATGTAGTACCATTCAAATAAATATGTACCCAACATTACATTTCCATCCAACACATGCAAAATATTAAAAAGATGGAATTTGTTTACTTTATCTTAATGGATCTCCTGAGTATGTAATAGAGGTGTTCAATAATTTAAAGAATGAACATCTGTGAACCAGCCAAAGCTTGGTCTCTTTTGAGCTGTAAAAGGAATGAAGTTCTTGAAAAGGTGCTTGAAAGTAGCCTGAAGTGCTCAAACATCAGTGATTTTTTCAATGGGAATTAGGTAATTCACTCTTCTAAGTTCTATTTGTAACAACTTTCCTTTTTGTGTATTGATGAGACAATCAGTTCATCTATAGTGAGGTCTCAACCAAGTCATCATGCTCTTATTTGGATATACTCCAAGTAGTGACTTAATGGTCTTATGAAATAGAGCCTAATATCCAAGAAACCTATGAAAACAGCTCATCTTTCAGCATTTATCTTTGTTTTGCCCAAAGCAAGACAAGAAATTCAAAAGAATTATTAAATCAGCTAGAATTTGATGCAACAAAAAGGGTGAGATCTGATTCATCCTGTAATTTGACTAAGTCATTGCCACCTCGGTCCATTCCTCATTAGTACAGGGTTTGAAAAATAATTTGTTTCTGCCACTAATTTATATATGCTCATTGTATTACAGCATGTCAAAATAAGGAAAAAATGGTGTATCCTGGTTTATATTTCTTGACACTTGTGGGGTGTTTGCGAATAGAAATATGAATCTAAGGTGTAAATTCTTAAGTGCCTTTGAGAGTTCTGCCAGATTTTGGGTTTGCCCTATTCAGTTTCCTTCCTTTCGCCCCCACCCTCCTTTGCTGCTGTAGCCTTTGAAACAAGAAAGGGAACTGGCAGACTGACTATTTACAGAAGAGAAAATAATTAAGCTGGTCACCTGCAGTACTGTCAACTGTAGAGTTAGCAAACTGGAGGAGAAAAAAATGGGAGGAAAAATCCATTTGTTTTTTCTGTGATCTTTTCCAATAATACTTCTTCGGGGTTATATATCACACTTTAAAAGATTCTCCATTTTATCCATTATAAATGGCATGTTATATAATACATTCTTAAAATAGAATGGATATAATAAGGTTCTGAATTTTTTTGATGCATTGCCAAAAAGAATCTGCAGTGCCACATAACATATTCACTTTAGAGAGAGTGTTGATAAATATTCAGTGTACTGTACTGTCCTGCCATAGATTTTAAATATCTGCAAACCTTATTTAAATAATCGGGTACCTGTGCAATTAACAATAGCTGCTACATTGTGCATGATTCTTGCCTACCAGTAGTGAGGATCAACTGAAAGGTTCCATAAGTGATTTGGAATTTGTTGCTAAGTTTTCTGTAACTGATTGATGCTACTTGAGTTAGTTCTCAAAAGGAAAAAAGCTGAAAAAAAATAAAATAGTGTGCCTCCCATCTCAAAGAAAACCCTTCCCCAAGGGAAGCACACTTTCCTTCACAAGTAGAATGAGAGTGGGCTAGAGAGAGTGAGCAGACATAATGTTATATTCTCCATCTTATGTAATGATTTCCTGTGTGCCCAGAAGGCAGTGACGTTCAGCTATTCCATCCAGTTCTGTTTGCAGCACGGGAACTTGCTCTGCATGCCATAAAATGGCCAGTATGAGGTTGACTGCAAGTATGAAGGTGACTGTACTGATCCCATCATCCTGATGGGAGCAGCTTAATCTGGACAAAATAATCTGAGAAACATTTCACACATTTCACACCACATCTACAGTGTGGTCCTCTGAAGTGTTAAGACCTAGCCTGTGAGAAAATGGCAGGCAGAGCTGGAAGTTTAACTTGTGATCGAGAACACTTTGATCAGTTGTATAAATACGGAGACAGGACATTTACGGATAACAGGTGGGAATGTAGCTCATGGCTAGGTTTATAGTTGGTAACCTAGGGGATCTGTGAAGCTTCCTTGTACCTTACTCTGTCAGACTGTGTTCTGTGTACCTGTATGAAACATAGCTAAATCCAGCTGTAGTCTGAGCAAAGTCCTGACATAACTTTGGGAAGTAAGAGGTAACAACTTCTCCATGTTAAGCCAGGTTCAAGAATACATTCTGCCAACTCTGAAGATGTGCCTAGACACCATGCTGGCCTGGGCTGTGACACCCACCACCTGCGTATCTTCTTAACATAAGCAACTGGTGGCACACATGGGAACACGTGTTCATAAATCCTCTTTAGAAATTCCTAAATGTCATCTGCACAAGACTTAGTGTTTTTGCTGTCGTATTTATTCCTGACACTTGCAGAAACAGCAGGGTCCTTCCAAGCATGTCCCAACAGCAAGGGCAGCTGGGAATTCCTTTGTGGGTCTGCTTGCAGAACTAAGCTGTTCCCCAGGTGTGATAGCATGCTGCCAAACACGTAAAGGGGGAGAAGCGGATGGACAACACAGTGAGGGAGGAGGAACCCTGGAACTAATGTGTGTCAAAGTTTTATCTGGAACAGGGCCTTTTCAAAATAGACATTGCACAAGGCTCTTCCACCTTGGGAAACTGGCTTATTATTGATGGTTTCTGAAGCAGTATCTCTGTCAGCAGTTGAACATCAACTCTCTGGGGTTCACCCTTGGGAAAAAGATTTTTTATCTGTCTCTAAGGAGCCTGGTATTATTCAACACATGTGATAATGTTAAATTTGGCATGCTGGTGCAATATGATCTTTCCCTAACAGTTACAGCTAACAGAATTTCTACTGAATCACTGTTGTCTGAAGTCAGATTTTAACTATGTGGATAAACTCTTTTGCATGGCCACTTTTTTCTTTGATGTCAACTCTGTGTTGATATAGAATTTGCAAGCATGGAACCAATACATCTCTTAACTTTGAATGCTTAGCATAATAAAGCAATTTGTGCATAGAAAATAAGCGCTGGTATGCTGAGTACAGAATTCCTCAAACCTGAAATCCTCATAGCATGAAACAAAGGTTGCAGCTACATGTAAGCAACCAAGAATGAGAATCTTGTTTCTTGGGAGCAAGGCTCAGTCTGGGATCAGTAAGTGGCAAGTTGCTAGCACAGCCATTTGGCAGTAAGGTTGACTGCTGAAGTAGCCTGGGACAATTTTTGTGTTATTACAGAAATGCTACCAGTATATTGCTTTCATCCACACACAAACCTACAAGCTATCTGTTTATTTATTTCACATATTTTACAGTGTAATATAGCATTAATGCATATGGTGGTGAAATAGTCAGTTGTTCTACCCTTTTTGTTTGTTTTGCTGGACATTCAGTGTAATTTGCAATGTGTTCTGTAGATTGACAGAAGTAGTGTATTTTCCTCTGTGTTTTCTTGGTTGACTAAATTTGTGTTGCTTTCTCCCCCCTCCCCCCCTTCAGTACTGTTTCTGTGTTCTGTGCTTTTACATATTAGATTTTAAAACCCCCACAAAATGATTGAAAGAGCAGAGTCTGGTTTGGCAGGGTAGCCAAGTTGTGCTGTTCAGCTGTGAGACAGCACAGTAGCCCTCAAGCTGAAGTTGTTCTTGTGGGGTACGTGTTGAGAGAGGGAATTGGTATAATATTGTTGCCTAGGACACTGATGCTAGGGAAAAGAGGGGCATTTTCATACATTAGAGCTGCAGAACAGATACAGTGTTCTGGCTAGCACTGGCTTCTGCAGGGAATAACAGAGAAACTGAGAGCTTAGAGCTGCTGCATCTGGAAGATCTCGGACAGTGGTGGGACAAACCCTCCTCTATCTATTTCTTGAAATTTTATTGTTCTGAAATTCCAAGACACTGATTGGCACAAAACGTTGAGATAACTGACATACCTGAATTTGTTTCTGTCAAAATTTAGATGAGACAAACAAGAGATAAATATGGCTTGCAGAGTGGACACACAGGGATGAAACTGAGGGGTGAACAACACATGACACATCCTTGTACATGGGATCATGAAAAGCAAGGTTTACCTATAGAGAGACCATCTTTGTAGTCCAGTAGAGGGGCCCCAAGCAAAAGCCATAGGATGATATCACCTACATAATGGTGCTACATAGCAAGAATCTTTTTCATTCTCCCATAAAAATACAGTAGCTTTGGTTTCAATATATGCGATCTTCTTTATAGATGATGGCTGGGAGTATCCAAAAACAAGAAATAAAAATATTTATTTCAATGTAAAAAACAAATTATCTCAGGGAAAGAGCTGAGAGATTGTTAATAATTATATATATGTATATGCACATATAAATATAATTTGAAGCACTACTTATACAGTCAAATGGTCTCCAGGAAAAAAGACAGGCAAGTGGCTTCTGACCCTGCAGGAAACTATTGCATGTAAAATTGCAGCACAGGCACAGCAAGTAGACACGAATCTTGTGATCAGAACAAGGACAATAGTTCTTTTCAGTGTTCCTGATGCCAGGGATACATCTGGCAGCTGCTGCTCACCTGCAGATCAAATAGAGTACATGCTGTACATCTGGAACAGAATGAACTTATGAAATGCACTGACTGATGATGACCTGCCCTTACAGAACGTTCTTTGTGTTCCCTGAGCACTGAAGGTCTATTCTGAGTACATTGCTTGTCCGTTTGCCATGTAAGTATAGAGTGGTCAGATTCACAGCATGTGCAACACGAAGTGTGTGCACCTCTTTGCATAGGCAACTTCCTGGAACTGAGACACTGAAGTCCAACTCCTTCTGTTCCTTTCTGCACCAGTCTAATAAAATTACCCCAGGATGCAACTCTTATTTTCCTTATGTGAATTATTTTAGGAATTTTAATTTGCTTAAAAGTTATGCACTTCAGTGAGGCAAACATACTTTCATGCTTGGAAAAGTAATTAGGATGCAATAGGTTACAAAGCTTAGCAAGGTAGTTTGTTTGGGACTAAGATTCTTCATGTGTCTTACAGTCCTCATAATTTCTGTGTGACATCACCTGAAATGTACAAAGTACTGTGTTAGTGAAAAGGGTCAGTTACCTTATTTACCATATTTATTTCCTATACAGCATACCTCTTACAAAATAGGCAAAGAGGATTTGTTTACTAGAATGGAGAACTAATTGTATAATATGTAATTTTAATGGAAGATACTGAAAGTCTTTACTATGAAATGATCAACAGAAGACAGTTTTAAAAGCGAATTGTGTAAGAGGGAGGCTCTTTGGCAGACAGAGCATCCAAATAATATCTGATAGTTTCTTTCTAAAGCAAAACCACAAAACCATCTAGCAACCCCAAAAATCAGCAAAAAATATTTAATCATATTGAAATATTCTGGCTTATTTTTCAGAAAATCATTTACGGACAGATGATAAATGATTATAAAGCCATGCAGTGCTTCAGACTGCATCCCTGCTGCTGAGTAGTGATGTTGCTTAGCAACACCTGAACAGGAAGAATTCTCCTGGATTGGCTTGTGTGGAGTGTCAGTGCAGGTTATATTATGTGTCCAGAGAAGATACATACATCCAAGCCCTATTTTACTTTTTTCCTTGAAACATAATTTACCATTTAAATAGGTATTTTGATTTCTTTATTTAGCTACTCGTCAGTGCTAGACACTTCTGTATTTTTATGGAGACTTATATGAAACAAATATATGATCCCTGAAGTCTTTAACTGGATAAAACTCCCACCAAAATTACGGTTACATAAGGATTGTAGGGTATAGCTTCCATTATCTGTGAAATGCTTTGGAAGCTGTAGTGCCAGTCTCTACACTGATTACTTGAACAGATCTGCCACTCTACTCCAAACTCATTCAACGTAATCCAAATTAAACAGAAAACTGGGCTGATTGTCAGACAGAGGTCTGTTGTAGATGTCTAGCCATAAACACAGAATATTCTAAACCAGAACTCTCAAATGTCTTCCTCAAGCCCTCTCTATTTCCTTCTTTCTCACTCACTATTGATAATAATACTCTACTTGTCATGAAGATGCATTATTTGAGAGTGTTTCCTTTCTTGGTCCCTTTGAGCGCCTGAGGTGTAATCCTTTTACCTCTGAGATATTTCAACAGAGATATTTAAACTTTTATCCTGTCCATCCTAAAATTCTAGTCCAAAATATTTATGTTCTGATTATTGCAGTGTCTCTTCCGAGGTTTGACAAATATGATTTAGTCCTCTCCCATCTACTCAGAAAGTTATTGCACAGATCACTCATTCGCAACCATTCTCTGGTTGTCACAACCATTCTCTGATTGTGCCTCTCTCACAGCAAACATAAGATACTTCTGTCCCCACTGACTCTTAGCTGACGTTCATTCTTGCATTGTTGATTACCAACTCCAGTTGACTGTCACTTAATGAATTCCTCTATGACATATTTTAGTTTAGGGCAGAACTCTGCTAGCTGTGAAGTTTCTAAATTTGTTAGACTGGTTCATTCACATTCATTCATATTAAGGCCACTCAAAAAACAACTAACCCTGTGGTTGCTCTCTGTGTTTGTTTTCTTTAAATCTGACACTGAGGAACGAAACAAAATGGTTGTGCTATGTGGTGTGGGTGGCAGAATAGGGATTCCTGCTCTCATTTCTCTGTTACTCTCAATTCAGAAACTTACGTCAGCTATTTCTGTTTTGATTATTTCTGACCTGATGACTAAGAGATTGGAGCATATCATATTTGAGGGGGAGGTTGACAGCAACCTGAATATTAGTCAGCAGTGCCCTGGAAGCCAGGAGGGCCAACTGTGTCCTGGGGGGCATCAGGCAAAGCATTGCCAGCTGGTTAAGTGAGTGGATTTTCCTGTTCTGCTCTGCACTGGTGAATTCACCTTGAATACTGTGTGCAGTTTTGGGCTCCATAATATAAAAAAGATACTAAACTCTTAGAGAGCATACAAAGGGGAAATGAAGATGGTGAAGGCCTTGAGGGGAAGCCGTATGAGGAGTGACTAAGGTCACTTGGTCTGTTCAGCCTGGAGAAGAGGAGTGTACAACTTCCTCATGAGGGGAAGAGGAATGGCAGGCACTGATCTCTTCTCTGTGGTGACCAGTGACAGAACCCAAGGGAATGGCCTGAAATTGTGTCAGGGGAGGTTTAGATTGGACATTAGGAAAAGGTTTTTCACCCACAGGGTGGGCAGGCACTGGAACAGGCTCCCTAGAGAAGTGGTCACAGCACCAATCCTGACAGAGTAAAGAATTGTTTGAATGATACACTCAGGCGCATGGTGTGACTCTTGAGGATAGTCCTGTGCAGGGCCAGGAGTTGAAATCGATGATCCCTGTGGGTCCCTTTCAGCTTGGTATATACTACAACTCTCTCAGAGAGCTGGGATTGTTTAGTCTTGAAACTCAGAGGGGATCTTATAAATTTACATAAATATCTGATGGGGGAAAGTAAAGTAAACAGAGTCTCCTCAGTGGTATCCAGTTAAAGGAAAAGAGGCAAAGGGGAAAAAATAGAACATATTCCCTTCAAACAGAAGAAACAACATTTTTTTGCTGTAGGAGTAATTAATACTGGAACAGATTGTCCAGAGAGGCTCAGGAGCTAATGTTCTTGGAAAGCAACTTGCTCTAGATGGCCTGTTTTGATCTTGGAATTTGACTAGATGAGCTCCAGAGGTCCCTTCCAACCTGAGTGATTCTGTGTCTTTCTGCATTTCTGTAAAGATTAAATGAAGTGAAAAGCAAAACCAAAAACCCCAAAAAGCACTGAATGTGGTTTGTGTTTTTCTTTTTTCCATGCTGAGAGTGTAGTTTGATAATAAACTTTGTGAACCTCTTTTTTTTTGAACCCTTTTGGCTTTTGCCATTCTTTGTTGACCATTCTTTGCTGGGCACCTAAGAGGCTTGGGTGCTCCCTTCTGTGTAGGAATGGGACACAACATTTTTACTGGCTTTTCTTAAGAAATCTTTGTCCATACTTTGTGAACAGAGATTACTGCAGAGACTATTATTCATCGGTGGGAGGGGTGAGGTGTCTTCCAGAAGGGATCACAGAGCAGATGCCATGTTGAGTTACACATATGAAAATCCCCCCATGAAGACGTGATGGGGAAAGCCTTTTGAGCCAAGGCAGATACTATATTATCAATAGGTGTAAGGTGATAGAAAGGAATAAAAACTGCTGATGGTTTTCTGGAAAAAGCCCAGCATCTGGGAAGACATTCACAGAAATTGATAAGAGGATCAAACAGAAGAAAGGAGTGATGTGAAGATAACATGGCCTTTTTTCGAAAGCATCCTGCCAGATGGGAACACAGAGTAACCCTTGGGTCCATTTCATCTATCTGTCACCCAAAATTAGTTTATTGACTATAGCCACTCAAACTGCTTAAGCAAAAGGTATAAAAAGAGATGGGACATTAGCAAAAATTGGGGAGAAGTTTCATCAACTCTGCGGAGGAAGATGATGGGCTGCCTTTTCTCCTTCCACTTCTTGGGACACCTGAAAGGTGAGATGTATCTTATGCGTGCTAATTACTTGCTTTAAAATAACTAGAGCTTACTTTTGCTTCATAATATTCTTTATCACATTGCTTTACTTTAAAGTCTTTTGCTCATGTTTCTTCATTGTGTTTTTAATGCTTTGATTTAGAGTGTGTGCTTAAGTCTTGCTTTATTACTATTACTACATCATTTAGGTGTAATTTGTGTAGTTAGACCCTACTCCAGACACAACAAACCCCATAAATTGTCACAAATTTGTATTAATGAATGTGTTATTTCATGAACTGTTAGAGTGAGTCTGTTTTTTAGGTGCTGACAGTTTCGTTGATGGTGAAATAACTCATAGGAGAAACTTACTGAGGGGTTTTCCTGTTGCTGTTAAGTGCAGTCCCTATATAACAGTATCAAATGTCCTATCCATCTCAGTGAATCTGTTAAGTGAAGGGTCTCCTTTTGATGAGACACTAACAGACTGTTTTGGGCATTAAAAGGCTTTGATCTCTTGTGGGGGGACACACTGATAGACAAAAAAATAAATTATTCTGATTGGACAGAAAATTCTTATTTTTTACCACTTTTTACGTGTCAGTAGGTGACTGAGATGTCTAAACTCTCAGATGAATATTGACCTAGCTGCTGACCTCCACTGGGACCTGGGAGCAGAGGAGAGGCTGGATCCTAGTATAAGACTGGGAGGAAAGAGTTATCAGACTCCAAGTGATGTGGTTTTTACAGTGTGAATGAAATGCAGGTTGGGTTTAGCTGCCATGGGGCTTTCACTCTGTATATTTATCACAGTTTCTGAGATAGGATGGCAATGCTGTAACTACTTTTTTTAGATAGCCAAAGTTATCCTCCTAAATGAGGCAAAATACAGTCTTGTAATGATCACTTTTTAAATTTTTTTTTGTTGTTGTTTTTTTTTGGTCAAGTGACTGCTTCTGTAGGTTGTTTTTAGAACATAACTGCAACCACAAATTCTCCTGCACTGTTTTTGTTGGATTTGTAATTTATTTTTGAACAGTATGCACTGCATACATCTTACAAGCGATGGTTTTTGTTCTCTACAATAGTAACTTCATGCAGATTTGCTTGCATGAACCAGTCCTTAATTTTCTTCAGTTTTCTGTTTGTAATACATTACACAGATTCACCAAATTATGTAGGAAAATTTTGGTTTTCCTGAAAGCTCTTAGCATTATTCCTTGAAAGATAAACCAGAAAGTTGAGTAATATTTTGGCCTTCATATTCTTTAAAAAAATTGGTTCTCTGTTTTCAGCTGGACTTCGACAGCACTTAAAAAGGAATACCTGTGTTGCATTTTCTTGTATCTTTAACTCTTTAAAGATTTTAACACTGTTGAGGAGAGAATAGTATTATAATTTTTTAGATCACAAGCCTTGGTGCAAAAACTTCTACAACATTTATGATTTCACTTACAGTAGAGTTTGGTACAATTTCAGTCTTAAAATTTTCTTTGCCTAGATAGCGTAGGCACAGAAAAACAGACTAAGTTACATTCATAGAATGGAGACAAGTCCTTTGAAAATGTTGCCCTGAAGGTATATGGAGCACTTATTTTCTTTGCTCTTTTTATAGAAATAACTGATAGCCATCCCAAATAAATACTTTCTCAGAAGGCTGGCATCATCATACCTTGGGCATACATTGGAGGTGGATGAAATAGAATGTGTAAAACAATCAAACATAGCAAAAATTACGTCCTTTTATGGGTTTAGATTCTCTGGGGATGTTTGAGAATTCACAACTTCATAGATGCTCACTATACCCACCGTGATCATTGCTGGCCACTCACATTATTTGCATAAAACCAAAAGGCAGAAGGTGAATTTTGCAGAGATCAAGAATACTAAAACTATTCTGTTCCTCCTTAGTATGACTTAAAAGTAGTTTTTTTCCCTTCTAAATAAATATTGTGATGCAGCTTTTAAATCACTAAGCTGTACAGAATGAAGGAAAACTATAAATAATAGGGAATTTGCATAGGCAATTTGAGGAAGCATTGCTATATATCTGGTTAGTAGTTAGTATCTCTCGAACCAGGTTATCTTTTATTGCACTGATAAATACCTTAAAGATAGCTAAAATCTTAAGTTTTTCAGTGCTGTATGTCTTGTGTTTATTTGTATGCCATACTGCATGAGATACTGCTTCTAAGCCTAGGAAATTCGTTTTTCACAGCTTAGGGAAAAGTATATCTTTTTCCCAAGAAGCCTCACTCAAAAAAGATAGAGTATAATCCAGTTTTGGAAGTTCAGTTATTAGAACAAAGTTGACTAATGTGTTTTATACGTGTTTATCGATTTCGCTAATAAATATTTGATAAGAAATCTGCAAATGTATTCAAAATTTTGAAAACGAGAACATACTTTTTCTCATGCAACATCTTGAAACCAATTCTTCTTCAACAATATTGTTATCTGAAAGCTTAGGCACCTTCAGAAGGATTTGGATTCATTTGATTAGTCTTCCTACATATCAAAATCTTTCAGCTTTATTCTCCAAATTGATAATTATACAGTTTTACACTTTTTTATATAGTACATAAAATTACTAAAACTTCTGATTCCTCAGAGGAAATCTCAGTTTACATTTACAAAAACTAAGATGAACAGTCATATAAAGTATTTGCTTTACTAGTCCTATATTTCTCAGTTTCAGCAACATAACTGACCAAATGACACTGCAAAGGTACTGTAACATGACTGCTGAGTATGAGGGTGAAAGTAAGATGTGTGTTAAACTCTCCAAGAGAAAATGGGCTAGGCTAACGGCCCTTCCACAAATGTGGTTGGGAGGAGCAATCAGTACACTGGTGTACTAATTTTTAGATAGTAAACCCCAGACATATTACTGCCTATCACTCAGTAAAAGAAATAGTAATAACAAAAAAGGTAAAAATAAGATTTTTCTTTCTTACTATGACACGTTCTACATAAAAAATCCCACCCAAGCCTTGCAAAAGCTTCGCAAAAGACAAAAGCAAAAAACCAAAACTTAAGAGAGATAAAGATGTTAAAATAAATAATGTATAATAGCTGAGTAGGTATTGATCACATCAGCTAATGTAATAATGGACAAACATGGCACAATTGGTTGCCCATGTAGAGAGTTTTATATTGTGCCATTTAGCACAGTATGAACCTTTCAGAATTTATTTCTTTTTCATTCCATTCTAGGTATACTTTTGAGTTCTTCCAGTTTCAAAGAATAATTGTAACAATCTGAGACAATGGGACAAATCCATGGAATGGAGAAAAATTCCATTTTTCATGGCACTATGACACATCAAATGTTATGTCTGTCTGCTGGCTTGTAAAACAAGTAAACATAAAAAGCCTCAAGAAACCCCCAAACCCTGAAATTAAAAGCAATCCTACAAATACCCTCAGTCACAGGATTTGCCTATGTGTTTAAAGATAGCTAGGCTTGTAAGCATTAGCAGAATGAATCTTTAGTTTATAAGTCTAACTTGCCACTCAGAGGATTTATGGCTTCAAATTCACGTAGCATTACCATGTCTTACCATTCTTGAATATACAATAAGGTAGAAAAAGGCTCCGACTGGCACTTACTCAACAGATGTGCACTGTGTCTTACGCTCGAAGGAAGAATTTATGAAAGCCCTCATCGGTGGCATATCTTTACTCCAGCTGAAGCCAGTGGGCACTTTGCCATTCATTTCAGTGGAACATCTGGGTAAATACTATGCCCTTCTAAAACTCTAATACTGATGCATAAAAAGAATCAGAATTCTTAAGCTTCTATTACCGTATGCTATCATATTCAAAAATGAGGCAATTTTAATAATAGACAGTAGTCAGAATGTCAGTGAGCATTGTAGATTCAGTTTCAAGTAATAGTTCTGCTAGAGAAATATCACCTCCAAGGCCTCCTGCTAAAATATGCTATATAATTAAAAGTTAAAAAAAATATCCAGATAAAAACCAAGTTGTTGAAGCTGGAATCAAAGTAGAATGCAGAGTTGTAGTGATCAGCAATATGATCAGGCAAAACACTGATTGTAATTAAAAATATTTTATATTTCATATTCATATTAATAATGTTTCCATCATCTGACCTTCAAGAATGCTTGCATGATCATATAAGGAAAAAATTATTTGCTACCTTATTATGGTTAACTCTTGTTTTGGCCTTGAGAAATGCACACAGTGTTCCGGGACCTTTGCCATACCTATGCTGAATAGGGTGTGTAAATCATGAAGTGTGGCTCTTACACATTTCTTTTGCTTTCAGCAGGTCTTACTGGGTGCTTTGATACATTTTTAGAAATTGGACACAAACTGAAGTGAAAAAAACCATACTTGTATCCTTAGCAAGCCTGACAATTCAATTCTGATAATGCAACGGAGATTTATCAACATTTGCTCATTAAATAGATTTTGGCTACAATCCCTTAGATACTTTTAAAGAAGAAGTGATAATGACCTCAGTCTGAAATTAGGTAATGGGAGCAGCTTTCCTTGAAACAATTGTGTCTGGCAGAGGGAATTTGACTGTTATCTGATAGCATAAAATTTGTGGATAAAAAAGCAATTTCCAGGTTATTAAAATGTAAAAAGGTCATACTTCAGTATCTGAATAGCTATTAAAAGATTTTTGAGAGGATGCTGTATATCAGTGCTGTTGACAACAAGAGACAGAACTGTTTAAAAAAGGAAAGCTCTTCACCCTCCTAAAACTAGAGCTCCTGCCTTCTTTAATCTTGCCTTATACCAACTGAGAAGTGTTTTACTCTTTTATTTCTTTCTTAGGAATGAAACTACTGATGCACTGAATTTTTAATTTTTTTTTAATCCATAATTGTTTCATTAAGTTCAGAAATAATTTTTCAGCTTCTTAATTATTTCTTTAAACGTAAAGCCTACAGCAGCAAAGGCAAATTTTCAAATTAATAATAGCTATCTGAGTTTATTTACCCAGGTAACTTCCTTTAAATCATACTGATATTTCTAAAGAAGGCAGTTTAATTTCTTGGTGACTAAAATGAAATGAAAATATTAAATAGAATATGAACTGCTTTAATAGAAGTCATCAGAAATGACCTTGAATGTCAAGGACAGATTGCTATATTCTGTATCTATTACAATTAATGCATTCATTTTCTTAGAGCTAATACTTTGAGGCATTAGATAAGAACGTTTTATTATAATGAAGTTTAGGGACGATGTACATGTATTCCAGTGTTTGTTTTAGGATTTAATAAAATGTTGCTTTTATATTTTGGCTGTAACTGACCCAGAATGTGAAAATGCACCCTTCCTGCCATGTTCAAGTCAGTAAACCAATGTAGAAGGTTAGAAAGGGAACCTGGATGTCACAGTTGGCTTAACATTTTTCATTCAAGTAAAGTCATGGAATGGCTGCCCTTTTCTGCTTAGGGGATCGATCAGCAGGAGGTCGTGGTGGGAACTGTGTCCCCGTTCACACTGACAACCTACAAGATTCTGCAATGACAGGTCATTTTTGGGCACTCAGCCTGCGCATTCAAATCACACTGGCTCCAAGCCCTATGTCAAATGATTTTCTAATGGTAACGTTGACGCTGTGCTTAGCTGACATGTTCAGTGCTCTAGTAAGCTGTGATCAATGACACTATTGCTGTTTTGGATATCTGCTCCATAAGCCTTTTTTGTGCAAAAGGATGGGGATCTTGACACTTCTTTCTTATTTTCATTGGCTAATAACAAAAGCCAATTTTTAGGGATTATGTGAGAAACCTTGGAGCCATACTGACAAATCCCACCACCAAATCTCAACAGGTAGTTCTCCTACCACTGGCAACTTGTCTTTGAAGAGGCAAAGTTCTCCTAGAAAACTTACTGAATGACTGCCTTTAAGGTATGGACTACAAAATTCCCCATAGGAAGAAATACCTAACTATGGAGTAATAGCTATAGTCCCCCTGAGATACCAAACCCCAACAAAAGGCTGAATAAATAAGAGATTAACTATCACAAGGGACAGCGAGGCATTAAAACTGCATAACAGAAGAGAGGAGTTGCTACCTTGTTAGTTTTGGGTATCTACAGGAAGGCTGTAGATAGTCACATTGTCCCAGATAAAGTCATGGGCTTAATCACCGAGATTTTTGGGAATGAGAATTGGTACGGAGGTTTAGAACAACCAGGATATCTGGACAGGCAAAAGAGAAGGTAGAGGTGTAGAAGGTGCTTGTGGCGAGTTCTAGTGTTGGGCACTACAACACAGTTTGCACTTGCAGTCAGGGTGGCAGTAGAGGAACCTTCGAATGTTGGGTTTTTTTCGGGAGTGATAAGGCTTGCCCAGCATGGAGAGGTTGTGATAGATCTAAGTTTCTTCAGCAGTGTGGTTACCTACACATGATAATTTGCAGAAAAGAAGATGTTGCATCTTTTATTTTTCTGCTTTCTTTCTCTTCTTTTTTATATGGTATGTATTGCTTTAAAGGAAGACAGAAACAACAGTATGAACTACTTTAAAACTTTTCGTTTCCCCCAAAGGGACAGATACTGTTTTTTACCAATTAAAGGCACCTAAAATGGAAGTTTTATCAATGAAAATGTCCATGCAATTAAAGTGAAAATGAAATATTGCTAAAATGAAATAATATTTTACAGTTCACAGATTTCTATATTTTAAAAGGTTAAGATATTCAAAATTATATTACAGTTGAAGCTAATTCAGAAATAATTTGAAGCGGGTTCCCAATACATTTAGCAATTTGATGGGGTAACAGAATTCTTCACTTCTAATTCTTTTCCTTATGGGATGTCTAAAGGGAAATTAGCAGTTGAGTCGATTTATCTGTGTTTTGAGAGTTTGGAGGTCTAATACGTGTTGTAGTTGTGCCTGTACTGGCTTTGGTTTTGTGGGGCCAGTGCTGCAGTACTTAGACAGCAAGATGTTTTAGTGAGGTCACGCTCTAGGTATAACAGACATCTGAGTCAGGCTGTGATCTTGGCTGAAGCCTCTGACTGTTGTGGAAAGTGAAAATTCTGTCTTTATCAGTGTTTGGACAAGGACTGCTTATTATTAGTAATAAATTCATTGAGGCCTCCAGAGGTCACTTAGTCCAGCCTCCTTTGACAATGCTTATGATAAAAAATGCCAGCAAGCCACCAAACAAAATCTGTTTCCTTATTTCCCGTCTAGCATTTCACGTCTGTTGCTTCTCCTACTTCCACTGTGCACCTCTGAGAAGAGTTTGACTCCACCATCTCTTTACCTTCCTCCTGGACTTGATACACTATGTGAAGGTATTTGGAGACTCATAAGTGCCACATGGAGGGGAATAATCACTTCCTTGACTTCCTCTCAGTGCCCAGGATACAATTGGCCTTACTGGCCTTACTGTGAGGGCACAGTGCTGACTCATGTTTAGTTTCTGTTTTCCAGGTCCTCCAAGTTCTTTCAGCCAAGATGTTCCATGGCCTGTACTGCTGTATAGGGCTATTCAAGATGCAATACTTTGCCTTTATTGAGCTTCATGAGGTTCCTGTCAGCCCGCTTCTGCAGTCTGCTCTAAGTTCACCTGAATGGCAGCTCCACCTCCAGCACACTGAGCGCTCCCTCTCAATTTGGTATTATAAGCAACACTTTTGAGAGTGCACTCGCTCCCATCACCCGACATTAGGCTATGCTTCACACCAATTTGGCACAATCAGGTGGTCACACCTACGTCTTGTGCTGTACAAATAACTGTATGCTGATGACAATAATATGCTAAAAGCTGTGACACAGAAGTATTGTAAATAATTCCTTTAGTTGCCAATCTCTTTTGCATTAAAAGAAAGCTAGAGTCTACTACATTGCAAATCTGCATCTTAAAGCAAATCACAAATAACAAGGAATTTTACATGGAGATATTAGAATATTATGAAAGGGAAAAATTAGACAATTTCTCAATGGATACAGGGGAAACTTTAAACATTTATGCTCTTGCGAAGGTGTCAAAAGCTTTAATCCTTTCAGAGTGAATCTGCTCTTCCTATATATGTGAGGCTTTGACCTCAGTGATAACATTTGTTAACTGTAGTGCTCCATCCGGGCTATCAAATAATACCTCAGTGTAGTGGTATTTTATAAGGACTTGCAGTTCTGTTCTGTTACTAAGATTCAATTGTTAATGTCATTTAATGTATATCCCAGCATTTCTAACTTTTATTCAACATATGAAATGTTTAATATGCCTTGATCTGGTTGTATCCTGACCTAGCTGTGGAGGCTAGGTAATGTGACTGTGTTCCTCAGAGGCCCAGCATACGTCAGTTTAAAGACAATCATATTCTAACAAGGTTGTTTGGATTCTTTTCAGCTAGGACAGAGGACATTGTATCCCAACCTATGTATTAATAGCCTGTTGTACAGAAACATTGTCCACTGCCTCAAACCACAAAGAAACTCTGAATTTGGTGAGAGATTCCCAGGAGAATTCCTTTTTTTTGGGAGCTTCTCATGCACTTTCCTCTCTGTTTAGGAAATTTCTTATTAGGCAAGTATGGCAGATTTATCCTAAAGCCTACTTATGTTAATGGAGATTTAGCCCTCATTTATGTAAAACTTACTTTTATCGAATCTTGCCAAGTCTCAATAATGTTTGTTCACAGGAGGTTTCATCTAGGAGTGTGATTTCATTTTATTATTTCCAGATGTGCTATCATGTATTTTAACAGCAGTAGGGTTTTTTGTACAGCAAGAAGAAAGTTAAGGCCTTCTTGAACAATACAGTGCTTTGTGAGCTGTCTCCAGGGAGCCACTGCACTGAAGGAATTCACTGTACTCTTGTGATTTGCCACAAGACAAAAACCATAAAGCTTCTTGACAACGCTTGCAAATTATCAGAGCAAAAAATGTCTGATCCATTCTGTGTGTGAGGGCTGCAGTAGTCCCATGGGGCTTGTTCTCGCCGTCAGAGACTGTGTCCTAGAAGGTGTTGAAAACCTTCCACGTGGGGCCAGCTCTCTAATGACTACCAACTTTAATCGCTTACATAGCAATCTCTTGGCTTGGTTGAGTAGGGGCTTAAAAGACAACTTCAAAGAAAAGAGTACTTACAGTGATAAGGCAACTGCAATGAAGCAACATTTGCTTCAAGTGGGAGCAGCAAACGTGCAGAAAGGTTTTATAGAAGCCAGAAAAACCTGATGTTTTATTGAAAAGATGAAGGACTTCTTTTTTCCTAATCTAAAATAGTGTCGTGACACCTGTCTCTCTGAATTTCCAGCCAACATTTGATATGTTGCCTTTCAGAAATTACACTTATGAAGGAGATTAGGTCCAGAGCTGTAAGGTTGAAAAGAACTGTCTCTAGGGAATTACTGCCTGGAGGGAAGTTATCATTAAAGCTCTGTAAAGTCACTATTATAAAAGATTTCTTTTTTCTTTTTTTAAATTCTTGAAATATTTAGTATTTATACTTGTGTTCTGCATACTAACCTTTGGTATGGTCCTTCCTCAAATGAAGGAAGTTTTGCAGATTTAACTCATTTATTGCAGAGTAAGGAAGCATAGCAAGTAATACAAACTATATTCATACTGCACACATACATATGTACATAAATATAATGCATATATGCATTCAATTACATTTGTAAGTGATAAGAATAATAATTAATAATATCATAATAAAAGTTTTACTCTGTACCACAGAGTCCTGATCTGTAACTGGGACTACTCCAGTACAAGTGCAGGTTCCTGGGAGGTCTCTAGGATTTTTTCCTTTTCAAGATCTACTTACCACTTAGTTGTCCACTCGTGGCAATAGCTTCCACTGGTTTTGACCAACTCAGGGTTCTTTATCATAAATATTGTATAAACACTGAATAAGGCAGGCCTTGATTTTAAGGTTCTATTTAGAGGTTTTTGAACTATGACCTGCCCAATTGCAATAGGTTGTCCTGTGGATCAAGGTCCAGGTTTAGGGCTTAGGAAAGCAATAAGCAATTGTTCCCGTCATCATGTTTCAATTCTACTGTGTTACTACTTTAGGACCTCTGAATCCTACCCCACATTCACACATAGTTATTGCAAAGACAACCCAAAAATCAAATTTTATTCTTGAATTTCTGACCTTTTTTTCCAAATTTCTGAAATGTCCATAGCCTATATGAAAAGACTTTCCTTCTTTGAACTATAAAATTGATCACACTATCTGAGTGCTAAAATTGGTTAAAGACTATATGCTTTTAGAACTTTACAGGATTGGGTTGAAATATTTGGATGTAACACAGTTTAAAATCTCAAATTTAAATGTAGCTGTAGCTGCCAGTCAGCTGGGTGAAGAGTACAGCATGTGCCTTTTTATGAATCTTCAGGCACTGGCTTTAAAACAACTGGCAATGCATTTTGCAGTTACAAAGATGTAGTTGTAACAAAACAAACAATAAAAATAAGAGAGGACAACTCGTGCTTCTTTGTATGAAAGACAAACACAAGATTGCAAAGTGGTTGTTGTCAGTTTGGTCAGAGTCCATATTTTAGGAAGCAGAACACTTCTGAGAGAGCAAAAATTCAAGCTTTTCTAAACAGATAGCTCATCATATGGGTAAACATGCGTGTGCTGTCTGCCTCCTGAGCTAAATTGTTTCTTCAGCTTTCCAGCAGCTGTACTCATTTGCAATCAGTAGAGAGCTGTTGTTGCTGTAGGAAAAGATGGTAGAACCTGACATAATAATATATATGTGTTTTGTAACATGGGAATGCTTTGATGCATTGTAACATCTGGCATAAGTGTAAAGGGATTTCTGCTAGTATTATTCTAATCAGATCCTCTTGGAATGATATCATTAGGTACTTACATATTGGTACATCAAAGACCTAATTTATCATTTATTAGGAAACAGAAGGGAAAACCTAATTTTTATGTAAATATAGAAAAAATGTTAAAAAAAAGTGCTTAGTGAAACCCTCTTTATTGCTATAGGGGTATAATGACTAGATAGACTTTTTTTTTTAATCTTACTGTTTGAAATGTATTATTTGGGATATTCTGACAAGTATTAGGAGTTAAAATCTGATTAACACTAGCTGGACAAACAGAATTTTTGTTCTGATAAGAAATGAAGTGATCTGGGGATAAATTGGTTTCCTCGTATCATTCATTCCTATTGTCATCACTTTTATGCTTACCCTGGAAGTGTTACCTTCACTGACTCTTTTCATGGAGAAAGGGAAAGCATTGCTGTGATAATCTGATAGATATGACTTGGAACAATCCGGATTTTGTCAGCTATCCCAATCTCTGTCACAAGCATTGATGTCTTCTCCTGTGTTCTGCACACTATGCCATACTTACACTGCATCATTTTTTTCATGGACTGAATTGTCTTCTGGCATATTGAGTAATCTGATTCACAGCATGGTCTAGCTTTCATCAATAGCTTTGGAGTTAATCCAGTCTCTTTCAGCTGTCAGCCTAAGTACTGGGTTCAAATTTCTAAGGTACTAGGTTCTCTTGCTATTTGTCATATTTTGCCTGAACTCGCTTCATCACAGAGATCCAATACAAGTTCTCTTCTCTAGAGGCACGCTGTTCAGCTTAACACCTCTTCTTTCCTTCCATCTTAGCAGAATGTGTACTTTTTTTTAATCCCTTTGCTTTGCACAAATTTGCCATTCTAGCTCTCTCCATAATCCCATTTGTACTTTCAGATCCATTTTCTGTCTTTGCTTTTTGGTTTGTTTGTTTTCTCTCCAAGTTCTCCCTTCACCCTTTTTAATAGAACAGGCAAATTATCCACAACCCTTCACAAAGATCATGGTACAGAAGCTCAGATATCTGTCTCAAGTTTAGTCCTCCTGTGACAGCTTGTAAATACCTTCCCTGCATCTCAATGTGGCTCAGCGCAAAGAGACTCTGCAAGCATGATATATGCAGTTTATGAATATAAAACAATTATTTATTGGCCAAAAAACAGTTAAAAAAAATCTAGAATTGAATAAGCAAATAGGTTATGCATTAGCATGGGTAGTCTAAGCTAAGCATCTGCTAAGGCACCCAAGAAGACTTTGCTGATCTTGCAGAAATCTGTCAGTTGGAGAAGGGTCAGTATCCACTGGTACTAGGGATGGGTACTCACTATTACTAAGCTGCTATTTTGCACCAGATCTGTTAACACCCATGATCTGAAAATTGACCTGACAAACTATTAATTTGCCTCCTAGTTTTAATTCTTTAAGAGGGTTTTACACTTTTTCCAAGCTAGTCTTTCCCATCTTAATGATGAAGTGACTAATGATTCAGCATTTACCATCTTCTCTCTCTGCTTATCTATAACTCTCTAAGCTTTTCTCAGAGTTTCTTACAGCTCTCTCCCAAGTTGGCAATGTAGTCAGCAGCCTGAGCTAAGAGTTTGGAGCTGGGCCATGTCATGTCAGAACTGGGTCTTGGGTACTGGGAATATGCCCAGCCTAACAGAAATGGAGAGGACTGTGAAGGTTCCAGGATGCACCACCACAGGAGTGATTTGTTACTTGATGGACAGAAATGCTCAGACCATGGCATGGAAGGGCAGATGCTGAGGACCACAGACCTTCCACGCTGTAAAATCCTGTCCCTGACAACCACAAGCTCTTATGGTGATTGGCCTACAAGCAGATGCCAACCCACCATAGGACCTATGGCTCCTCGCGAAGAAATACAGATTGGCCTGGCAGTGGCTGCAACCTAGACCAGTAGTATAAGCGGGAGTAGGGACATAATATCTTTGGCAGGCATTTTCACCACATCTCGTTCTGAGAGAACTGTTCCATGCAGAATGATGGAAAGGTTCATTCTCCTAATATGGAACATGCTGTCCTGAAGCCAAGGAGTGAGGGTAGTGCTCATATGGCACTGTGTCTAGGGTAGCAGCACAGGCAGCAGTGGCAGGCAGTATAGCTTTGCAATGGATTTTATATGCCAGCTGTGGCTTAGTGTCTGCTGCTGTCTCTAACATGGAGGGTCACAACCGTGTACAACAGAGAAGACACGGACAAAGTACAGATGGCATGCTGAAGAGATTTGGGCCAGGTAGACATAAAACACAGCTCCCTGAAGCACACTCCCAGGAGCACTCAGAGGATGAATGACCTATCATCTACTCAGAGACCTTTCCTCACATCGCCCAGGTGGAAGGCATGCAAGTCAGCTTTTGCCACTTAGCCCAGGAGTAGGTATTGCTCCCTGCTGTGAATAACAAGGTGGTGAACACATGGTCTGCACCATTAAGGCAGCTTGCTGGGTTACAAGAAAAGTGCTGGTTCAAACTAATGGGAATGTTGTGGGGATAACAGAGAATAAGAGCCAGGTGGGAAACAGGGATATGGTGGTGTAGGTTGCTGGAGGCACCTCTCAGACAAATTCCACTCTGAACTCCTCAGATTAACAAGGATTTGCAACACACAAATTCTGTGGAATGCAGAAAATTGTAGGATTTGCTGTTGATCAAACTCACAGTCTTTTGCTATACTTGTGTAATCAACATCTTCTATTTGAATTAATTGAAAACTGTTAAAATTAACAAATGTTTCATAACTAGTTGTTGAAAAAAAAAGTCTGAATTTGGTAGCAGTCTGTATATACCGAGTGTGAGATTGAAGTTTTAGGCAAGAATCAAGTTATCCCTAGGGCTGAGATGCTTAGATGTTCACACCGTGCAGCAAACCTGAAAGGCAAAGTTATGCCTCACTGTGTTATCCAGCCACGCATACTTCAGAAATGTAGAGTTCCCTACTGTGGGTTTGTTGGCCTGGCAAAACCATCTCTGGTTTTCAGCAATCCACAGTGAAACCAAGCAGGACTCCGAAGGAATCCTGTTTTTGTGTCTTTCTTAAACTTATGTACTCTGAGATGTTTTGCACAAATTAGTTTTCCAGTACTCATTGAGGTAAGTTTTCTTTCCTGTGTGTTAGGACCCTCTTTTTCCTTCACTGAATATTAGGGAAAGAAAGAGAACAAGGTAAATGGGAAGATTTTGAATATTGTGTTTTGGAAATAATCCTCTTCTATTGTTTTTCCTGATTTGTGTTTCTCTAACTGTTTTTATCATTGCCATTGGCTGAAGCTCATAGCGTTACAGGCCTGTCTTTTACTCATTCAGTACTTCTGTTTTCTAATGTAGGGTTAGCCTTAACCGTATCAGCTTCTCAGGCACTAGAATCTGATCAGGCTTTGTCCTTTTCCCATCCCAAATTTGGTATAGCATGGGTTGACCCATTTACTGGAAGTGAAATGTCACAGAGCTACAGTCTCTCTCTTGCCTTTAAAAAGTGCAAAACATAATTGACAGTTCTAAGGACTTGTTAGGCATGTTAGGAGCAGATAATATATTTCTGAGATGGTTGAAGAATTTTGATGTTTTATACCCCTACAGTACTTAAATTACAGATCCATTTTGAAAGATTTATCTGATTTATGTTTTCAAAGCATTTTGTTTTTTCTAAAAGTGATATGAGACTAACAGTTTTAGATTTTTTTATACTGTTTGTGGACATGCTGTAGGAAGCTCTGCTGTTTTTCTTTTGATTGGGCACAGAAAGCAAATGTGAAAATCTGATAAATTATAACTTCAGAAAAATTTTGCCTCATAAAGACATAATTGATTCTTATGAGATTGTGACATTTCATCGCTGGAACTTTTCAGTTTGCACAAAAAAGTTCAATCCTAAAATGTGTCTGTCTAGGCTGTGATGATGTCCTGCAAACACTGTAGTTTAAAAGATGATCATTTGTACGTTTTCCTTGCAGACTGATTTAGAAAGTTTTAGCCATGAAATTCACTACTTGTACACTTTGAATAATATATTAGGCAATGCTATCTTTCTTCATACTATTTAAGCAGTGCTGCTTTGCCAGTGTGCAATGTCCTTTTCAAATGACCTTTGTAATAGAACATGTTGAATTCTTTGAAAAGTCCAATTTAATTTGAAGACTTGTCTGTGCACATTGAATGTATTACCATTTTTTTCTGGAGGAAAAGTACCTTGTCTTCTGTTAAATTATGCCCTATGCAGCAAGGAGGTACTGAACTTTTTAATAAATCAGTCCATGATATTAAGAATATGCACAGGTCTTTATAATATCATGTTTCAAATCAAGACTAAATCAACTCTACAACCATTGCTGAAAGTGACTAGCTCTGAAAGCAGGCTCAGGAAAAGTAGTGATATTTATTATGTAAGAGGGAGAGCTCAATTTGTATTTCATAATACTGAACAATTAAATGTATGCTTTTTACAAGAAAGTAATTGGAAGGATAGAGTTATGCACTGTGATAAACGTGAGATGATTTATTTTATGTATTCTAAACCAGGTATAAACTTTTGTATTGGAAAAAAATACCTAATGTATTAGAATTAGCCTATAAGACCCTTTCTCAAGAAATCAACCAAAATACAATCAGTGCACTGCATTTTATGTGTAAGTGCTCATCACTGGAGTCATGAATAAATCATAGTTAGATTCACTTTCATGGCAGTATAGCATGTTTTTTCCTGTGCAACACTGTAGAAGAAAGGTTACTATGGTGACAAAAGACTCATATATGAATGATTTTATCTCAGTTGCTGAGAGTTTTTATGACCGGCTTCTCCAGTACATCTTTCAATTTCAAACTAAAATTTTGAAGCTATGAGAGATGTTTTAAATTCTGTTGCCAGGAAATCATGACCAAAACATAAGAAGTCCCTCAAACTGATAAGCAAAAAGAGGTGAGAAAAAAAAGCCAAAGAGAAAATGTGATTAAACTTTGTGCAATAGCTACCTTTCTCTGTAGAACATATTTTCTCAAAGTAAAATAACAGTAACAGGTAGTAACTTAAGAGTATCAGTATTTCCCCCTCCTCCCCCAAAATTAGTTTTGCAAGAATATACAGTATATGGTCTGCTTCTAAGAAATTTGGCCTTCCTTACAGTTATTGAACCAGGAGTTTTCTTCAGTTGTATAAGACTGTTACTATAAGCCTGCAAGAGTCCCAGCTCACAGCAAAATGAACATGGCATAAATTTACCAACTGCTTATGGCGCAGGAGTGTAACAATGACTAGCATTCATCTGAATTCTCAAATCGCAATCTCATTACATATTTTGAAGAAAGAAATTTTGTCTTTCAGTTTTGGTTACTGGTGTTGAAAGAAACACAGTCAAATGCTCACCTTACTGCTCAAACCCCAGGTTTTCAAGTTCTGGAAGGAAATCTGCTATGCGGATTAGATTACAATGATTTTAAGGCTTCTTAGCTTAGAATTTCAAACCTTTGGAAATTTGTAAAGTCTCACCGATTTGGGAATCTTTACTGTCTGAAGTTCTTAAATTTCTAGGCTCAGTAAGGATCTAAAACTGAAACAGAGCATGGATTTAATATTAAATAAGTAAAACGAAATATTATTCGTTTTATAACTACCAATTATCATAACTATTGTTATTATTTTCTGTGACATATCCTTATCACTGTTCCTTGCTAAGGAAATCCTCAAAGTTCTGCTTTTGGCTTCAAATACAATTTTTTTTGCCCCAGAAATCAGAACTGGAAATTAGGATTTTCAAAGGGTTCACTGAAGGAGAAGGTTCTATAAGTTTATCTGTTTCTAACTTCAGAGTATGTGTTTCTAACTTCAGAGTAGATACATTCATGAAAATATTTGGCCTTGATATTTGAAGCTGGATTCTGCCAGTTGCTCTTCTGCTTCAGTTATGGTGAAAAATGGGATTGAATTGTAACATGAATGAGTTGAACACATAACTTAGAATGCCTTTTTATAATTAGTGTATTGTTACTGATGAAGATCAGTAACAATGTGCAAACTCTCAAGACATTGTGTATATACTCTGCAATTGTGTGGTACTAAACTGTGTAATACTCTACTGCTGCCAGAACCTGAGATAAATAGCTGTGACTGTGTACATGACCTTAGGCTCTGTAGTGTTCCTAATACAGACAGAACCTTGATTTGAACCAAGGTCTAAAGAGCTTATGTTTTAAAAATCCCATAGATATAGGTGTTCTCTTGGGAGACAGCTGCTTCTAGCCCCTGTGGGCTAGAGATACGCAGACCAGCTCAGGATATTAATGTCACCAAATGGATCTTTTATTGCTCGATCGCACATGCAACCCACCCTGTTTGGTCATAACTCACCTTCACCCTCGCTTTGAGAAGGAGAAATTTGGACCACCTTGGGGTATTGCTTAGATGTTAGTAATTGCCAGAAATGGAAGCATCTGCTCTGGTAAGTTGAAGAAGGAAAGGGTTAAAAAATGAACTACAGGTTCTGCATTTGCTCAAAGCAGTATCTACACACCTGGATCTGGTGACTAGCTGTCTTTGAGGAGTGTGACATAAAAAAGGAGTGAATTTAGATGTTACTTTCATGTTATCTGAAACAGCTGAAACTGGGTTAGAACTCTGATATAGAGGTTATTGTTCTCTCAAAACTGCTGAATCAGCTGGTCCTGAAAATGGTACCAATAGTTTTTTTTACCCTATCGAGTGAGTTAGCTTAGCAAGTTTGAATTGAAGTGTTTTGCTAGTTTTGCCCTTTTTCTTTCTGATGGTAATATTTAAAGTAAGTAAATGTTGGTTCATTTTGAATTAAATAATTTAGCACTTTCGTAAGCAGATCTGATGTGGGAAAGTAACAACCATATGGAGGTATGCAACTAACCTCTTCCATCTCACAGCTGTTCAGGGAGTGCACATTTGTCTACACCCTCAGAACTGTCCTGATGATTTGCAGTCATTGTCTAAGCCAGAGTTCCCAATCTCTTTGTAGTTTGTGGAATTACTAGTGAATAGTTTCAAGTTGCATGACTGGGTACATTATGTTTGAACCTACGATAGCTTCTGATGTCTCAAATGCCACACTTTCCAAAATAATAGGCAAATCTAATAAATTCTTCATCATGTCTAGAGCAACAGAGAAGTGACGCTTCAGTCTGCAATTTGGGTAAGTCTTAATTTTAGAGACACCTTCCCAAAAATAAAGCATCTTGGCTGTTAAGTCTTTCCACATGACTCACAAAGCTAAATATGCTTTTTATAATCACAGAGCTGAAAAACTGTGAGCAGCTGAGTGCTTAAAACTGTACATTCAGCAGTGCTACAGACTAGGAATCTTAGAGCAGTTGCTTAAAAAATATTGGTGATTAAAGGAGAAAAGTGGGAGATGGAAAAAATGATTTGTCTGAGCAATTCCAATTTTTTATGACCTAACATACTTTATTTCCATCTGAAGAAAAGCAGAAATAGAAATATTGCTTATGCAAGGAGAGGGTGAAAATTGCTGCACCAAAAATTAATTTGGCAGAGCTGTCTGTTACTGAATGATGTACATGGCATAGCATCACAGCGTGCCCAGGGGGCCAAGGAAGGTGATTAGTCCTGTCTATGCAGCACTAGTTGGACCCTATATGGAGCGCTGGGATGAATTCTGGACCCTCTAGCATAAAAGAGACATGGACAAACTGGAGTGAGTCCAGAGAAGGACCATCAGGACTGAAACATGTATCGTATGAGAAGCTGTGATGTGTAAAGGTATGTTTCCATAACTAGAATCAAAGACCACTTGTGTACATGTTTGGTTTTTTTTTTTTTATATAGTTGTAGAATAGGATTATTATTTGGAGTATTCCTCACTCTTGCATGTTCTGAACTTCTCTATTTTTGCTGATCATGGGCCTAACGTGTATTTTTTTCATGCACAAATTATCACCTGGGAGACCAGGGTAGGAGGATTAGGTTTGCAGCAGGATTTTAAGAGACCTGCTTCCCTGGAACTTCACCAAGCAGAAATGACCAGTGTCATAGGGTTTACTCTTTGATGCCAAGCAGGGCTGGGAGAGGGCTGTGGACTCTTGTCAACATTTTGTATTCAAGTGATTTTTCTAGTGAAAAATGTGTGGCTTTTCTCTGCATCTGTTCTTGCTACAGCAGGGCAGTCAGACAATATGTACTAGAATACTGGAAGAAAGCAGAGCTTAGGGCCAAGTGCTGTCCCACTCTCATCCAAACTATTAAACTATTAGCACAATTCCCAGTGAGATTTTGGCTCAGGTGATACTCAAGGATCACAGCATGATCCTCAGATCTGCTTATTTAATTGTAAAAAAATTATTGAATATGATTTTGATTATTCAGGTCTGCTGGAATTACTGCACTGGCTTGAGTCTTCTCTGCTTGTTGTAACATCTGTTTCATTTCATGCCTGCAACAGTAATTTCACATGATGGAATACTGTACCAGTGGAGCCTACTGGGATTTTATCTGGCCTCTAATTGGCAATTGATGAGGGGTTTTGAATCTTAAAAAAACTTGATGTCAATTTTACAGTATGGATTTATAGCACTCCCTGCAATTTGACCACAGAGTGATTAAATTTTTTCTTTAATTTAGATTTGGTATTATTTTTATGTTCATTTTTCTTTCAGATTGTACCAGCCAGACTTAACTGTGGAATAAAACTAACGAAGAAATATGTATAAATATTTTATAATGCATTTATAATGTACACCATTTTTTTTCTAAAGAAACAGCACTTCTGAGACATTCTTGAAACAGATCAATAGGCACCACTTTAATCTTCAAGCTCTTATAGTTTTAGAATTTTTAGAGTGAAAACTTAGTGGAATAGGAAAAAAATATGTTTGACTGGTCCGATCTTACAACGCAGAAACAAAGGCAGGCTTATGTTTCAAAAAAAGTATTCAGTGCTCATTGAAACAAAAAGGAGAATGGTGGATAAGGAAATGAATATTCATCATTGATCTTGTTCATGTTTTGTAAATGTATCCTGCAAGCTGTCATGGTATGACTAAGCCTATGGTACCGTAGCCTGTGTTTCCTGGATTCAAATCTACAGGCCAGTGAAATTCTGTTTTCAGTATTGCTGCATTTATTCTGAAACAAAAAAAATGTTTTCATCTGATGGCAGTTTTCCAGCAGAACTAATTTTGAATAGATGTAACATAATAGACAGTACTTATATTTGTCAAATACATGAAATGTGTATATATTCATATATATTTGTGTCATGCTGGTTATGCAAAGATATTAAACCAAAATTTCCAACTGAACTTACAAGAAGGTTCTCATCTTATGTGTATGTCTAGAAAATTGTTAAGGATAATTATTAGTATGTTAGCTAACTGGCTGCACTGAAGAAGTCTGAATAGCTTCATTTCTAATTTTTGAAATATTCAGTGCTATTGGTCAAGATTCATTTTGGTCCAGTACCACAACTGTTGGTCTCTGATAGTGGATATGCCCTGGCTTCTGGAAGAATAGGATTGTTGAATAGTACGAGATTAAAATAGGAGAAGTTGTATTCTGGATTTGGTGACCTGAAGGCAACTGAAAGTAGGTACTCAGTCATTTGTTTCTTTCCTCAGGTGCTTCAGGCACCTCCATCATCACATCAATCCTTTTAATGTGAATAATGTGAATATTCCCTGAATATGAACACTTTCATAAGAATGGACTGGAAAATGTTGCTTCTTACACAGGCCATTTCCTTGAAAGCAATTTGGTGGTTGGATTTTTTTATTTTTAAAATATTTATTAGTGGATTGTTAGCAGTCGTCTTCCTTGGTTCCATGCTAAGAGGTTGTTTCTGGGTAAGACAGATGGTTATCAAAACTTCTTAGTTACAATGAAAGAATAATAAGATATTTTAGCTATAGCTATGCAGCAACCAAGGAAATTCCCTGTAGCTGCTGCAGAATGTAGTTGCTCAAAATTTTTGGTTATAGATAATCTGAATTAATTCAGGCTTCCTTTTGTAGAAGGTTCCAGATATTTAGTTTCATATCTGTTTAAAGCCCCTATACTAAATCTTTGCTACACTGGTGTTATCAAATACTAGATGTTTTGCTCATCTTATCAACAGTTAGAAACACTGTGAAGAGAAACAGTTCTAACCTTCAGGATTTTTTCTCCCTACAGCAAGGAGAGAACAGAATCTGAGTGTGTGCTGTCAGCTAGGATGTAGTGATCATGTTTGGAGCAGCTGTCAGTGTTTCTGTCTGGAGAAATGGGGAAAAGTTGAGACAGAATGGTGGTGTTTCTTTCCCCCTGCCCCTCCCTTCCTCCCTTGGTTCTGCTCATTGTTTTAAATTTGTAGTGTCCTTCCCGGATATATCCTTTCTGACTCCTCTGCTGTAGAGGAATCAAATTAAATTTCTTGGCATGCCAGATTTTAAATCAACGAGAGGGCTTGAGAGGTGGGAGGGAATAGTAGCACAGAATGAAGGCACGGTGTCAGCTTTTACATACTCAAATTTTCAAGTAGCTTATTTTTACACTCAGTATTCAGTTTCAAAATAAACAGAAAATGATGCTTTTGCCTCAGTTCATAGATCAATTTGCAATGCAGGGTGCATACGAGTAAACAGGACAGCCAGCAGTACAGAGAAATAGAAATTTTATTAGCAATATCACTGCAAGGGAAAACAATGCCTTATCTCTGTCAACAGCCCTTACATTTCTCCCATCAGCAAATCATTATTCACTTCTCTCATTCCCTTCTCAATGATCAGCTTTAAAATGGTAGAGAAGTTTCACTTATCGCAGCCTGGAACTTTCTTGTGAGGGGAAGAGGAAGGGCAGGCAGTGATCTTTTCTCTGTGGTGACCAGTGACAGAACCCGAGGTAATCGCCTGAAGTTGTGCCAGAGGAGGTTTAGGTTGGATATTAGAAAAAGGCACTGGAACAGGCTCCCCAGGGAAGTGGTCACAGCACCAAGTCTGACAGAATTCAAACAGCATTTGGACAACACTCTAAGGCACGTAGTGTGACTCTTGGGGATGGTCCTGTGCAGAGCTAAGAGCTGAACTTGATGATCCTTGTGGGTCCCTTTCAACTTGGTATATTCTGTGATCCTACTTTGCCAATTGCAATTTATAGTTCTGTTAGGAATTAATTATAATAGGAATCTGACACATAGTTCTTATTGTCTTTTAGAGAGCCACAGTGAAATTTTTTCCCTCTTCTTGTGCTTGCTAAGAAGTTCACTCCACCAGGCCATCAAACTTCTGATTTTGATGTCTTCAATTATTTTTTTCGTTAATTTTGGTAGAAACTGAGTGGTATTGTGCTGTGACCAAAATGCTTCAAAACATGATTCAAAGAGAGCTTACAGCACCAAGTGACGGAATACCAAAACTACTCTTGAAAAGCACCTGAAAGTCTTCAAAACAACTGTGCAACCTGTCCTTTACTCATGTTATCTCTCTTCTAGTAAGGCAAAAAATGTAAACTGCTGTGTATATCATACTAAAGGGTATTTCTGATAAAATATTGGACTCCAATATGTGTTAAACTTTATTAAATTAGCCTGCACTTCCATGTATTGATTTGAAACTTCTCACTTTTGATCAATAAGGCAAAGAATTGCATTTAAAGTCCTTGAAGTAATTATCAAATTCACTATTTCTTGGTGGTTATAAATAAAAAGTAAATGGTTCATGTATCATCAAGAAAGGTTATTAAAAAAAGAGAGAGATTCATTAGAAGCAGTTGTGTGTTTTTATTTTTTAAATTTATGTTAACATATATCCCATCTCAATTAGCAGATTCCAGGAAGAAGAGATCAGAGCAAAAGAATAGGACCAGAAATGTAAGAAAATTAATGTAATGCATGGAATTTTTCCTGAACTGCAGCTTACTGCCTAAAAATGCCTAAACCAGTGGAGTAAAAATAACTTTAATAAAATCCACCCCCCCCCTTACAATCTGCAAAGGTTGTCAAGCAGTTTTGCAGATTATATGCACCATTTGAATATATTATTACTTTTACTATTAGGAGCATTTATCTACCCTACCTTGTCTGAATGGGACACAATTTCACACAATTTTTGCTCCTTATGTATTACTGAATGTTCCAGGAGAAACAGAAGTGGTAGCATGATTCTATTTTTCCCTCTTAGTTACATGCCTTTTTGACCATGAACTATTTTATTTGCTTTGGAGCTCAATGTAATTTTTGCACATATGAGCTGTTCTAATGATTAAAGTGTAAGTCTGCCTTGCAAATAAAAGTATTATTAATAGCTAAATTTTATAAAGACTCATGTGTAAGGAAAAAAACCCAAAATTTTGGATCTGTCCAGAAAGTAGTTTTCTATCCTGAAAAAATGAGAAATCTAAAATATTTTCTTGTTTCACATCAGTATGAAGTAGCAATCTGTTAATTATTTTTGTCAGCAAATAAGTGTACTTCATAGCCTTCAACCTACAGTGTTCTTTTGTAGTATCTGTTGTATGGAATGCAAGACAGTTGCCTGTGCTGTGATTTTTGATTCCATTGTTTATTGGAAAAGGTCACACACTATATACCTTCAAGTTCTGAAAATTCGTAGGGGTGCTCTTTGACTCTTCTCTCTTCCCAGGCTGTTGAGGGGAAAAATGAGAAATACCGAAGTGCTTTAGCAGGCAAGCTCCACTCTCTATCTCTCTCACTCCCCAAAAATTCCAAGAAAAACAAATCCAAATCAAGGTAATGGAAATCTTTTGATTAGCTTCAGGGAGGTTTCTATCAAACCAGTAATCAGAAATATCATATAGCTGAAACTGGAGGGTTAATTAAGGTGGCATTGAATTTTTAAAAAACCAAACATTTAACATTGATGTGCTTATTGAAAGTATTTTTAGTTGCTGGAAGTGGTGAGAAACTGAGCATTGTGTTAAATATTGGGATTTGTGCTAGTGTAACTTGGATGACAACAGGTGTTCAACGTGTGAAGTTGAACACATCTTTTCATTTTTATTCACTTTAGCATAAAATTAAAAAATTTATCAAATTTAATTTACTCAATTGCTCTAGCACATATATTCGCTTCAGGAAAGCATTCCATGGAATCCCTGAGTGAGGCAGAGGTTTATCACGAGTGCCTAGAAAATATATTTTGAATTGAGTCCTTGGTGGCTGAAGAGTACATGGTTACTGTGAGAACAAATCTACCTGGAAAGCCACTGTGAGCATAGGAATAAAAAAGAACTTTCTGTAGACTACTTCTTCATAGGCTGAAGAATTCCAAAGTTGTACCCAAATCAAACTGTACCCAAATCAAGAAGGATTACATTTATTTTTTGTATCTGACTTAAAAAACTTTTGCATATATTTATGCTAACATGAAGTAACGTGCACACTAAACCAGAGTTACATCTAAACATGCCATTGTATTTCAGAGAGAAAAAATGCCGTTGTATTTCAGAAAGGAAACAAAAAAGAATACGAAAAATAGCAAGCAAAAAACTGTGTGGCAGGGTTGAAAGGTTGGTTTTTATTGCTCATTGATGTTTCTTTTCATATGCATTAGGAAGGAGAGCATAAGTGTTGGGCATTCTTCTACAGCTCTGCTAGATCCTGTTAAAATCTGACATGTGCACACATTCACTTGTCTGAATTGTTTTGTTTTCAAAAACAGTACATGTACTTATGCCAAATATAGTCAAACGAAAACTTACAAGAGAAGTAATTCTGACAGGTAAACTCATTAAACTCATTCCTGAGGTGATTACAGTTCAAAACTTCCTATGTGGTTTTTATTTTGCAAATCAGACTATGCAAGTCTAGAGTGCCTCCTGAGAGATATGAATCTTCAAATTCAGGGCAAAAAGGCAGAACTGTGTGCTTAACATGCACGGGAGAAAGACCAAAACACATAGTGAAATCTTGAGTAGTTCTGGTTCTCTGACTATAAAGAAATAGTGATTCAATAATTCTATGAAATGAGGTATCCAGTCATGAGTATTCTTTGGAGAATCATTTTCCATATGATGCTGTTTCTAATGCAGTTGTAGCCTGTCATTTCAGGGTAGGCAGTACAACCTTTTTCTTGCTCACTGGGCCAAAATTGCATTGACTGTGATTAGGATGCAAATTGGTGCAGATGCTCTATGTAAAAAGGGAATTATTTCCTAGGTGATATAGAGTCACTTTACTGCTGCTTCTTGGTTTAGTTTATTTTAGTATTTTTTCCAGGGCTGAGATTGCAATCCAGAACGTTTGCTAAGTTTTTGGTGAATTACTAGGCTGACCTATAGTCAGTTCTTCAAGGCTTTGCATGTTGAGTACCTACAATTCAGTTGCTAGCTTGGGTAGATGAACTTCAGCTTTTCTTTAGTGGGAAAAAAGTGCCTTTTATTTGTCTTTGCAGGTCTTGAATATATACAAGGTTTACTTTTTAGATTTTTACAGGCCAGGATTAGTTAAAGCCTTTAGCTTGCTCTGTAGTAGATCCTCTTCAGTTTCATCAGCTGGATTTATGCATCTACCTTAGGGATTTATACTGACACAACTAATTTTAGAGTCTTATTCACCCTTACAAATTCTTTAGGTTTTGGAGTCAACATATTTCAAACAAACTCATCAAACTGAAATAGTTTTTTGGAGGTGCCATCTTTTGTCACTGGTACTAGAGGATACCTAGGATGACAGGATGAGGTGCTCACGTTGCTCAGCTTCGTGCCAGTTCTGTTCAGTGCTTCTGTGAATGAGATTTCCTGTTCCCCACTGGCAGCCAGGTAGTCTGGCTCTCTGTTATCCTAGTCTGTCTTCTTTCTTGGTGTTCCATAGGTTTCGCTCAAAGATTCCTAATGCACAGCTGGAAAATATTGAATAATTTTAGCAGTCTATCTGGGGAGATACGAAATGAGAAGTTGAATCATTTTACTTCAGTTGCCAACACCACCTCTTTAAACAGTTGTCACCAGAAACGAGTGTTACTCACTGCTAAAATTTTAAGATCAGTTTGTGTCATAAAACACCTCTGATTGCTGTTGGTAAATTTTGGCTTTGCAGTAACAGTCATTATGTGATATTTGTTGTCATAATGGTTTAACATACATTTGCCATTGTGGCTTATTGATCCTTTTTGATTAGAGGGGAGTTTTAGCAAGTGAAGGGAGGTTTATTAGTGATATTTTCTGTGTTGCTTCTCAGTAGTTCATAGGGAAAAAACTGTGAAGTTGCTGAGAAAGTAATTAGCAAGATATTTTAATGAGGCTATGAATATGTATAGCTTCCTTAGACATTTACAGGTGCAAAAAGGAAAGCTGAACTTGTAATAGAATTGTTGCTGCAGAACAAATGCATGGTCGTCTTTCAATATCTGATTTGGAACTGTTAAACAATTTAACTAGTGGCTTGTAAAGGCACGGGAACCTCAAAGACTGTCACATTTCACGATGTACTGAGAGCAGTTAGTGAATCTAAACAGAAGGGATAATTAGACAACTGCAGAGAAGGGAGGTAAAAGGCAAGATCTCAGTACTCACATAACCAAAATTATATTAATTGTAGTTGACTGAAAAAATAACTAGTTCATGCTATTGCAGTACTTTTTTTACTTTTGTTTTGAGGGAAAAAATTAATTTTATGAGATACAACAATCTATATTTGATGTCCATCACTGACTTTTTAAACCTCACTGAATTTCACATTTTTGATTGTATACATATCTTAGAAATACAATACTGTGGTTTAAATCCCACAAATGATATTAAGAGCATAGTTTCTCTCTCACAGCTAAAGCATACAGTGTATTTTAGCATATATATTTATCTTGTTTTAGTGCCACAATAAAGTATCTATTTTGTAGTAGCTGTATTTTTATGTTAAAATCTTTGCAATTGTGCAAAGTTGGAATTGGCTTGCTCTTGGCTTATAAAACCAGAGATTAATGATTCCACACACTATTTATTACTTGCTTTATTCATGTCACTCTTTAGAATAGAAAACATTCTCTCTGATGGTTAAATATCAGTTAAAGCATTTTTCATTTGAAATTAAATTTTTTGTCCACCACTATTATCTGAACAGTTCTGATTTTCTTACTTAATGTAAAAGGACTTTTCCCTTCTCCTTGTAGCAATAAAATACTGGTTAAATTCAAATAAATTTCAAACTTATCTTTTACTACTATTGCCTTTAGGAAAATTAGCACTTTTAAAATTATAAATTCAATCCTACTTTTATAAAAAATATTTGGATGGATGTCAAGAAAATATTGTCTGTTTTGTGCTGAGAGCTGAATGTCAGTAGTGGCAGTGTATGATTTTTGCTTTATAAGATTCTTTTTTGTAACAAAACTAATTTTTTAGGTTTCTTTCCCCCAAAATCTTTTTTTCCAAATTATTCACTATACACAACTGAATGATTTGATGCTTTAATCAGTCCTCACTTATTCTTTTTTCTCTGCTCATTAGTTTTGCACTGTCTGATGATCCACCTTCCCGATGCTATCTTCTGGTGAAAAAACTAAGATTTTTATTTTCCTTGAGAAAGAAAAAGCAAAAAGAAAATATTTAGCCATATTAATTTTCATAGTATAGTAGTACAGACAAAGTAAACATTGTTGATTTAACTTGATGAGTTTACTTTCATTCTTTCCTGACAGTTCCTAAGATCAATGAATGAATTGAAATGCATGAATTGAAAAAAATTTATAACAAAGTGGAGAATTCTATGGCAATGTTCAGTTTGCTGCCAGGGGGTTACAGTCAAGGTCAACGAATTCTTTCCAAAAAATTAGACAGCAACTGCAGGAAACTACCTCCTTTGGAGGCAAAGTGATTTTGTTTTATGTACCTGGAAACTTTGGTATAACATGTGTTATTACTCATATCCAAATTAATATTAAATCAGCCAGAAGAAGGAATCAAAGTATATATGTTGGCTTTGAACCAGTTGTGAGTCTCTAGGTGCTTGTTTTACTTGCATCCCTTGTTGATGGTTTTATTGGTTCTCTCTTATCACCACTGTCAGCAGTGTTGTTCTGTTCTTATTACTCCACTATTGCCTATTTAGTGACAGAAATTACTGTGTTCTTTAACTTGCTGGAAGACAAGAAGAAAAGTGGATAGATTAGGAGGTTTGTAGAGTTGAGCCTGGGAGAGGAACAAGATACTTTCTTTTCCTTCTGGTCTTAAAAAACCTGGCAGATGGGAAGATGTTTATTATTATTCACTGCAGTGGCCAGTCTGCTACTAAAATGAGTAATTAAAATGGCCATCCAAGTGCACTACATCACAAAGTGTTTGCACCTCACAGGGAAGATGATGGGGCACACTAATAGTTCTCTGTGTGTGAGAGTTGTAACAGTAGCTAGGCAGAAATGTCTAATAATTTCAGATTTTTTAAAATCTGTTTTGAAGGGGTCTTTATTTTCCATAGAAAATATTTTTTCATGTTTGCTACTCTATTGAAACTGGGAAGGCAGGGGGAGTATTTTTAATCTTGTGCATATTAGGAGCAAAAAATTGAACATTTTTTTTTTTAAATTTCATCCTTTTTATCAAGGTTAATAGCAAGAGTTTTCAAAACTAGATCAATATTTCTATATTCTGACCCTGCACAGAACCTTCACTTTCAGCTTTTCGTGTGCAGTTCTTTGTAGGGACAGGTAATGTCAAAAAATTGTGTCCAGAGTATGATGCAGAGTCTGCTTCAGTGTCTGCAATACTGATTGATGCAGGAGAGGAACAGTTTCATGACCTCTAAAGAAATAAAAACTTGAGTTTTTACAATTTGGGATAAAGAAAAATGGTCAGTAGAAGCCTCAGAGATTGCATGAATCATGCACAAAGAGGGAGCAGTTGCACACACTCTGGACAAATGGATGTGTAAGAAGTTTTGGCAGAACTCATTTAGAGTGATGTACAAAACTGAGCACTTAAATGACGGAAAGTGAAGCCAACTGACTCCTTGGCTTTGAGTGATGACTGTTTCAGGAATAAACTGTGAAAACATTCTGGACTAAGAAAGGAGTAATCAAAATTTTCAAATTGCAATGGACAAAAGAAGAAGACTCAAACTAACCTTAGTACTTTCAAGTATTGTTACCAATAAAAAAAAATAAATTTCATGGGCAGAATTATTTTTGTTAATAGTGAATCCAAAAGTGATTGATTGTGCTTGATTGTTTCTTCTAAGGGTTTATTGCAAAATAAGGCTCTGGGTGTATCAATAGGCCTCCCTATTCTAAATTTTAATGGTTACCATGAAAAGAATATAATCGAATGTGTGATGAAAAGACTGTAGAATTGCTACCATGTATAGGTATATCTATACCTATACTTCTAAATTACAAAGGCATTTACATCATTTGTCTATTGATGAGATTTTGCTCAATAACCCAAAATCAATTCCTGCATGGTAATTGCTGAGATTAGCCAGTTCATCCAGATGCTTAAATTCTCTTTAGGTGCATAGATAAGATGGAAAGCCCATAATGTTTTTGGTTTACATGTCTGGTAGTATTTTCGAGACTATTTTTCACTCAATCATAATGAGTGACAATTTCTGTAGAAAGTGTGTGTAGAAAAACTTAATTTCATTTTATTAAGTGTCTCTGCTGTTTAGAATTCATGATCTTCAAGCTACCTGGCTTCCTCTTCCAATATGGTGGACAAGCTTTGTGGAGAAGAAAGAAAATTTCACTCCTGACTTTCAACAGATTTCAATACTCATGCATAGCCTTTCCATAAGTGAGATACAGAAAAATTAGGGAACTGCTGTAGAATGTGTAAGTAAGAGGCTGAAAAGGCTATCTGAGAGTGGTTATCTGTTTTTCACAAATTGAAAAGAGAAGTAAAGAAAAGTTTCTCAAGCTAAGTAGTATTTGTTGTTTTCATTAAGGCTTTGGACAGCAGAATAGAGAATGCCCTTATTAAATTTGCAGGCAAAAAAAATCCCAAACCAAACAAACAAGCGTAGGACAATTACAAGAACTTGAGAAGACTAGAATGTGAAATGTTGATTGATTGGAGCAATAGCATGAGACAGACACAATGTAAATCAAGAGAAAGGAAAAGTTCCCACATGTGACTATAATTAGCTATGTGCATGCAAGATGGGGAAAGATAGAAAAGAAGAACTTCTAAAGAAGACAACCTGCAGCTTTTAGAAGATCAAAAGCTATGCAAGAGACAACAGTGACTTGGTGCCTTCCCTTGTGATAAAAGGTAAAAAATTTAAACTGAACCAGGGAAAGTGCTTGCTAAACTATATAAAATGGGTTTGGAAACACTAAGGGTAGTCCAGCTCTGAAACAGAATGGTCATCATTGTAGATTTTTTGGCATACAGTGACAAATAAAGTACAGCAGTGGTGTAATGTTCATTAATGATTCATATTTTCTATGGTTCTCAGTCAAGCTGCTATTTCTTTGTAAATGCTGCTCATATGTTAAACATACGATCTTCTGGACTGCTTATGATGAAAAAAGGACAGATTAATTCTCAGTATATGAGGCAACATATCTGAAACAAACATTTTCCCATTATTGTGAAGATTACTGACAAAATTGATTTGACATTTCAGATGTTTCTAAAATTTCTTTGTTATAAAGATGAAAATTTGGGAAAGATAAAACTGGCTCATAATGCCTCTAGGTACTTAGCCCCCTTGTTGTTGCACCTGTGGATGTTGTATACATTTACCTAGTTTATCTGTATGGAACCATAAAACAGGTGATTGACTATAAGGATAGCCCCAATTAAACATGCAAGTAGTTTCAATGGAATCAGAAGAACTGGTTCACATGAAAAGTCATTAGTAGAGCTTAGCTCTGAATTCTGGTCTTTTAAACCTCAGAAAAGCTTTAAACCACAAATTCTTTCTGTCCGTATTATGGGAGTGGAAGGTTCTCATCTGTCATAGTTAGATAATTCTTAAATATTAACAACCGAGGCACTGTAAAAGGGCATCCTGCATAGCTAGATTGCAACTGATGAGAAGAATTCCCAATATTTACAGGGATATTTATAACCTTATTCTTAAATTATTAGTTTAAGTTAATGGAGTTTTTTTGGTCTGTTGAAGTTTGCAGAAATCCTGAATATAAGTTTACTTTTTCACATATGGAGCACAATGAAGAGAAATGAAAGAATTTGCTCATTGTTTTCAGTTGAGTTGGGCTTTGGGAGTGGTTCCATTGTCTTTTTGTATATCTGTGTGTAAAGCTAATTGTGCAGGCAAGTCACAGTCAAAACTGCCTCCTCTTGTGAATGGAAAATGGAGAATATTCACATAGTAATTTTAAGATTATACTTTCAGGATTTAGATGGTTGTGAAAAAGATGGAATATTAAATCAAGAGAATAACACAGATATAACAAACAGCCACATATAAAATTGTCAGGATGATTTTCTTTCAAAAGAAACCCTATCCTTCTTGCTATTCTACTTCATTCTGCTTCTTTTTGCTTCAGATGCAAAATGACCTAATTATTGGTATAGGTGGAAAGGCATTCGGAGTAATTCTACATGATGACTACGCACTAAATGCTGGATGCTTTATAGTATCAAGCAGACTTATCAAACAGGATAATGGACAACAGAATATGGGTGTGAGATATGTTCTACCCTTGGCCAAGACAAGAAGAGGTTAATTAGGTGCTCTGGGAACAGAAAGAAGGACCATCCTTTTCCTGTAAACACTGTCCAATGCCCATGTTCTAAAGGGAAGGCGTTATTGTGTTTGCTAATTAGAAATATGAAAGAAAAGAAAGAAGCCAGTTAAATTTGCCTTTGCACAGGAATGGGCAGAAAACTTGTAACTATTTGTGGAAGAAATGAATGTTGCTCTCTTTAGCAGGAAAATTAAAGATTGCCAAGAGTTGTAATTTGGTCATAAAGAATAATGACCTGCCTATAACTTTAAAGATGAAGTATGGAGTGTTCTTCACTGAACATGGAAACATTGTGCATGCTGGCATGTGATTTAATGCAGAAATATTTGAGGGATTTATGAACTTGCTGGGCAGCTGAAGGCGTGGCTTTGGATGAATGCATCCTTATGTATGCAGAAATCCTTGTGCTGATCCTTTTAATTATCCTTTACTGAATAAAACCTTTAAGATACAGGTTTCAGTATTAGTACTTTAAATAATAAGAAGGAGCAGTAATAAATTTCTCTTTCTCTGACCACTCCTAGGTCATGTTACAGTCTGGTGACATTGCCAGTAGATCAGTGCATCTTGTTGAGTTACTAGGGTGGCTTTGATGCTGATGACTTCATTACCTACTTTTTAAATCTGTCCAGAGGTTTCCTAGTCCATGGAGGTGATGAAGTGCTCCCTATTACAAATCATCCAACTAGCTTCATCTCAGTGCTTCAGATGGCACTGGAGAGGAGAGATATGGAAGCCAAGCCCTTACCAAAAGACTAATGGTTCATTTCAGTGCACCGTAGTCAGAACATGCCTCTCCTGCAGAACTGGTTTATTTTCATGGCCCACACTGACAGGCTGGTAAAAAAACTGTGGTCTGTTTGTCAAAAACACATAGTGATCTGTGATCTTCTACAAGTTACGTTCTGCACACTGTGCATAACACTTGAAAATACTCTCTTTTTTCCTGCAAACAGACAATGTGAAAGTAAAGGAACTGAGAGAATCAGCAGCTTGTATTTTAAACTAGACTATTGCTATCTGAAGTGTAGCAAAGATGCCTTTCTTATCTCTTCTGACAACTAAGGACAAAAGGCCGGTTACACAGATGTCAACACACTACCAGCTCAATTGTAGAGCTTTTCTTCTTGTGAAGAGTGCCAGACTTTTTTTTTTTTTTCCCAGAATTGTTTTCCTTTTGCTAATTATTTTATTTCTGTGTAATTTTGGCAAAACATCCCAAGTGTGTAGGATGGGAAAAGAAACTAAGGTTCCTACATATTTACAAATAGACGAAGTTGGATCCAGTGATGGACAAAGTATGGTTCCGTTAACAATCCTACTTCCATTCTGTAAACTGTCCTGTTTCCTGAATATGTCATAGCTGACAGCAAAATTTTCTCTTCCAAATCTGTTTAGAAGATTTTTTTTATTTTAAGGTTGCATTTAACACAAGTGATACAAAAAAAGATAGCTCACTGAGAGATACTGTCTTCAGATCTGTAGCTTATAAACAAAAAACTCCTTGCTGACATAATGTGCAAAGTATTCAGTTGCTGAATTAATGATTCAATTAATGGAGCAGTTTTGCGTTAGTGGCTGCCTTCTATGAAAGTATTACTTGGCAATTGGTACAAAATTAGCAGACAGCAACTCTGGAGTGGGATTGCCCAGAAAATAAACCCGTTTTGTTAAAAATGATGAGGTTTTGATCCTTCTTTGGTATACTGAAATGAAAACGATACTTTCAAAATGTGAGCATTAAAGACCTGATGGACTGTGTGAGAAATTTTCTTTAGTTTATGCTAGGGAATAATTACACAGAGAACGATGGTAGCAAGTGTCTCTTAATTGCTGTTAAATGTTGTCCACTTCATATATACTAACCATTAATTTTCTCACACAGAAATAAAATGTTTCAATGAGAAAGCAGACGGGAGCCTGGGTTCCTAGGTTCTGGGGAATTGTCCGTGACAGCAAATGTACCAGCTGAGATGAACAAGTCTCTTATGTTTTTGAATAGAGCTCTCATCAGGGATCTGAAATCTTTCTAACAAAAGTAGCTATAGCTAGTACTCCATTTTGAGATTTTGGATTATTTTTTTCTGTAGAGATAGATTCAAAATGGCAAACAACACTGCAAACAGGTATTATAAAAAGCAATGACTGTAAAATTTAAGACATAAAGTACAAATATATGATATGTAGTTGTGAGGTGGTAGTCTTCCAGTTTTCTGTTCTTTACAAATGCTTTGGTTAGGAGTATCGAAATAAGGATTACCTTCCTCCTTTTGAGAGTGAACCAGCCTTGGCAGGATCAGAAGCTGGATCTACAAGGACCACCAATGGCTCCATAGATTTACTTTCCAGCACAGAACTAAGTAATTTCATGGAATCTTATGTTCTATATGTCTTTTTGGATGTAAAAAGGATCTCCATTCCAACAGCAAAGCTTTTCAGGGCTTTAGCGTTGTCTTCAATGTGCCAGGTTTTAACTGTTGTTTGTTTTTGTTGTCTTGCCAAATGCCAAATGAATAAGCAACTGGTAGTTACTTTGGAAGTCTACCATTACATCCATTAGCTTTTGAATTTTGAGCTAAAGACTTTGTTGTGTTGATTAATGTGTTGTAGCAGATGAATGTATGACTTTCAGTGTCTTCTGGACTTTCACAGGCATAGTGACACTCGCAGATGCAAGTTCATTTCTATCGGGCTTATTATCACCAAACATAAGCAATCTAACATCTGTCTGAATTGTCAACACTTAGGGCATAAACAGTTGTTTATGCAATACTACTTTCTGTTATGCATGAGAAAGATTTAGAGGTACTCAACGTCTGAATTCTGTGGCGACTGCTTGCGTTTATAACTTTAGGTTGTGATCCTGCCAGTTTTCTGATTCAAGGTCTTAAAATGGGTGAATTTTCCAATAATAGCCTGAGATTGAATGCTTATCAGCATTCATTGGCATATTTATGAAAAAGCATTTCGGTATGGAGCTAGTACAAAAGCTCGTTTAAAAATCTATGTTGTGTATATGTCATGCAGTATTTGCTTAGCACTAATTCTGATCAGTGTTTCAAGAATATGACGTTCAAATGACTCCATAACTTCATTTAATTTTCTGGACCTGCCTATTTATTCTATTCTTATTTTGGTTTCTAGTCCCAAGGTGAGTTCACAGTGCATGTTGATTAGAACCATACAGCACTTCTAATAGAATGTCCTATTGCCCTGACATGAACAAGAACTGCTATACATTTGCATGGTTCTAACAGTAAACATTGTTCTTAGCTACACTACTCAGGATTGAGTCTGGCACAGGAAAATTAGATACAGACCTAAAGTTTGTTACAGGTTTTCACTGTCAATTTATATATCTGTTGTGGCTTTTCAAGGAGGAAATCTCGAAGGATCTGTTTGGCAATGCAAAGTAGTATAGAATCTTATTTTTGCAGTTTTCAGTTTCTATTTTAATGGTCACTTTCCATCACAGAATAACTAACTAAAGATATTATTAAAATAGTATACTGAAATGTCAGTTGCTGGAGGATAAGCAGACATTTGGAAATTATACTTCTGTGTAAGTAAAGGTTACTGAATATGATTTTTTTTCCCCTTGAATTCTTTAATATATATTTTATTTTTCTTCATTATTTAACATCCCAAGTAATATATTCTACTTTCTCTGACTTTCAAAGCTTTTCTGTGATAATCATACTGTACTTAACAACTAGACTACCAGGTGACTCTGACTGTGACCTTTGGAAAATGTTTATGGAGAAAAAGTTTTGCCTTGTATTCATAGAAAATGGTACAAGCTGAAAAATCTTAAGTACCCAGTGACATTGAGTCCTGAATTTGCAGCTTGTATGAAAACAAAATTTCTGACTTATAAAAGGGTTTGTTTATTTATTAAACGCATTTTTCTGAGTTCAGTATTTTGCAGAGTGTTGTATGTGTGGTATACTGACAGCCATTCAAGCTTTTTTACATAAAAATATAAAAAAAGGCACAAGATACAAAACGTCCAATACATGCTGTGATTCAGTAGAATTTCAAATGCATTCTTACCACTGAAGAGAAGAAAGCAACTCTGAGCACAAATCAAGGGCTCTTTATTTTGCCAGTATTTTTGCAGTGCTGAATTTTGTAGCTATTCTATATATTCCAACATTCAAATGGCTAAAGGGCAGCTAAAGTCTGACAAGTAATTTTAGAGCAGAAAGAAAGACATGTGATAGGATACCTGGCATAAGAATCTTGTACACAGGTGTAGAGCTAATGTGTTGACCACATCTGGATTAAGAATAGAAGAGGAGCCTGGAAGAGTCAGTCTGGAGATCAGTTCATCTAACCCAGTATCCTGTCTCTGACAGTAACCAAAAGCAGATGCCTAGAAGAGTACAATAACATAAATATGTTCCCCATAACTATTCTTCTAGCATCCTTTGCAGCTCAAGGGCTTGTGGAAACAGCTGTAGTTTCTCTATTTTATAGCACTAGCAGGTATGTCTTCTGTGAACTTTTCTAACCTCTCCTGGAAACCCTCTAAACTTTTACACTCTGCAGCATCTTGTGGAAAGCAGTACTGTAGCTATTCACACTGATTGTGTGAATAGCAACTCTCTTTGTTTTGCACTGTCTTCCTCACAGATTAATTTCACACCTCCAGTTCTTTTCTTGGGAGAGTGAATGGCAAATCAATCCTTAGACACACTCTCAATGACACTTCTGATCTTACAGAACTCTGTCTTCCCCTCAGTCATTTCTTTTTCACTCTGAAGAGCTCCTATACTAGTTAGTCATTTTTGATGCAGAAGCTGGTCTCTGTCTTTCACTGACCTCATAGTCTTTACCGAAACTTTTCCAGCTCTGCTGCAACCTGTTTGAGATGGGTAGCTCAACATGACATGCATTATTAAAGGTGGAGGAGAATTACGTATTTATAGAGTGGCATTATGACATTCTTTATTTTGTCCTATTTTCCCCTCTGATTCCTGGCCTTCAGTTTGCCTCATAAGCCTCTCCTGAGCTCTGAACTTGTATTTTCGCTTTCTCTACTTAGTGAAAGTGACCAGCTCAAAGACCGCCATTGTGCATGAAAAGTTAAATTCTTTTTCCCTTCGAGGGAAGTCTTTTTCCCATAAATTCATGATTTTATGCTAATCAATACTGAGTTTGATTTTTTTTGCCATTTTACTGGTTATTCACTTTCTGTCAAAAATGCCTGTGTAATTGTTTGTGTTTCACACAGTCAGCTTTACTTCATCTACAAGAGGTTAGGAAGGCCAGGAAAATCTGTCTCTTCACTGTGTACTTCTTTCTGAGACTATTAGTATGTTGCACAATATAGATGATGGTATGTATCTCTCTTGAACTCCACTCGAGATCTCCTTCCACTTTGAGGACTAAGCATTTATGCCTGCCATTCTGTTTCTTCCTTTTCCCTTTCCCCTTCTTCCTTTCCTTTATTTCCTTTATTCCCTTTATTCATTCAAAGTCCTTCCATTTGATTCTTTGGCAATACACCTTCCTCAGCTGTCTTTTTCAGAGGGCTGTATCAAAGTCAACAAGATTTCCTTTATACAAGTCCTTAGCAAAGCCTTCAAAGAACCCCAAGGTGTTTGTAAAAGCAGGCTTTCTTTTCACAAAACCTGTGTTGACCTTTCCCTCAGTTTTATCAGTTGTGTCATTATGGGTCCACTAGTTCCAACCTCCAGTGAAGTTTCTAATGATTTGTCTGATAAACACATCCAGATGTTGGCAAAAATAATGAATATTAAAACTCTGTCCCATTTCCGTCAGAAACTTAACGTAAAAATTATTAGCTCTCAGCTGTAAAGACTCCTAAAAAGGCAAAGTTAAGGATAGGAAGAAATGCAGACCATTGTTAAAATGGGTTAGAAATCATTCACTGTCCTTAATTCACACACTCTTTCACTACAAGAAGTAACCATTCCTTTCCCTGAATGCTAAATAAAAAGTTAAGGCAATGATGATGAAATATTTGATATATCAGCAAGTATTGGATACAACCCATGCAGCCTAAGAGAGATATAAATGTTGGCAAACAGTCCTTTGTGTTACAGCAGTGCCCACAGAAACACCTGCTGTCATTGAGATGTGGGAGAAGACATAGTTTATACCTGACATCTTGCAGTCCATGAAAAGATAATCCATGAAAAAATTAATGTTGTAAATGCTACCAAGACTCTTCAACCTCTGTTGCTTTCCAGACTGCTGACACATCTTATCTTTCCGGCTAAAATTACTAAGTGAATGAGTGTCTTTTACAGATCTCTAATGGATTCGAGGTTGAGAGCTGTGAATTTCTTTTTTTCAGCGTTACCTTGGCCTGGTGGGTCATGCTGCTTCAGCAGAAGTTCAACAGCCTTAAGGGAGGTTTTGGAAGGATGATTGTAGCTTCAGGCTTCATTAACTCTTTCATAGATTCTCCTGCAAACCCTAAGTTGCATCATCAGGCTATTCAAAACAGTGAACTTGTTTCCTAAAGAGTATAGATATACCCTAAATAAAGAGAAATCAAGTTAAACTTCTCTGTAGTTCTACATGCCTAATTTGTAAGACAATAGCTTACATAAAACAAGTAGTACATGTGGGTGGTTTCATAGAATCACAGAATCATAGAATCAGATGAATTAGAAAGGACCTCTGAGATCATCAAGTCCAAACCTTGATCCAACACTGCCATGATTACTAGACTATGGCACTAAGTGCCACATCCAGTCTCTTCTTAAACATCTCTAGGGACAGAGAATCCGCCACCTCCCTGGGCAGCCCATTTCAATGCCAACATACTAATTTTTTTTTTACCTTTATCTTTCTGTGCAGAACTTCATGTGCAATGTCTTAATGATAAAAAACTCATTCCTTCCATTTTTGCTAATTGGTTCCATATTGTAACTGTAAATACATTTCCTTTAGATACTCTGCATGCTTAATCACATGCTTCTGTGGCCGCTGTGTTAGAAAGAAAATAGCTCAGTCTATTTCCTGCCCTTCTTAGCTGAATATTAGTCTTTCTATCAGGTGAGTGGCTCCTCTTAGAACTTTTTCCTTTCATATGTAAAGAAAATTTGCACTACTGCCTCCTTTGACACTGGCAACATTTTTAATGGAAGAAGATACACTTTTTCTTTTGATGCCCCGCAGCAGGCTGGAAATGCAACAGTTTCATGACAAAAAGTGTTGATACAGTCAAAACTCACTCTGGCAGCAGAATTCTACTGCAAAGCTCTCGCATGTTAAGTTGCTATTGGCAGGTGTGATGCTGGGTAATGTATATTCCATGCTCTTGTACCCAGCTTAAAATCAGTGGAATTTTAGCTTTCTCCATGCAGTTCCAGAAAGGGAGAGAATTTAGGACACACAACATATAATCTGGGTTTCTGTATTTACTTGAAGTGCCATCTCCCTTAACTTTGTCTCATGACACCTTTATTCCTTATTGGATCTTGACCTTTGCCAGCCCCATTCTCTTAATTTCAAATGTCAGTCCAGCAATGTGAATTGGTTTGATTTTAAGTTACAAAAACATATCCTGCAAATTCTTCCAGAAAGGACCACTGGGTCATTCTCAGTGAAAACTATGCTAACAAAGTTAAGGGCAGTTAATAACTTTCAAAACTTTATGCTCCGGAGAAATACAAAGTAGAGGAAAAATTCGATAATCCCTTAGGATGATACATAGCATATTTTATTGTATTCTTTGCACTGTGTTGATTGCCCTTTTGCTCCAACACCTCCATGGTCTTGGAGATGATAGTCAAGTAAAATCTTACATGTGGGTCTAATGTGAATAGCCTGTTTTAAGCTACACGTCTGAAAAGATACCGTAATTATTAGAGCGTATATTCAAATCTATCATGATATCACATTGTATCACACCCGTTTTCAAAAGGACACACAGTCATGAGAAAAAAGCAAAACATAATCCTACGTAAAGAGGCAATATTTGTACTGAAATTAAATGACAAGAGTTTGACTTATTAGCACTTGTTATCCACTGCTGGAAGGGAAAGCATGAAGAAAGCCAGATGAGTAACAGAAAGAAGAATGGTTTTTAATTGAGCTTGGGAAAGAGAACCCACAATTGGTCTCGCTTTCAACTCTGTCGTTATGAGAATGCCTCCTTGCAGTAGACCATGACAATGTTGGGTGACCATCTCAGAGAATAATAAAACTGGCTGACGTTATAGGCAGTTGTTTTAGTTTACAGTTTTAATAACATTGCAACAAAAAGGTTATTATTTTGTGTGTATTTATTTATTTATCATCTGTTTATTTATTACAATTGTGGGCTTCAATTGCTGACAAACAATTCGTTGTCTGAGTTTGATTTATGGACTATGGAAGTAGGAAAAAAAGGGTCAGCTTTGATCTCATGCATGCAGTTGAAAGTTTAACCAATGTCTCTTTCTCAGAAGTGAGAAAGTGAGTTTCTGTTTTCTGAAACCTGTGTGTATTGAAGATTCAGAACCTGAGTGTCCTTTGGGATGCTTTGATTTTCCACTGAAAATTGGTGCTGTTCCTGGGAATAGTGTTGCATGGTTCTCTCTTCCCATCTGAATTCTGCAGTTTAATTTCATCTTCTTGTAGAAATCCCTGTTACTGTTGTGATTGCTCTATTTGCTCTTGGTGCTGTAGTAAAATGATAAAGGAGATCACTATGGATTGACTGCTACGCTACATACACAGCTGCTCTTGGATGTCTGGGAAAAACCTGTGCCATGTCCTATAAGATACAGATATGAAAACATCCCTAAATGCTATGGAATGTTTTCTGTAGAAGTTCAGAGTGGGTGATTGCAGTGATCCTTAGCTGTACCTTGTTTCGTTCATAGACCAATGTCAAGATAAATCTAGGCAACATAAAAGAACATCACTTACTAGTGTCCAAAAAAATCTACCTTTTTTATTTTGAGGATCTTTTTTTTTAAATCAGAATTGAATTCAAGCGTCAGATTAGATGGGTCACACAGTGGTGACCTGAATGATATCCTATCCATCGTAAGAGTTCAGCATGGCTTGTCAGGATTAATGTGTTGAGCCAGCATGCAAAGAATTATTGAATTAATCATCTTATTTGCTGCTGAGCAGTTAACATTATTGAGCACTATGAGCTTATTCAAGAAATCCAAACCTTAAATGTCTGAGTAGCTCTTGATTAATTTAGATGGTTATCAATTCAGACATAATGCTCAAGAAAGGAAAGGCTATTAGAAACATACTTTTCCTGTAAAGAGAGTTCAGCAAATTAGCACAATGTAGTTTTGATACATTTATATATGAAATTCTGTTTTAAACAGTTGCTTTCAATTACAAATCTTCTATTTGTTTTGAAACTACAACAAAGTTTTACAACTGACTTGTAAGTCAGTGAAGAAACCAGACAGTGCTTTCATGTCTTCATGGAAGCATGAAAGGCAGTACAGTCACTGCATATCAAAATGTTAATTAAGGGTGAAAAACTAGGGCCACATTAGGAGGGACTTTGATACACAAGGAAGCAACGAGAAATGCAGCTTCAAAATAATTTTGAAAGTTTCCCCTTGTATCATACATGGTACCATCTTGGTCCTGTCATTTATTTAAAAATGGGACAAAATATGCCCAATCTGACACTGATTCCTGCTCAGGAAGTTTCTGAAGGTCACATATAATTTAAAGGCAGAGAGGTAATTCCCTTGGACTCAGTGACACTATCCTGCACTTCTTTTTACCTAACCTACATGTTAGGTGAACACATACAGGACCTGTGTGTCTCTGCATCCAATGGGGAAAAATGAATGCCATCTGGGTGCAAAGTAAATCCTTTCTGGTGCCAGAGTGACAGACCGAGTTCAGTAAGAACACGTATAAGTGAAGTTACTTATGTGGTCTGATTTTCACAAAACAAGAATAGTCTAATATCATAGCAGGTATACAGGAGAACCCAGTTCTGTAGCCCAGCAGGCGTGATCCAAGGCATAGCCAGAAAATGTTAAAAGGCCATGGCCAGCCTTTGATTCAGTGCGAGGAACAGCAGGCGTTGTCACTTTATCCAGAAACACAGAGGAAGGAGAGGGAAACCTATGCCTATAAGCATTTTGTATAACAGATTTCTGGTTAAAGCCCTCTGGGCACTGGAAAACACAGGTTGTAGCATCTCCTCCAAATACAGGAACTGAAGCACAATTTCTTGCAGAATTGCCTAGTCCCAGTCTGAGTGGAAGAGACACCCCTCTTCTTGCCTCTCTTCAGGTCAGGCCCAGGCCTTTGTGAACAATGAGTTTTGTTAGTGCATATTTCTAGCCACTGGCCAGACAAGAAGCCTAAAACCTAGTGTCCCCTCAAGACTAGATGTCTATTTTCTAGGTGTTCTGATGTCATTGCCACAAATCTGTAAGGAGTCTGAAATCCTTGGCAGTACATAAATGCGAATGCTGCTTTTTCGTCAGACATCGCTGGTTAACATCATGGTGTTTCAGAAGCAAACCTAAGATTTCAGTAACCTGAGAACATGTTGTAAGGTACGGATTTGCCCTTCCTCTTTGTAGCATAATCTACAGTGTGAAGTGCTATATTTGGTATGTAAGGGAAAAACGACACTTTACACTGAGTAGGTTTGTTGAAGTAGACTTTGCTCTGCTTCACTTGTGCCATTGACTCCAGGATTTTTAAGAAGGTCTTGAGGACATTAACCTCTGATTCCAGAAGTAAACCTCTATTAACTTTAAATGTTTAAAATCCTAGTGAGAAACTGTCTTTGAGGCATCATTAAGGGTGTGCACAGTGTAATGATGGAAGCAGAAAGTTACAAAAACTCCTTTGGGTAAGCAGTGCTGTTTTCTGTGAATGTGAACACACCACATGCTGCCTTTATGACAAGTTTTTTTAATGTGTGTTTTAGTAGCTAAATCTTCAAAGCACTCAAGATCCTTGAAGACACTAGGTAGTGGATAAGTTAGCCAAGTGACCTTTGCAATTACACTGTATTCAGTCTTGGATAAACTTGAGTAGCAGTTGGCTGAACATTGGAATTTGAGAGTTCAATTCTGCCAATTCTTTTTTCTCTGTCCAGCTCTCTATTCTTCCTGTGTGGTTCAGTCTTTCAGTGAGGTCTGCATGGACTGATTCACGTGCCTGTGAATAGCTCTTTGAAGGATCATGGTTTTGTGAATTTCATGCAGATGTTTCTTTTGCAGAATACTGTTATAATTTGAAATACTGAACTGTTCTTCATTTGATACTTGTGATGTACACCAAAATGATATTGTGTTCCCCCAGATTCCATAAACAAAAAATTCTGTTGCTCTCATAAAAATAGTAGTATATGATATGTTGAATTTCATGGGTGTAATTCAGCACCCAGCTGCACAATGTGGCTATTTAATTAATATAATATATTCTTTTCCGCATGCTGCTGTATGATTAACAGTCCCCGCTGAGAAATGTACTGTAGGTACAATTGAAATGGATGAGCCTAATATACAAGGATATTTGCATTTCATTATGATGTTGTATAATTTCATTCATAAAATTTTATTGAATTAATTTAACATTATTTTCTTCATATGATCATAACAATAACTTTTGAACTAATTATGAGAAAGGTTGATTCAAAATACAGTCAAAAAACACTCAGGTTTTTCTTCAACTCACTAAAGCTCCAATTTTCTTTTGAAAATCAGCTCTTTTCCTCTAAAGTCTTTCAGGGGGCTTTGATGATCAAATGTCTCTAACATACTGTAGCTGAAGCAAAAGGCAAGATTCTTGTCCATTTTATTCTCTCATCTCTCTAATCTCTAACAATTTGCTAGAAGAAAGTAAGGGGAATTTAATTCTCAAAGCAACCATTAAGTTGATGGAAAGGTTCCCTGGTAGATTAATTATTTCTTGTGTAGAAAATGGTCCAGGCATCCATTGGATGTAAATGCAGAGTTAGTGTAATTTTCAGTTCTGTTGTTTGCAATTATGGATGTGATATGCTCAGCTACAGGACATGTATTCTTGTTTCAGAAACAGCCCTTAGGGACAATATCACAAATGAAGAGGTTCTGGAGAAAATCAGTTCTATCCATAGTGGTTCTTAAGTGGTTGGCTCTGCAGACAGATGCACACACTTTGTAGCAGACCAAAAAAACAGCATTATGGCAGAAAAAAAAGAAAATAATTCCCCAAATTTTAATCTCCTTCTCTAATGTGAAAGTATATAAATTTTCATTTTGTTTTTTGGTAAAATGAATTACCTTGACATGAATTTCCCCCTAGTGAAACTCATTCTTTGCTAGCAGCTGCCCCCAGGCGTCATCTGGACACCAAGCCATAGTAAGACAGTGATGACACTCAGGGCTCACCCCTCCAGGTAGCCTCCTCCGGGTGTGTGTCCACTGCTGAGCTGGCCGCCTGCACCTCTGCTTTCCGGACAGTGGGTGAAGTGAGCAGTGGACCTCGTCAAAGCATGCTCACATGTGACATCCTTTCAAAGGACATGCTGGCTTCAATGCAGCTTTACTTAAAGGCTTTGACCAAGTAGACTTGTGGTCTATTCCCATCAAATAAATATCTTGACAGGGCCAGCTGGATGACAGCATGGATGTCTGGGTAAGGATGAAACAGCAATGGCAACAGCCATACATCTCTGGTGGGGAGAAGTGTTCTGCTCTCTAACATCACCTGTCAGCATATTTTCTGTTGGGAACAAGGGAAAAGGTGGGGGTCAGTCGTCCCAGCATTTCTCACTACTTCTGAAGGTAACCTCTCTGCCTTACTGGCAAAGATTCCTTCATGGTGCAGCATTGTGGGTGCTCTGGTATACTTAGGATTTGTCTGCACGGCAGAGGTTAAATGAATAGAACTATTTTATTGTCTAGTGAGTATGTACGTGTTGCACCTAATTTCTGCCCTCTCCACAGGCCAAAATGCCAAGTTTAAGTGTACCAATGCCTATACAGTGGTTGATCTGTCTGTAGGAGATTACCTATACACAATTCCCCAGTCACCACCACTAGCACCTGTAGCTTAGTACCATATTTTGTTCTAACTTCATTTAAACTAACTTTTTTATGTGAATATACATAAACTGATTCTTCAGTGATGACTTATTGTTAGATAGTGGTTTGAAGAGCTCCCATGTGATGTGTAATTTCATTATATGACCAAGTGAAGGCAGATTTTTGCACTGTTTAAGGCCAAAAGAGATGATATCATATTATTTTTTTCTGAGGTAAATGCATTAATTATTAAATGAAACTCCACATCTTCTGAAAGAACTAGAGCACAGATATATTTCAAACTTGTAAAGTTTAATCTCAAAGGAGGAGAAAGAAACCAGAGAAACTTTTAGACTGATGGCTTCTGAGGGGAGCAGGAACTGTTAGCATAGTTTTAGCAGATGCAGAAAACTGAAAGTGATAGCAGAGCAGTCCATTTCATTGATTTGCCAAAGGTTTGTAAAGTGTTCTGTGTGCATTCAACTGTCAGGAAGATATAACAGAATCGACATGAGATCCCATTTTAACATGTATTTTGATAGACAAGGGTGTTTGTTGCACTTAACTCAGGTGTCATACCTGTGTATAACAAGGCTCTTGACTGATTATTATGCTGGTACCATTAGGCTGTATCTCAGAGGAGTTCTTAGAAGACTGCAACGATCTGAAGATCATTCAGGGGAAACAAAATCCTGTGCTTCAAAAGAGTTTGCTTAAAAAAAGAAAGTGGAAAGCTGACAGGCTAGCTTGATTATGTTTTAGCCCTTGGTTTGATTTGCATTTTGGAACAATGCAGAAACAGTGTCTGAAAGGGCTAAATCTAAAGCAAGTTTTCAGAGTGATATCTCAGGACTGTTACTGTGGCTAACGATAGAATTACATGGTTTTACAGAAGAGTGATCTCTCCCTCAGCAGCCTTAGCCACTTAGTGTTTTTTAAGAACCTAACCTATTCTCATCCTTCCTAAATGTCAAAAATTGAGAAGTAAATACAGAGCAAGAGTACCTCTTCCTTAGCTATAATATGGCCAGCACCATGAAACATCACCTCCAGCATACATACCTGGTGAGGAGGGTCTGCCCAGGCCTCAACAGTTTTGTATCCTAACAATATTCCTTTCCTCAAATACCAGAAGTCAGCTGAGTCATTTCTTCCGTAAGGTCCTGAGCTTTCTGGATAACACTTGTTGTGGTTTCCTCTCCCATGAGTAGCCAGTTGTGATAGTCTCCTATATTGCTGGCCTTTACATTCAACCCATTGTCTTCTCAGAATGTGCTCATTTCCTTTGTGCAATCTGAATGGAGAATATGCTAATAGTGTTCGCTGCTACTTTTCAGGTTTTGTCTCCTTTTTGGCTAATGAACAGTTCTGCAAAATAACTCAGCTAAATTAAGGAGAGGTTTCATTTCTTAGATTTTTTTTTTTTTTTTAATTTCACCTTCATGTGTTTATTTGACTTTGTTTTGTAACTATCAGCTTCTTAACTAAATTGAGCTATCTGCATTCTACTTTACTAAGTTGGAACGAAAGGGAAAGAAGGGATATGCAGAGCCTGAGACCAAAAAAAAGAGTCACCTACTAAGGCTGTATTTCACTTTTTTTGATTTATTTGAATACTGTAATTATTAAAATTCAAGTTCTCGATTTCTAGTTTTTGTAAATGATAGTGGAAAGAAGCTGTTGTAGTAACCCATAGCCTTCATGTAACATTTGCAAAATGTGCAGGAAATGTAGCTGAACTATTTAGATGACTCTTCCCAGTGAATTCCTCCAGAAATAACACAGACTAACGGCTACAGCACTCACCTTGAAAGAAGGAACATGGATTCCTGTACTGATTTTATCACAGAAGAAAGGTGTAGTCTTTTAAAAATCAGTTGACTCATATTCATCCTGTGGAAGACAGACAATTTTTTACCTCTTATCTGAATACAGAAAATCAGAAAACCTACAGAATATAATGCACTGACAGACAGAGACAGTGTTCCTAGTCTGTTAATACTAAATCTGAGACACACTAGATAAAAGAGATGTTAGAACTCGACACCTTTCTTATACTATTATGGTTTTCTCTACAGAACAAATAGATTTGTCACAAAAACCTCTACAAACCTGGAAAAATCAAGTTCCAATCTGGTCTTCAACTTTAATAACTGCAGTGAGAAATATTCCTAAAATGTTTCTCTTTGGTGTCCCCAGAACATGGGATATTCTGAAAGGTTGTCTTACAGATTTGTGGTTCCATTATATGCATTTAAAAAATTACTGTTCCAGTATGTCCAATATTCTTCTGACTTTTACATCTATAGTTTCTGAAAGATTTCCTCATTGGAAGCTCTCAAATCTTTGCCAGCTCTGAGTGATCCAGCTCAGATGTGTTGACACGAGACGAAGGATGATATTGCCAGGGGGTGCAGGAACCAGCTGACATCAAAAGACTTTTTTGCAGGTCTTTCCAGATTTTAGGAATATTCTAGACATACACTGAGTCAGGTTTAGAGAGGAAACATTGTTTATTCTGCACAGGGTGCAAGGAGGAAGTTTGCCACAAATCAAGCATGTCAGGGAGTGAAAAAGCAAGGGAATTATACATTGAAATTTGCACAAACCCACCTTTCTAATACATAGTTGCCATCCACCTAATGCATAGTCATTTAGATTGTGCAATACTTGTTACTGCGCTTGCACGGGCTCTTTGGGGGTCCCTGGTGGTCGTTTGGGGATATGCTCTCTACTCAATTTCAAGCCAAGTTCAGCTCAGGATGTGCGGAACACAAGATTGTGTGCCAAATAAGATGTGATCTGCAGCTCCAGAGCAATGTTTTCTTTAACAATTGCCAAGCAGGACATAAAATACAAAAGCTGTCTATAAGCATTAATCAACGCCTGCTTAACACACCCAGTGACATCTATTTGAATTCAAAAGGGGTAATGATATCATCAGCTTCCATCTACAACAGAGATCAAAGGAAGTTTTGGGGTTTAGGAATGGTACTCCCCAATTTAGTTTTCCCACCTAGAGCTCCCAAAACAGACGGCGCTGCTTGCTCTTTCTCCTTCCCCTTGCCCTCCTCCTTCCTTCTCCAGGGAGAGATGGAGTTGAGAAATGGAGGCACAAAAAGGTGAAAATCATGGATTGAGATAAGAACAATTTATGGGAAAAAATAAGATGACAATGAGATAAGAAAATGAACAGTAATAGCAACAATATTAATAACAACATGTAGAAGGCAAAGAAAGGATTTACACTGAAAGCAAAACAATACCGGACTGCTTTGCTCACCACCCTTTCTGCCCCAACCAGAAATCCCTCACTCCTGCCATGCCAAATGACCTGAGATGGTATCTAATAACATTAGGATATGGCCGCACGCCCTCCTGGTCTGTAAAAAAATTAATTCTGTTCTTGTTGAAATTAGGACAGGAAGGAACAGAGAACTGTGTTTAAAGTCATCAGTGGAATGGAGCTGGGTTGTCCCTCCTGCCTTTTCAGTACTCTCCAAATTGATAAAAGAAGGAAAGTGAATGACTCTGGTTGCAAATGGTGCCTGGACAGTGGAGGTAAGCAAACCTAAGAATGAGATGAGGTGATGGGAGCAGTCAAAAGCAGGGATAGGGATGAGCTCAATAAGAGCTCATGGAGACAGAGGAGTGAAGGCTGAGATGGAATAGATGAGGACTGGAACAGGTTGGAACTGCTGGGAGAAAGTCACACAGGCCAGACAGAAGAAATTGCCTGCAAGCAAGTCCTCTCCTATGTTCAATCATGCCTCATAAGCCAACTTTTTCCCCCTTCAAAACACCTTTACCTTTATGTTTCTCAGGTCCAAAGCCCCAAGCAGCAGTTACAGTAGGTACATGGGAGAAGAGGTCTTATTCATTGGCACAGAGTTTTGTGGAATCTGTGTCTCAAAAGGAAGATTTCTGCTGGCTGCTCTGGAAGCTGTGATGAGGACAGTGAAGTCAACATATGTGTTGCTGCTCAGAAGAGTCATTGTATTCAGAGAATTCTGATATCTACATAACTTTCTGTTTTTGAAGTTAGAGTAGACTGAAATAATTTCTTAATTTAGTTTGGCATTCTCATCTGATGAACATAGATTTTCTTTATCTGCAAATGTCAGCTACCCATTAACTTCAGAAGAACACAATATATTTCTGCTTTCTAGTTAATGATGGCATTTGAACATCGTATTATGGGATAATTATTAGCTTGTGATCTACATTATTTATGTAGAGTAGGTAAGTAGCAAAATACATGGCTGTTTTCCTGAGGAACTCTGCCTGTTTTAATGCTTTTCCTTATTTTTAATTACATCTCTTTTCTGGATTTTCATGGCATTTATAAATTCATCTTGTTCTTTTACATCTAATTTACTCTTAGTACAATCAAAGTGCTTTGAAAAAGTTGTTTAATGATCTAAAGCTTACTGCTTGCCAAATGTCCAGCATTCACACAGTGTGTGTCTGCGTTTTTGCAGATGTTCGTGGAGATAAACAATCCATATGTCGGAAATTTTATTTTTATAGGTGGCAGCGTCACATCCATTGAGTGTCAATACTGATTTTTCACGTACTGGATTTCAACTTTCTCACAATTTTGTGGCTTTAGATCTGATCCTGTCTCTAGCTACACTTTCTCTAAATATTAGGAGATTTCAGTTTATATTCACAGGATTCCTTTCTTGTCATGGATGTTTTAATTTGATATATTAATGTAATTTTGTATCTTATTCGTTGATCACAATCCTTACTAGTAAAGGGAAACACAAGAGGGTTACAGCTCTTGTGTTTGATAATTAGTGTTCCTACTGACTTCTTTTAAACAATAGCATTAGATTGGTAGATTCTGTCAGTGGCTCTACACATTTACTAACCATTTCCATTGTATCAGTCCACCAAGCCTGTTATGAAACCCTCTTTTTACCTTACTGTATAAATATTTGTGTCACACTGCAAAAGGACAAAAACACAAGGAAAGGTGAGAACTATGAGGAAGATAAGAACAAAGAAACAAATCTCAATATCTCATGCAGTGAGAGACAGAAAGTCAAGGAAATAAAGCAGAGAGAAAGGTACTGGGATGTCATAAATGGCATTTTGATTAGACTCAAAAAGAGAGCTGTGAGCAAAGCCCAAGAGATGCACTATTCAGTTTAAAGTGTCAGGTGTTGGGAAGAGTTTTGTAGAGTGATCTTTTTTCAGCTATATACAAATAATTTTTCTCATACACTTGATACTGACACAGAAGTGGGACATTCAGAAAACCAGAATGATCTCTCTTTTTTTTTTTCCACTAATGCTTAAAGCTGCTCTTGAATAACTTGATTTTCTAACTTTAGCATAATTGTCTCAAGTGCTACGATTGTTTGGCTCCTTCTCTACTGCCTTTTATGCTGAGTTAGTGGATGCAATGATAAGTACCACGAAGATAAGCCATGAAGAATTTCCTCTGCTCTTGACTGAAATTCCACAAAAGTCAGATCAACACACTCTTACTGCACGTTTGTGGAGGAGACAGCTCTCCAAACATCAAGTCATGTTATCTGTCTTTGATGTAAACAAATACAGACAATACAGATGAGTTTGCAGAATCTTGTTGTGTTGCATATCCTGCCTGACCTTTTGAGAAACTGGGATAGAGGGAACTGTATAAGAAACCAAGTACCTATTAGCCACTGCTGCTAATTCAAAAATACTTCCTCAATAAATGCAGGAGGTTGGTTATATATTTTTCTGTTTTCTCAGGTTGAGATGTCTCTTTTCTGGTTAATGGCTCATCCACAGAGGCCATTTCTTCTTGCAGAAGAAGGTGTAAAGAGGGAGTTGTGCCAGGCTAATTAATTTCCAAAGGATAAGAATCTGGAAACTTGATGAGACTTCACTGAAAGGAGACTGCTACTGTTTGAGACCCTCTTAACGTACTATCGAAATAGCCTTTACCCTAATAATCAGGGTAGGTAGGGAACCTTTATGAAAGTTTGGCATTTTGCGTACCCTATGAAAGAGGCCTGGGAACCTCTACTAGTTTGGTAGGATCAAGGAAAATTTAATTAGTGCTTTTTTATATTGTATCACTGTCATTAAAATCTATGCAATAAGTATATTCCTCAGCACCAGAAATTCTGTAACTGGGAAAAAAAATATGCAAATCAAAATGGAACAGATATATGCATATTATCATGTTTGCAAAGCAAACAGAAAAGGTCACACAATCTTATTTACTATATTTTACCCAAATGGAGTGTATCCACAAGAGCTTACACCTTGGGTGAGAAAAGCCCATGGAAAGAACACTGATGAAAGGCAGAAACTAGAAGCAATAGCTCTAAGAGGACAGAACCAAGAATGTTTTTATATATTAAGTCTTAGACATCAGTCTTCATGCTTTTTAGTTTAATTCATCTTTTCATAGCATTCACAGTTTTTTTTATTATTCCAGTTCTGTTTCATTCAATAATAGTAGCAATGTGTATAAATAAAGAATATAATTACTAGTAAATAATTTGAATCCGAATTCCTCTTTTCATGAAATGAAGAAGAAAAAAGCAATGCTCAGGTCCTCATACAGTGTATACTCCAGGATATTCAATATTGTCAAATTGAACTTTGTGAGCATCAGATCAACAGCTCACAAACAAGCAAGAGAAAGGCAGGAAACACTCTTCTTTCGAACTAGTGCTCTAACAATGCTTCTACAGAGAAGGAAGGTTTCAGAAATACATTCAAAGCCAATTCATGCTGAATTTCAGCAGGGAAAAGTCATCCTGAAGAGAGCTTGTGCAAAGGAGAAAATTATCTTGTTATTAAATCTCATTTCTAATGAAATATGGATTCAAAATCATGGATCTAAACAATCTTGAATTACTTTAGTTCTAGAAATCAAATTCCACCATTTGGAATTCTGCCAAACCAAATGATGAAAATGTACAGGTACATTAATCTTTACTTCTCCACAAGAGTTACAAAGCTTTAGGGAAAAAATAATTTGTATGTATGGAAGAGAAAGGAGAAAAGAATTTATGTAAACCAAAGAGCGCTCACCAATTCTTAAAAGAAAGGGAAAATACTTTGAGTGATTTAACTTAGTTTTTGTTTCCAGATCATATCGCAGTGTTTTCTGATTTTAGATGTGGTACTCTTGATTACCAGAATTCACACGATTTTCTTGCCACAGTTAGTATGCCATTAATTACAGACCACTAAAAGTTCACTGAACACAAATTAATCATTAAAGATTTTACAGCATTTCAAGGATGCATTACCTTTCAATATGTGGTATTTTGGAACACAATAATGTAATAGGAAAACAACACAATCAAATATGCAAGTTGCCAATTATATATGTGCCTTTGTCCCCATCTTAAGCCTTGCCTAGATGTGCTGCCAGGATACATAAGATACGTGTTTAATTTTCCCAGTTAGACAAAAACCTACATTTCAGATGCCCTATTTTCAGGAGGAGTATTGACTATCCAGCTACTCTTTCCCCTCCTCTCCTGTTCAGTCCACACTTTATACAGAAAAGCATTGATTTTTGATTGAATTGCCGAATTCTTTCAAGGGCATTTTAAGTGATCCGTCTCTGTGGAAGATTGGGGTGCTAAACAGACAGAGGTGTTTACCCACAGCCTACAGCCCTGATTTAGAAGTGTAATCTCTGGAAAGGGTTGGGTTGCTGATATTCTTCCACTTGCTCTTTGCTTTCCCTGTTTCCTAGCAGTATGTCTTTCCATATTCAGCATGCTGCTTGTGTGGCTTGTCCTCATGAGGAATTGGACAGGGTTCTTAGACCATTTGCTTCTTAGTGAAGGACCAAATACTGAAGATCTGAGTGCTGCAGCCCCAGCAGAAATTATCTTAAAGGTTAGCATGAAATGATCCTTCCCTAAAAAATCCTTCCTGCCCAGGAGTGTGGTCACATGGGGAAGTATGACCATCTCCCCTATTAGCAAGGTGCCGAAGTCTTTTTTGAGGTCTGGCTTCAATATTATTATGTAAAAAGTTTCTCTAGTGAGTCCTTAATCTAAGTAACACACTCTTCAAATATTTTTTTACTATTAACACCAAGATGGAATTGAATTGGTAACACCTAAGGTATACATTAGACCCGATTTCCTATACAATGCAATAATGACTGAAATTTGTCACAAAAAATGGTCATTTGCAAAGGGAACAGCTAACCAGTTCAACTGGTCTATACTATCTTTGTCTATTACATATGATTTCTGTACTACAAAGTTATTAGATCCATAACTGGGATATGAATCTACTGTGGAGGGAGACAGTTAAAAGGAACAGACTGTCTTAATACATTTTATCTATAATACACAGTGGGGAGAAAATAATAGCCTAAAAATGAGAACTTAAAAGGTAAGTTTCTATTTAATTGTTAATTAGGTATTATGAGGGGAAAAAAGGAGATGTTTTAAAGGTGAGAACTTCCAGTCTTGGTTAAAAGCCTGTTGTTGCTGTCTCCACAGCAATTAGGATACAAAACACTCCTTTGAGATACGGCTCCTATGAAGCAGGCCTGAGATGAAACAGGCCTGAGAAGCAAAGTCACCATAGTAGGGGCTAGAATAGCTTGGTTTTAAATGTTGCTATGAATGTAGACCTGAATTTTCTTCTATATTGTTTTGCTTTCTAAGGGAAATTAGGTTTATGGGATGGGATTGTATCTGTCCTGGTATCTGCCAATCTGTCATTCTCTAACTACTTGAGCCCACCAGCTACTTTAAACCAAATTTCTGGACAGAGGTGCAGAGGTCTCAGCAATATTAAATTCCTTTTAGCTGTAGGAAAATATGCTGCTGAGAACAGGAGGAAGAGTCAAATTGGCATCCTACTGCTGGGGACCCCAGTGTGAGATTATTTGTGTTATCAGAAACAAAGGATTCCCCTGGAGAGAGACACTATGAACACTCAGGTCACAGGAAAACTTCAAGAAGAACTTGCACTTTATCAGATATCAAGTAATGCAGGCAAATCTCATATAAAACCAGATTTAATAATGTCTATTCTTAAAAATTATTTGCTTAGGTATTGAACTGTGACTATAACAATAAATCAGTGAGAGAGTTCTTTATCCCATGGTATGTTCCTATTCTATTCTCCACATGCAGGGGAAAGGAAGCACTAGGAATTGTTTGTGTATGGTTGCACTGACTTACATCCTTATATGTAACTGGCTTTTTTTCTTTTGTATAGGCAAACTTTTTCACTGTAAACAACAGAAGATATACACTTATCTACAGAAAAGGTTTTGCAAGCAGAGCTGACCAGAAGATGCCTTCAAAATATTTGTAAGAATCTAACAAAGAGATCATTAAGTCCATGTGATAAATAAATATATTGCATAGTGAAAAAAAAAAGAAAGGTGACTTTTAATAAGAGCCACTGGTTCTTTTAAGTTCTGGCCTGAACAAAAGTAACAATATTTATAAAATAGCATCTCAGTGACAAATTTCAAGCCAGCCTTTTTGAGAAGGGTGAAGATTTTTGAGATAAGTCTGCAGCAGGAGATTTAAGCCCGTGGGTCAGAGAAGCCATTTCTGATGTCAATGAACTTACCTGATGTCATAATTTCTCACAACAACTTAATGCAGCTACCTGCATCTATTTTATAGTCAAATTCACTGTTAAGAAATGTCAAGAAGATGAAAAGATACAGTGAGTGAACTGCAGGTCATTTTTGAGTGAAGTATTCAGACTATTTCTGTTTTTTATTGTTGTGGAACCTTTGATGGGCTTTTGCATGGCCCAGCTCTCCTCTGTGTGTTATACCACAAACTGTGGTATGTGGGCTTCAAGTACACAGTTTGGTAGATCTTACGTATTTCTTTTAAATGAAAGATCTTTAAAAATGCATGTCTGACTCTCAGACTATTAGAGATTGGAGAGAATAGTTACAAAGACTGTCCTATGTTAAGGGAAATGCGAACATATAGACCAAGACATACTAGTAGTGACAGACCTTTTTCTTCTCCTTCATCCTTCTATCTTTCCATTTTATGCAATAAGTCTATAAATGAGATTTTTCCCTTAATTTCTATAAGCTTATAATTAACTAAGAGCAGAGTATTGATGCACAACTAAAAAGTGAATTCTCCAAGTTTCAAAAGAAACATATTTCAATTCCCTATATTCTTTTTATAACTCAAAAAGAAATAATCACCTGTTAAATATTTTCATGGGTTTCAGTATATTGCTCAGTTCTTTCAACATACTATGCATTCCACAGTTTTGCTAAAATACATAGAAGATAACATATCTGTTGGTCAGGAAATCAGACAGTGTAAGTATTCCCAGCAGAAAACACAGCACTATGAAATGTCTGACACAAGTGTTAAGGTAAACCTTTGTGCAGTGAAACCAGATCTACAAAACTGGAGGTTTTGATCCATAGTTCCCATTCTTGGAACTCTGGTTTTGCTTTTAGAAGCAGTGAATCTTGGATTAATCTGTTCAGGCAGTAAATTTTGTCCTTGACTGTGTTTGTTGCATCTTTGTCCATGCCTGTAGGAAGATTTTTAAACACACATTACTGAGGTAAATTGGAGTGAGGTGGATGCCAAATGTGGGTCTCATCGAATGTGCAGAATATGTCTTTCATTTTGAATCCATTTCTGTGAGTACTGCACAGCCTTTGACACAAAAGCTCTGCCCTGTTTTTGAGTTGATTTTTGTGCTATGTGCTCAGGCTCCCAAAGGGAATTGGCGGCAAGGGCCCAAGACATTGTGTTTACTCTTTGCTACCATAGTCCACCACAGAGACTGACGGAAATATGGCATTGCATTATCAGGAGATGTGGGGTTTACAAGTCTGTCACTTGAAAGGGAGCACACAGAAGTCTGAAGGGTCTTCAAACGTGCACTGACAGATTCAACATTAGAGATCTGGGAAAGCTGAAGACAGGTTTGGGTCACTTCCCTCATCAGTTATATAATTCTTACCTCTAATTGAGAAGTGAAAGTTAAAAGTGATTGTGATATAGTATTTGGCAGAAACTCAGAAGTTTTATATTCTGACTACACTTTATTAAATGGTGTCTCAGTTGAAACATTCAGCTTCTTACAGCTCAGACTGTAGCAGGATTTCAGTTTCTTTACTTGTTTTCTGTTCTCCATTCTTTATTTCACAACACCTGTTCACCAGCAGTGTTTCTAGTCACTTTTTCATTGCTAGTCATTTGGTTACAGAGAATAACCTTCAGCTCAAAAAAGTAGCAGGGGCTGGCAGACTAGGGAGATGGAGGGCAATTTTATATGGTGACTGTCTTCTGAATTACACTGTGTAATGAAGGTGTAGGTACTCAGGCACCTGGGTCCAAGGAAAATGATTTCATAATTTTTTCCAGGTTTTCACTACCTTTTTCCATTCTTTGCCTTATTTATGCCACTGCTGTATTTTAATTACTATTTCACTTATTAAAAATGTCCACATTCTAAAATTAGCTTTTGTAACTAGAACGGCTTCACCTAACCAAATTTATTGGGAATCTCACATTAAGTGTAAAGAGAGGTCAGCAAACTTTCTCTCAAAAAGACACCAATTCCTACCTGTATTGAGGAAAATTTAACTCTTGTGTGGATTCTCTTTGCTCATAGTAATATATCCACTTTATAAAATTTGACATATTGTCCCTGCATAAGACATTTAACATCAACTAATCTGTCAAAAACAAAAGGATTCTGGTGTTTTTATATCATAGTATCTTTCATTTTTCACATTTATCTCACTCCATTATTGCCAAAAATAAAATGGGTTTTTATGTTCATCATACTTTATGACTTTATATCCATATGCTTACAGCTGGACTTCTGTAACAACTCTTTGGAGTTTACCACTTCTCACATACTTTTCTAACAGTCAGGAACAATGAGAAGATTTTCCCAAAGGTTGACAAAATTTAGCAACATTTGCAGCCCATTTTGCACATCTTTAATTTTCTTGCCTAATGAAAAATGTTCCGTTTCCTTGTCAAGTTTTAAAGTTAACACAAATAAAATATACAATGTTCCCCATTGACCTGCTGGTTGGTGTTGCTCTCTGAATAATAAATCTTACCAGCACCAATGGTAAGCTTATGATGTGTTACACTAATATATTCATTTGAATACATTCATCCGGAACACTGCTTATCACCCATGCAAATCAAAATATCCACAGCTTTGTGGTGACAAATTATGTACTTGGCGAGAGCAGGGCTCACCTGAGATGCATTACGAAAGGAGACAAAATGCTCATTATCAGATCATTTGTCCTCATTTATATGAAAGAGAATTCCACCTGACTTTTGGAAACAAAACCAGAATGTCATCTTAGGGAAGTGATCATGTTTCACTGTTACACGCATCTTTTTCTCTTTCTGCAATCTTGTCTCATGGAGGATCTCCATGGTGGTGAGGGTGAGATCTTGTCGGGCTCAGCAAAGACAAGAGAAGGCTTTTTGTGCACCTCCTGTCTTGCAAACTCCTCAGAGTTGTATTGTGGAATTCAGTCTCAGCTGTACCATTTTAAAAGGCTTACTTTCAGCTCAGTGTTCTTTCATTTCAATAGTGACGGAATACTTAGGAAGATAACTGTGTTGTGCTTTCATACAGCAATAAATAATATGCCTTAAACATGATTTAGTATGAAACTAATGGCCCAGTCCAAAACATCTAAACTGCTCTGTGCTTAAGATCATCAATCAGCCTTTTAAAGTTCACAGTTTTCATCTCTCTCACACTTTAGATATGAGCTTTATCTCCAGGAAATAACACTAGAAACCATTCTTCTCCCATTTCCTCCAGCCCAAACTTGAAAAGTTTGAACTCAGGAAAACAAGAAGGGAGGAGAATTTATAACCTCTGTAGAATGAATTGAATCAGGAAAATGATGACTTTATTTTTCTACTTCAATTTGGGTTGATTTTCAGTCTCGCCTGGATATTCTGAGAAAATTGAGGTCAGAGAACCAGGTACTGAGTAACCAACCATGACAAGTATTTTTATCCATCCTTACCTGTCATTTCTTTTGGTGGTAGTTTCCAGACTTTACAAATCATGGTTTTCCAGGCTGTTGTCTTGACTGGTAGAGGTCCTTGTAAGGTAAATACTTTATCCATAAAATTTCTATTGCAGACTTCATGCAGAAGTTTACACTGGGGACTTCTATGTGTTCTACACCCTTATTAGCTAGTGGGCTTGTCTGTGCACTGTCTGCCATTCTTTCCTGGCCCACTTACATGTTTTCTTTCATTTCAAACTTCAAGGTTCTTGGGGCAGAGGCCACATTTTCATTCTGTGTACTCACAGAAGTTTCATGGTACTGCAAGTAAATAAAGAAGGATCAAGTGTGCTATTTTAGGCAGTGAATCCTGTTGAATTTGAACAGCACAAATAATTTTAACATTAACATATAGTAATAAGTGGTTGTAGATGAGAAGAAACCACATATGTTTTTCATGTCAAGTGCTGGCTATGTCTAACGGGGGAAGAAATGTGACTGAAAACATGACCCTGAAGATGTGACACATGAATGCATTCTATAATAAAGACTGCACTGCTCTTACTAACTGTAATAGCACTTGTAAACCCATGCCATCATCCAGGGTCACTTTCTACAAGGCCTTCAGTCTTATGTGGAAAGCAGAAGACCAACAAAGACAGAGTGCAAAAGCAGTATTACCTTTTTTTCCCCCACAAAAATTTCCCTGGTATCAATATTTTTAAAATCACCATTCTCATAAATATTTTGGAGACAAGAGAAAGGAAAGCCTACATTATAACAGTTACTATATGTAAATATCATATTCTCCTATCTTAAAGCCCTTATAACCTGCATAATTTTGGGCAAAAAGCTTGAAAATATTACTTGGATAGGTGAAGACATCAGTAGCTTTGCAGCTGTACTTTCGCAGTTATTACTTGCTTTCTGGGTTAATTGGAACCCAAGCTATGAAACTCTGTGGAAACCAAGTCTCTTCTTTTGGTGTTCATGGTATTGGCAAACTTGGTGCCCTGACAAGCATGAATGGAAGCCTTCAGCATGCCTCATCCAGCTCCATTAAAAATGGGAACCCATGGCAGACTGTAAAGAAACTGGACAGACACTTAACAACGTTCTCAATCTCTTTCAAATCTCCTAAGATTACCCTTTTATGAGCAATTCCCAGAGTATGTTTCTGGAAATTAGCACTCTGAAAACGAAGTCTTTACATCACAATGCTGCTGAGACTGCTTTTCTGCTTGCTAATATTGTTGCACCATTGTTTCTCACTGATACTAACCTGACTTTATTGCCTTTCCTCTTCTTATTTCCGAAGAAATAAAGCAGCTCCAGTCTGGAGAAACATTCTCCTCCACTTCTTTCACCATTATATTCTATTCCTCTTACACTGGAAGTGAGCAGTAAAGGTGACATTTGTCATACACAGGAGGGACTCATTATGCTGCTGATTTGACGCCTTGATCCACCACCCCTTTCTACTACAGATCACTGCTCTTCCTTGTGTTGAGTCTTGGTAGTGGAATGACTACAGGGATGGCTTCTGTGAGAAGCTGCTAGAAGTTTCACCCGTGTCTGATGATCCAATGCCAGCTGGCTCTAAGAAGGACCAGCTGCTGACCAAGGTCAAACCCTTCAGCAACAGTGGCACCACATTAACATGATAACATTGTTAAGAAAGAGGGAAAAGAGCATTTGCCGTCGGAGAAGAGAGGAGTGAGAATATGTGAGAGGAATAGCTCTGCAGATACCAAGGTTAGTGAAGAAGGACTAGGAGGAGTGGATCCAGCCACTGGAGCAAAGATTCCCCTGCAGCCCCCGGTGAAGACTACAGTGAAGCAGGATGTGCCCCTGCAGCCTATGGGGATTCATGGTGAAGCAAAGATCCACCTGCAACCCACGGGGGACCACACACTGGAACAAATGAATGTACCCAAAGGAGGCTGTGACCCTGTGGGAAGCCTGTGCTGTATCAGACTCCTGGCAGGTCCTGTGGACCTGTCGGGAGGAGCACATGCTGAAGCAGGGTTGCTGTCAGGACTTGTGACCCTGAGGGGATGCACCCTGAAGCAGTCAGGAAAATTTTGTTCCTGAAGGACTGAACCACGTGAAAGGGACCCACACTGGAGCAGTTTGTTAAGAACTGCAGCTCATGAAAAGTTCATGGAGTACCACCTCCAGTGGGAGGGACCCCATGCTGGAGCAGGGGAAGAGTGTGAGGAGTCCTCCCTCTGCAGAGGAAGTAGTGGCAGAGACAAGGTGTGATGAATTGACTGTAATTCTGATTCCTGTCCCCCTGCTCTGCTGTGGAGGGAGGAGGTAGAGAACGTGAGTTAAGCCTGGAAAGAAGTGAGGATGGGGGGGAATATGGTTTTAAAATTTGGTTTTATTTCTCATTATCCTTCTCTGATTTGATTGGAAATAAATTAAACTAATTTCCCCAAGTCAAATCTTTTCTGCCTGTGAGAGTAACTTGTGGGTGATATCTCCCTACCCTTATCTCAACCCATGAGCCTTTCATTATATTTCCTCTACCCTGCCTATCTGAGGAGGGGAGTAATAGTGCAGCTTTGGTGGGCACCTGGAGTCCAGCCAGGGTCAACCTACTGCATTTCTTTTCCTATCTTGTCCCCACTGGCAACACGAATGTTTTCTGCAGTGCAATTCTTTCTAGGATTTGTTCGCTGTCACTGCTAAAAAATGCTGAGTTGTTCAGGAGAGTCTGGGCTGCTCGTTGGGATAACCACGGCTACGTGAAAACACTAAGTGCTAAGAAATCTAACTATGTCTGTGCTTAAGAACTGCTGTCAGCCGACACCTTTCAGATGCATTTCATAACTTACATGGAAAGGGAGATTTCACTCTCAGATTAACAGTTACAAAATTGCTGATGCTGAAAGAGGCCTCAGGAGCTGGGCTAGACTGACCCCAGTGCTCAAGTTAGGGTCAGCTGGAGCCAGTTTGACTCTTCATTTGGTTCAATTTACCTGACACTAATTATTCTAATGCAAATTTTTATCTGTTTTCTTGTTTCTTTCTGAATTGGAGGTTAGACCTATATTTCAATTAACATACATGTGTGATGTTTATCCTTACAACTGTTGAAATTAGTTGTTTGAAAAGTATTGCCTTCAAGGCAATTAACACAGAACATAGTATACCTGAATTATGGTTTCTGTGTTGCTAGGCTGAGTGTAGCAAATTCTAGTTCTCATTTATGAAAAGGGCTTCTATGACCCAATTATCCCAGTAAATTCTGTGCGTTTGCACAGAGCTCCTATTATTGGTAACTTATACATATATCCTACCTCTCTCCAGGAACGAGCCAACAATACAAGAAGCTGCAAAGGTCTTGAGGTCTTTTTGAGCAAGAAATATTTTTGGCATAGAAGATATTAATGAAATGCAGTTGGAAAGAGAAAGCAAAATGGAAAAATAAAATTCTTTCAGTTCTTAGGGCTGAGTATTCTGAGTAATGAATGCAGAATCAAACAAGGTAACGAAAAAACCTCCTGCAAATGAATACACATGGTCATCTGTGCACCCCAAAAAAGGAGTATTCAGAGAATCTAATTTTAGACAGGGAAATTAGGTTGGATATTATCTGACTCTTCTAAGGAACCTTTGTTCTTAGGTCAGACTCAGCAAGAGCGCCTTATTTAGCCTACAGAAAATGTCAGGTAATTTCAGTTACCTTGGTTTTCAAAGGTACAAAAAACCTGGCGAATTTAAAGTACTTTGCATCTGCTAAGGGCTTGCAGATGAATAGTCATTACACATTGGCTGATATAGGTTAACGTTTTACTTTGTGTTAGTTTGTGTGACTAATCCTTTTGAGTCAGAGTTTACTGATTTTCTTTAGTTTTCATAATATAATTTTTTTTATTTTTAGTGGGAGTCAAGACAGATTTGTAATATAACATTTCAGATTCTCAGTGTCTTTTTTTAAAGCTTTTTTACATAAATACCTCCATAATCTACTTAGATAAACAGGTCATTTGTGACCTGCATGAATAGAAACAGCTATAAAATTTCTTGGCTTATACATAGATTAGATCATTTAGCTTGTAATAAAAGGAAAATATTTTCTAAATTACAGACGAAGTTCTCTGTTTGATGGAAAATTGTATCTATTGTTGAGATTTTAAATCAGCAGTGTATGCTAAAACTCTCTCTGACAATTACCCCTTTATATCCTAAACTTACCTACTAGAATTACCATAACGAAATGACATTGAATTTAGTATATAACCCTCTAATCCCATCTACCAAACAAAAGGCTGTTTTACCAGCTGTCATAACAAGGGATTGCAAAATGGCAGACAGTTAATGTAATGAAGATATTTCCCTCACAGATGTTTATGTATTTCCTATTGCATTAGGACAACTTCAGCTGAACACTGGATGCTCCTGCAAAACTAATCATTACTTCTGCAGTTATGCATGCTTAGCTAGCACCTTAACTGCTGGAGCAAAAGAACTGATTTTGTAGATTTGGGTTGTTATTTTTATACGCAAAAGTCCCCTTAGTGACCCAATTAGAAAAAATGTGGGGTTAAGAAATTTAATCTCTAAATTTAAATTGTGGTTTTTAGTAAAGTAAAAGCAAGCAAACATCTTGAATTTAGAATAATTCTGTATATTCAGAGTCCAGGCAAAATTTGAGAGCAAGGTAACTTTGCAAGTAGGATGTCAATCTGGCATCTTTACCTCATCTAGAGAAGCTCCCGTTAGAACTGAGCAAACTTTTTCCTTTCTGTTTTCACATGTTCTCTCTTCTCTGGATGATGAGCTCATCACTGGTCCAGCAGCTGGTAACAGCAAGGAATTAGCAGCCTGCCCCCCTCTCGCTGTTCTCCGGCTCTGCAGGAGCCGGCGCTGCTCAGCCCGCCTGCTCGCAGGCTGCTCCCCCAGCAGTGCACGCGTGGATGCGCAGCCAGCATGGAGCTGGGCACAGCAGAAAGCCTGGTGACATTAGGCTTTGGAAGGCTCTTTGTAAGTGAGGCTATCCCCAGCAATCTGCTTCCCCGCAGTCACTGCCTAAACTGCTTGTTTGTGCACCTGCCGATGCTGAGGTTTGAACTGTGTTGGGTAAGCAACAGGAGCCAGGGAACTAAGGAGGCATCTTTCCGTGTCGTTGCTACAGAATTAGCACAGAAACCCAAAGCACTGGTTCAGTTTCTCTCAGAGAAAGGAATGACTCCTATTGAATTTAGTGGCTCTAGATCTGGACTCTAATTCGTGACACGGTATTTAGTATCGGCTAGGGGGATGGCAGATATCTGGGGGAGTCAGAGGGGGCAGTAGCTGCATTAGCTACTCCAAGTTAATCTACCTGTAATCAGGAGCAAGCGGTAATGCATAGAGCAACACCAAATGAAGTGCTGATAACACTTCCAGCCTACAAAATCCAAGATCTCATTTGCTTTGCTTTTTACGAGAATCTGGTAATTGCTAATTATAGGGTAGTGAAAGTTAAGTTATCTTGAAACGAACTTCAAGAAAAATTTTTCTGATCCAACAATCAACATTGTTTTGGCATCAATCCGTGCAACATCTCATTCATTTTTCTGCCAGGGGTTACACAGCAGCATCTCAGGCAGTGCTCAAATGTCTTTCTCTCTCTGAAAGCAGCCTCTTGCTTTTCCACCTCAGCTGGTGATCATCCATCCACAAATTACATAATCAGCAGGGTTCAGCTGTTCAGATTGTATGAGAAGCTTTTGGGTAAAACTGCAGGCTCAGATTTATGTCCTTTATCACTATCATATATAAAGGGCAGTGGCTTACACCTATGAATTTAAAGCATTTGAATTGCATATATATTCACTGAGGGAAACAGAGACTAGCTCATTTTTTAATGTCTAGCTAATGTACCTACTCTAGTAGTACCCAGTGATATGTTTTTAGTGTTGGCATCTGCTTATACCATGAAAAAACTTAGCAAGCACATCAAAAACCCACATCGGGTTCTGCCAAAATTGCTTCTGCAAGCTGTACCATATGGTCAAAGATAAAATCTAATATTGGAAATAGCAGTTGTTTCATTGCTAGCTCTAATACACTGGGGAAAATAAGATATTTACTCCAAAGGGTTCATAATTCGACTTCATCTCTTCTGGTTTTATTGCAGCAAATGTCAATGCTGCCTTTTCTGATCATTCAGCTACTCATTAGCTCCTTGGCAGATGTAATACTCCTGTCCTCTTACAGTTAAATTTTAACAATCAGACTTTTCCCTATCTATCACAGCCCTCAAGCAATTCATGCTATCAGAAGGAAGAGTAACTTGTCAGATAACTGAACCAGCATTACAGCTGAGCATTCTAAACAATTTCTCCAGTATAAAGAAGGATACATAAGAATTTCTGCATCCCTTCTGAGCTGCACAAAGATTTTAGACTTCCAAATCTACTTTACTAAACAAATTTACCTGAAAGGTTATTCAAGTCTATTTCAAAAAAGAAACTGCGTAGTGGTTGATGCCTTTTATTCTCAGTAATAATGAGAACATGAACAAAGAATGTTGTTATTCTGTGTGTCTGAAGATAAAAATAGGGTGCTTATATATTATATACATAATATATGGCATTTCACAAAACACAGCCATTTAAACACAGCTGCTTAAGACTTCCTCTATGATTGAGGCACTCTTTAAATTCAAAATTAATTTTAGCCACAAAAAAGGATTATGTATTTTAGATCCTTGTGAAAGCATATCAATTTGTAGATAGGTTTGCATAGCCTTCTGAAGAAATGAAGTGTTCCCCCCACATACATAGACATGATACAAGATAATCGTAAAATTTTTTTTTTTAACTGTGATCTTCTCCTTAGTTTGAGGATGTTATATAAGGCAAAGATTTACCTATGGAATCTACTGCAAACTGGCATCACTGTCAATATTTACAATTTTTTATTAGCGAGTCATTTAGACCAGAGCATTCAGAAAGCTGTCATTATAACTCCTATTTCTATTTTAATCTTGATCTGGTTCAAATGCATTAAAAACCTTAAAAGATTGATTTGCTATCACTCTAGAGTAGTAGTTCTAAAATCCATTTATTGATTTCAAAGCAGACTCATAAATTATTAGATCTGGTCCAGTAGAAAGGTTAATTAAATATACTTATTCAAATTCTGGGATTTGGGTTTCTACCTTTTTTTTTTTTTTTTTAATTCTTTCCTAAGGCTAGCAGAACAAGAATCACCTACTCCTGTAAGAAGAAGAAGAATGTCCATAACTAGTTCATTAGGAACTTTCTTTGAAATGCTATTTGCTATTGATTAAAAAGAAATAGCAGCTAGCTGTTTGGAGAGGTAATATGCTTTTCAGTCAGTGTCAGAGGTTGCTTGGTACCAACTTTATTTAAAGTGACCTTTTCAAAGCTTGGGATATCAGTGTTTCCAAGTGCTTCCCTTGAGCTGCATGGAAGAGACGAGAGTTGGTGAAGGTATTACTTTGAACTATTTTTTGAGGAACATTACAAATATATCTGTGTCAGTATAGCTCTGTGTTGAAGCTAATAAACAGGAGATGTGAACAGCTGAATTTCTCTGAGATGGCAGTAAATGAGATAAAAATAGCCTGGGAAATGCTTGTGTAAAATATCAGAGTTCCTAATGTTCTTTGATATCTCTGTAGAGACAGAACTGGCAGCACATTATCAGCCACAATTATGCAGTGATTTGGATTAGACCCGCTGGGGGCAGGGGAAACCAACTGTTTGTATACTTACATACACACACACACACACATACATTACAGGCACATGTACTGCCAAAACTTCATTCCACTAGAACCATTTACAAAATTTTTAAACTTTTTTTAAAAAAAACCCTACTAAGATATCTCATTCATGAGTAAAAAATGTTTTCTTTTGTCTGTATTGAAGGATTGGTTTTAGTCAATTGGTTTTAGTCCTTTGCTCCAACTTTAAGTGACTTTTTTCTTTTTTCTTTTTTCTTTTTTCTTTTTTCTTTTTTCTTTTTTCTTTTTTCTTTTTTCTTTTTTCTTTTTT
>JAYRBT010000177.1:39798353-39824297 GCA_036023395.1 Myiotriccus ornatus | reverse complement strand
TTCCCAAATCCAGTCTCTTTTGTCTGCATAAACCTTCTCTCAACTAATAGTAATTGTGTGGGGGGTGTAAAAGCAAACTGACCCAGGGCAAAACCACGACATTTTTTGGTGGAGAATGGGGGCAGAGACTGCCCAGAGAAACAGTGGCCGAGTCAAACCCCGACATGTGGCATTCATTTTTGCTATTGTCAATGTTTGTGGAAGAAATCTATAGACAGTTCTGCAGTGAATGCTGAATCTCCATAATGATCTGGAGGGATAATATATGATAATTAAAATGGTTTATTATCCTAAGAGAAGAAGAGTATCATTATTGGCATCAAGTCGCATCAGGTTATATGCTGCTTTTATAAATGTTATTATAACAGAATGATTTGCTGTGAGGCTTCAGGGATCATCCCAGTGCCACCTGGTTCTTGCAGAAAGGACACTAGCAAGGATTGGGGAATTTTTCCTGGATTTTGTCACCTACAGCATTAACTCACAGAATCCTGCGCTTCTGGCAGTTCTGGAAGAAAAACTTGACAAACAAAGAAGTTAAAAAATATTTTTGATTAAGACAGTGGAAAATATAAAAAAAAAGAAAAGGTTGAAAATCATTTGTCAAAACACTGGCTTATCTTGATTTGCTTTTCTAAGAAGATTTTGTTGAGATTGGCCACAATTTTTCATGGTTAGGCTTCTCAGAAAAAGAACTAGCCTAAAGGAGATGCCATGTTAGATGGGTTTTGGTAGAATTTAGTTCATTATGAATTTGTCCCTAAGAGATAGCATGTTAGATTGGAATGTAAAAATTTTTTTTTCATGTCATACCAGATTTTATTTTGAATTACATTTTTATCTTTGCATCTTTATTTTTTTAGGGTTTTGTTTATTTTAAAATCCAGAATCTAAATTCAGGTCTCAAACCTGTGACAGTAGGTAAGAAATACTGTGTCTTTTGTACATTTTTTGCAACTTGGATAACAGCTTCACCACAATAATTGTTAGTCTGAATTTCCTGTAGCTCATTTAGGAAAGCTAAAACTCACTAAGAAATATTGATGAGAATGGAAACATAAATTATTTAATTATGGTAAGCATAATTAGTAGAATACATCTATCAAATTATTTAGTTCAATGACAGATTTAGTCCATTAACTAATTAACTAAACTGGTCAGCATGTTTGTACACTGGCCCTTACATGGTTTTGCATGTTACAGTCTCGTTCCTCAATATTTAACTCACATTCTTATAAAATCTGGGGTGCCTGATATCTTCATGGCAGTCTTCTGTGCTTATAAATATTGTATATATTACTGAAGACTCAAGATCTCTTCCTAAAACTGTTTATGTGACAATCCAGTTTTGTGATAACATCACTTTTCATGTCCCTGTTTTTCTGTTTCTTGGCATGATCTGAGTCTTTTAATTTTTTTAAGCAATTCCAACCTCTTCCGTCCCTAAAGGTGACAGTTTGAATTAGACTTAGAATTATAAAAGAAAGCAAACCTAAGTAGCTTATTTAAAGTGATGTGCTGAGTTATCATAAGCTATTTCACTGTAACCTGCCAGACATATTATAAGCAAAGGACATGCAAATGACTGGCAGCTAACCCAGAGAACCTTCAGCTGCAAATGTCTTTAAAGGCCATATATCTTGTAAATTACAGTTTAGAAGGTGCTTTTAAATATTAACCCATAATGAATGGTATCCATGACCCCAAAAGTACACTATTACTGTATTATAGGGATTTATAAACAACTGAACTGATGTATACAAAATACATTCACTATGTTAATAAGTACTTTATTTTTTTCTTTTTTCTTTTTTATTTGAGGCAGACAGGCTCAAATTTTGACTTAATAATATACCTCCCCAAACCTTCAGTTGGATGGAGGGATAGTCAGAAATGCTCTTGCATGAAAAAAAAACTGTATAAAAGCTCCCTGTGCATCAGTGAGCCAAGTTCAGAATTTGATTCATCAAATGAAGCTCTCCTCTGAGCTGTAAGGCTTTTGCAATGTTAGGCAATTAACTAGATTTACTCTTGGCTCTTGTATCAGCAACAAACAGTAGTCAGCACGGTTTTAATTACAGCCTGCTGTAAGACAGAAAGCAAATGCAGATTCAGATTGATTTACATACTGAATGAAGCTCATTTTGCATTTTGATATTTTTTCTCTAGATCTCTCTGAGTTTGTTCTATTTCTTCTTCACCCCTCAGTGCTTTAAAATTTTTGTGCTTACATGATTTTATCACCTCTTGGCTCCAATACACTTCAGTTAACATGAACAAGATTAGCCTGTGGAACCTGGGTAGTTTCTGAGTGGTTTTGCCTGAAGGTCCATACTGCCTCCCTTGTATAGCTGTCCCTGTCCACCTCAGAACAAGGCACAGCTACACACTCCTCCACCCCCCTTTCCGTGGGAGGAAAGCTCAGCTGAGAGCTGCAGAATGGTTCAATGGCTACTGATCTCAGCACACAGGGAACCACCCTCCCTGAGGAGCTACATCATGTCCCCTTATGAAGAGCACAGAGAAGTGCACTATTCATATTTCTGAATCTGTCAATGTCAACCGAAAAAAGAAACCAGGAAATACCATGGGAGTGGTTGTTGCTCTGCTCTCTGCGGTCCAAATTCTGAAACAAAGGTTAAGCTCAGGAAAATATATTCAAGAGTGCTTCCACATCTTTGTTCTAAACAGGCTGAAAAGCCAGAAGAGCCATCCACATTACTAACTATCTACCAAACTGCAGCACTGTTTAAGTGTACAAACTGCTTGTTGTTGCTTTTGTGGGAAACGTAGTTTAAATAAAGTACCGGGGGACAATGGGACTTACATTCCTGTGCTGAGAAACTCAGAGTGGGAGGGAAGCCATAATTCTTACGCTATGCACAAGCACACACACAGTTTCCCCATGGTTTTGACATACAGAAGTCACAGAGGGACATTAGACCACTCAAAACATGGTAATAAATACACCTCAGCCAACAGTTACATCTTGCAGTAATCCTAGTGAAAGTTGACAAAATAAACACTGAAAGATGCATAGATAGTTTTGAGTTATTAATGGATGTATGATTACTTCACAGATAAAGTATATTAAACTTCATTCACACTTCAGGGTATTACCTTTCTCCTTCAGGGAACTCAGCTTCAACTGCTCAGTGAGTTGTCCAGCTGGCTGGGATGTAGGCTCTCCCACTGGTGTATAGCTAGCAGTGTTAGGCAGCAGTATGAATATTTTTGTACTCTAGCAAGTCTCAGCTAATTCATAGTCCCTTGGGTCCTGCAAACCTTTCTTCTTGAACAGGACAATGGCTTTTGGATCACAAGTTGAATTACCCTTGGCTTTATTATTTATCAACACTACATATGTTAGCTATTCGTACTTTTCTTTCTCGCAGTGACTTTTGAGGCATTCTTTGTGGTTCTGAGTACCACTTGTGTCTACGTATTTTCGTATGCAATGAAAACTCATTAAAGAGCAAATTCAGACATAACCTCTCATTCTTATTTGATTATCAGGTTCATTACAATTGCACTCTCTATTATAGATTCATAGAATAATTTGGGTTGGAAGGGACCTTGTTCTAATTCTTCTGCCAAGGGAAGGGACACCTTTCACTAGACCAAATTGCTCAGAGCCCCATCCAGCCTGACACTGAACAATTCCAGGGATGAGGTATCCACAGTTTCTCTAGGCAACCTGTTCCAGTGCCTCACCACCCTCACAGGAAAGAATTTCTTCCTAATATCTGATTTAAACCTATTCCCTTCCAGTCTGAAGACATTATCTCCTGTCGAATCTTTACAAGCCTTTGTAAACAATTCCTCTCCTGATTTCCTGTAGGCCCCCTTTAGGTACTGAAAGGCTGCAATATGGTTACCCGGAAGCCTTCTCTTCTCCAAGCTGAGCAATGCCAAGTCTCTCACCTTTCCTCACAGGAGAGATGCACCAGCCCGCTGATCATCTTTGTGTCCCTCCTCTGGATCTGCTCCAACAGGTCAATGTCCTTACTGTGCAGATGATGTTTTTATTATTCTTATAATAAATCATCATGGCTGGGCTTTGTGAACGAAGATTTGAGAAGGGCTCTACCCACGCTTGCTACAAGTGCGCTGATGGCTAAAAAGGCCAATGCGAGATAGACAAGTCCGGTTGCAGAAGGCACAGCAGAAAGACTCCCCAGGTGATATCGACGAGACGCGATTCTTTCTGCGTTGTCTTTTCTCCTCGAGAGTGATGCTCTGCATGTTCTCAAAAGCAGCAGCAGCGTTGTAGATGGTGTGTCTCCAGGCCTCCTGATTGGAGGCCAGCGTAGACCGATGGCGGTGATCAATATGGCCAAGGCTGAGGGATTGTTTCAGGGAGTCCCCTCTTCGGGACTCCTCTGATGTATTTTTATAAGAATATATCTTATAATAAATATATTCTTATAAAAATACATTAGTATTATTAAAATTTAGTGCACCAGAATTACCATGGAGTGCTTTGGAGTTTTATTATCATGCTTCCTCTTTCAGAAGTTTTTTTGTGCTTTCTCATGGCTCCTGCCTTTCAGTATTTGTTTTCCAAACTTTCAGTCAGATGTCTAGCCAGTGGTGCCATTTTTATTTCCATTGTCAATGACAGTGTTTTAAAGATTCATATAAAACCCTGCAATAACAGCTTCCTTCCAAAACCATGCGTATGTGGATGTAATAGCTGGAATAGATACTACTACCTTTCATCAGTAGCTTGTATTATTAATTGACATTTATTTAGTTATAACATTACTTCTCGTTCTTCTTCTTTTAAAAACTATTTTATTACTTGCATCATTATCATCATCATAGTTATAGTCATTATTGCATCAATGTTTCTGGATATGAAGAATTTTCAAGCAAAAGATAGTTGATCCAACACAGCTAAATCATTTTAATTTATGCTTATCTGGAAAAGCAGCGTGAAAAACTGCAAGTGGGAGTTAAGTGACAAGTGCATAATTAGGTGCAAATTGCTCACACATTTATAGAAAGTAAAAACAATCAAATATCAAATAAAGAAATAAAAGAGCTTTTGAGGAAAAATATCAATATTTAAATACCATGACTACCAAATAATCATTAGTCATTTTCTGTCAGGTAAAGTATAGGAGGGCATTTTTGACAGTGCCTCAGGATTAATTTAGATTTAGCCAGAATGTGAAAGTAGTATTTCGTGAAGACTAGACACAGCTTTTTCACAGAGTTGTACCCATGGGTACAATAGAATGGGGTCTAGGGAGAATAAAAACTGTCTTCCAGAAGTTGTGTGGTTTTGGGATGAAGCCAGGAAGAGCTAAGAACCTTATGAAATACTATGCCTAGACACATAATTCAGCACTGTAAATGACACTATGAGGGCTAGACACATATGTTAGGTTTATCAGTGCTGAGCTTTTCTGTGCCTAAATGCCCAATCTTGATCTATCAGCTTAATAAATCTGACTTTGAATGCCTCAAAATACCTTTGAAAAGGGAGGGAATCATTAGAACAGCACCTCCACAAGAATTAATATATCTCTGGGATACTTTATTAAACAGATGCCTGTTTCTGAAAGGGAACAAGAAATATATTCTAATTCACCATGAAATTGAAAACCCCCAAGTAAAATGCTACGGCATAATAACACAGAAAAAGCAATCAGTCATTGCAGCTATCTAAATTTATATCCTTTCATAACAAAATAAACAAACTAAAAGACATTAAAATACAGTGAAGACAGTTTCTAAAATATGTAGAGTATATAAGACACAAAAGAAAGATAATGACTTTGCAGAAAAGCCTTCATGTGATGGAAAGATGAGAGAAACCTTTGCCATTGAGCCATCTCTCTGAAGTTCAGGGGTCTGTTTCGCTTCAAGTCTTTCTATGGCACACCTCTCTCAGATGTAAATATGCTTGTACAGCCTCTTCTTTGCCTGTCCTGCTGAGACCCAGCAAGATGAATACTAAGAAGTCCAAGAGTGATGAATGAACCTTGAGAACACCAAGCTATAGGGTATAAATCAGGGCTTTTTAAAAGAGATTGGCTTTTTAACTTTGAATTCTCAGCTCTTGTAGCTACTCGCTTCACTATAAACACCAATAACCACGGCATTAAAATAAAAAAAAAAGGAAGGATGGGAAGGAAAATGTAGAATTTAAAAATTATTTGGTGCTTCCTGCATATCCTGAGCTGCTTTTCTTGGAAAAACAGTTTAAAATTTTTCAAGTTAAGACACATAAAAATGACAGCCATGTTTTTAACTCTTGGCCTAAGCTGCTGGCCCAAGATAGCAGAGGAAATCTGTGGCAGGAACAAGAGAAGAATTTGGATTTACTAAGCCTACTCCAGTATCAGAGCCAAGGGATGACTGTGTAAGCATTTACAGGATTTTAGGTTTTTGTGGTGAAAAATAGTGCCTGGTGAAAGGTCCTGCCTTTCTCAGTGACTAGTATGATTCTGCTCTGTGAGACTTTAGAAAAACAATTTCATGGCTTCACATAGCAAAGAAAAGGGTTTATTTGGTGTAATAAAGGAACAATGACCATAGAAAGGACATGGAAACCAGTTAGCAGACATCATAGTAGAAACAGAAATATCACAGGAAATATGAGGAAAGCAAAGGCTTTTGCTTACAAAGTTGAAGGTACTAGTCTCTCACAGTTCTCCATTTTAATGGGTTTGTCAGACCACTGAGTTAATTTAACTATGTGTCAATCCACCAGTTCATCCAGAAAATCTTATTGTCAATGAATAAGTACGAAAGTTGTATGATGTGTTGTTAGTTGGATTTATCAAGTAGGAGAAATTAGGGACATGCTTTTTCTAATCACAATTCATACCCACAAATATTTGCTACCATTTTTCAGCAGGTCTAAATATATCTTCTTGAATGAACATGTTGTATTAGCAGGATTTTTATCTTCCACTGCTATTCCCAGAGAACCTGGTCCTCATTCACTTATCTGAGTTGGAAAATAAGTTTCTCGTCTTCCACAAATTTCTTTGCTCTCCTTGGCATTTCCTGCCCTGCTCTATCACATCACTCTCCACTGCTAACATTATCCCTTGAGCTCTCAGGGGAACAAACTGATGGTGTGGTTTTACGTTTAGTTAAGCAGACTTTCTTATTCTTAACTTATTCAATCAAGCATCAAAAAATTGTTACACAGAGAAGAAAATGAAAATTAATACAGCAGTTTGTTCCCACCAAGGCCTATTCTCACTGGCACAAAGGCTGCTCTGGTCATATCATCTCTGAAGCATGAAGAAATGTTGTGCTGGCTTATGAGCTCAAGGACGTAGTCAGTTATCAGGTCATATGAGAAAAATCCTAACTCCAGGGTGCAGCGGGTGAATATGCTCATGATCACAGCTTTTCTGAGGGCACGATATAATCACATGGCCAATCTGTGATGGACAAGGTCTGTAACATTCAGCCACAGGGGAGAGTAGAGACTGAGACAGTGATGCAAATGCATGAGAGGAAGCTTCAACTGTGTGGCAGCAAAAGTCAAGGGTTAGTTATGTGAGATTGCTCGCTAGACTTGGTATAACAGGGAGCATAAAGATATCCTCATATATAGTGACATATCAGACTAGAAAGATCGTTACATTACCCTCCCCCTGCCATTACCTCCTCTTCATCTTCTTCTTTCATAGTGCTTACTCAGCACCTTTATAATTAATGTTTATTAATCAGTCTGCCAAAATTGAAGTAGATTAAAAAAGATTTAAACGACACACTTTAATATCATTGAAAAAAACCAGAGGGCAAATAAATGCTTTCAAAAGCTAAATCTGGGTGTTGATTAGATATCTGTGTGATCAAGAGGTCATGAAAAAATTAACCTTGTAAAAGTGGAGAATATTAAAATATTTTCTGAAAGTTTTCATCTAAATTACTACAACACACTTTGATTTATTTTAAAGGTATAGTGAACTCCTTTTTGTCTTGAGCACCTAGGGTGCTGTTTATCTCTGCCTGTATGGAGCATCTTTGATTAGGGAGTCTGTGCTTGCATGAGTGTTTCTGTCTGTGTCAATTTGTGTGACTGTCCATGCCTACATGTGTGTATTAGGTATATACACACGTGTGCTCTTAAGGAATACATGCTACTGGCTCAACCAAGGAAGCTTGACCATGGAGCTGCTGCAGCTCTGTCTCTCTCAGGCTACTGGATTCAGTGTCTCCTAACAAAGGTGACCAACACTGCATATGTACACGAATCAGGCAATCTATCCATATATTAATGTGTCTCTACATTACCTACGTTTGAAATACACCTGCATGATTAGAAATGGCACTTAACAAGGCTTTTCCAAGATTCAGTGAACATGAAGAATGTCTGTAACAGAGAAAGTTGTGTCACCAATGCAAATTCCCATTTTCACATCCTTGTGACTACTAAAAATTATTTTGCTTCACCTAATCTGGACAATTACTTCCAAAAACTAGAAATCACATAAATGTCCCTTTCTTGCTAACGGAAAGAGAATCCACCAATGTGGCAATATTTGGGAGCCGCCCTATTCTGCATGAAGCAAACAAGAGTCCTTAGAAAATGTTCAGTTTTATGCCCAGTACAACGCTTTTATGTAGCAGCAATATATGTGCCAATAACCACGGCATCAGTAGATTGAAATGTGGACCTTGGCTTCTGGGGTTTTGTTTAACTTTGCTAAAAACTGGAATCCAGGTGCGTCTATCTGTCCATTTATTTTTAATATCACAAGACAGTTCTCTCCAGAAATTTTCAACAACTACGCAGGATGTGATAGAAGGTAAAGACTCTCAGTGTGAAAAAAATCAGACATGCCCCAAGACAATGATCTTCAAAAATACAGGTTTAAACAACCAGCTTTTAAAAATCTTCCTATGGGGATTTAGCCCAAAGAACAACATGATACAAGTGTTATTCCTGTCCTTAGGGCAGTTTAGACATCAGTACATATGTTCTATATTTCAGTACTCATATGAAATACTTACCTTGCTTATCAACAGTCCATATGGCCCAGAATTACACGTATTCATGGAAAGCTGTGGAGTTCCTGGTAATTTGCTTCATACATTTGACAGTACAGAGTTGTTTTCAGTGCTGTATCTAAGGTGTTATGCAAAGAACTTTAAACGTCTTAATAGAAATAGGGAGAACCTGAAATGAAAACAAGTCTGATAAGTTACTAAGACTTTGAAAAAATAAAGTGTTTTACACATTTAGCTTTTTCCTGTATTTTAATTTTTTTTAACAGAAAGTAAAACCTCAGTAGCCAAATCTTCTTATTTAAACTACAATCCTGTTAGTTTGGGCTACAAAAATCGTAACTCAGAACGATGTAATGCTTGTGAAATAAATTCGACATATTTCTGCAGTAATGCAGCACTTCTGGCAAAAGTATAGAAAACATCTTCATCTTAGGTTGACATTAGTTAAAAGCGAAAGTGCTGCAGTCCTTTTCTGGTGACCAGCTTATGTTACAACACAAGTGAGTCCTGCTGTAACTCAGAGGTAAACAGATCGGTTTGCCTGCTATCCTTCCCATAATAATAAGTCTAAGGTCCTCAAAAGCAATACACATTTTAAATCAGATTTCAAAGTACTAGTTGAAAGTGATTTTCTCTAATGTTATTTAACAGATGCAGAAACTGAAACAGCAAACGTTTTTGCTATAGTCACTATGCAGATCTGCAATAGGACTGGAAACAAACTCCAGTTCTCCTAAGTCCTAGTCCAAAGCCCTGTCTTGTAGGTCTCATTGCTAAATTTATAGAAAATTATTTTATATAAAATCAGACTTTGTAATTGAAGTCGCCAAGAGGACCATTTTCCATGGAGTCCCATTAGCAGCCGAAGTGAACATCTCTGCCAAGAACTTCTCAATTCCCCTAATTCACCACCTAATTCCCCTCCCAGTTGGCAGAAGTGTTGAGATAATTAAGTTCCTATTATCATTATGCTAATGATAAGAGATACTCGTAATAGCTGTAAATGAAGGAAGAGTTCAAACTTGGCTTTACACCTTGAAATCTAAAACTCCTTCAAAGTGTTGCTACTGGCAGAGCCAATTTTTTTCGTGTTTGTCCTTCCCTAAAAGAAGTAGGGATACTCAACACAAAGTAACAAGACAGGGAACACTGTCTCGCCCCTGCACCACTCAGCAGCTTTATGCGACACAGAAACAAGAAACTGGAGATGAGCCAGTGTACAGCCAGAAGATTGCAAGGATCTACTGGAGCAACCAGCTGTGAGTTTAATTGTGAAATAACTCCTTCAGCCAGACAAAAATTGTCATCTAGACCCCACTTATACTTATTAAGCTTCTTTTAACAGCCAGGTGAGAATCTAAATATGTGAGAAATACAGAATATTTTACTTTTGAATTACTTCTCCAGTTTCTTCTGGACAACAGTTTTCCTTTAACAGCTTCACAAGTCATAGTGGATGTGACCAATGAGGAGGTAAAGGCAGATAAGTAGTTGAGAAAATATGTAAGTTGTGCTTAACATTTTAGAAGTGAAAGGGGAGGTTAAGAGAGTAACAAATGCTTTCAGTCATTGAATACTTGTTCAAGTTCTCACTACACAAAGATTCAAACCAGTCATCATCATTTAAGACGAGTGTTTTCAGTTTGACAGATGTTTCCGAAAATGTTCCTTCCAGCATGACCTGAAAGTTTGGAAAGGAATTCAGTTATTCAGGAACCTGAAATGAATCATGGTGGGTTTCTGTTGTTTGTTGGTTGCTTTTGGTGTGCTTGGGTTTTTCCTTGGAACTTCAAGCAAAGCAGACACTGACTGTCACAATAATCCTGACTGGCTTGGCTCAAACATATCCTTGTCTCAGAGTTTACACACAGCATTGGGACGACTCAAGGGGGATGCTGATGAATCAGATTTCCATGGCAAGGTTGCATTAGTGTGGGGCAAAAGGGACAGCAGGGGTGGCCTCTGTGAGAAGGGACCAGACGACTCCAAAACTGACCCTTGGCTACACAAAGCTCAGCCCACCAGTCAGGCTGGTGGCACCTCTGTGAAAACATTTAAGGGTAAAAAACGCTGCACGGCAGCTGTGAGAAGGGAGTGATAAAAATGTGAGAGAAACGACCATAGGCACAAAGGTTATTCCTGCTCCCACACCAGAACAGTTTGTGAAGGACTGCATCCCCCATGCTGGCCTCAGGTAAGGAGGAAGGGGCAACAGAAACCAAGTGCTATAAGCTGCCTGTAGACCCCATTCCCCAAAACCCTGTGTCACTTGCGGCAGGAAGGAGAGTCACGAACAAAGGAATGAAGTTGAGCCTGGAAAAAGGGGGAAGTGGGGAAAGGTGGGCTTAGTTTTGTCTTTGTGTCTCACTATTCTACTCTATTTCTTAATAGAAATAAATTAAATTAATCTTCCTCAAGCTGAGTCTGTTTTGCCTGTGATGGTAATTGTTGATTACCTTGTCTTTATGTTCACTCACAAGCTTTTCCATCGTATTTTCTCCCCCTGTCCTGCTGAGGAGGAAGAGTGAGGTGGTGGCTGGGTGGGGGTCCGGCAGCCAACCACTCTCAGCTCACCACAGCTGGTATGGTGGGACATCAAAGCATACAGCACAGGGGACATAAAACTACAGTAGCAAAAATTCTTCCCTTGCCATTGGTTATATCTTCTCCCATACACATCTTTCAGTTTCTTGGAGCAATAAAAGTAGCATTCGGAAACAAATACTAGAAGAAATAGGGAGATCCAGGAGTTGACAGTTGCTGCATACCTGTGTCATTTTATTATCCAAAATTATGTTGTTTTGGCTGAGGCCAGCTCTATCCTAGCCCACTGCTTTCTGCCTGCAGTCTTACAGTGAAATCTAAACATCTCAGACAGATGTATGAAAGCAAACTGTCTTGTCAAGTATTTTCTAGCTCCTATCTGCAGACCCATGTGGATGTCTCAGATACCTGTGGGATGCCTTGAATGCCACTTACATTTAGGCAACACAGCCCAAGGAAGTAAGACTCTCGAGTGGAGGCTCACTCCCTCTCTTCTATGTGATTAAGGTCTAGACCATTCATAGTCCATACATGAATTGGAAAGGGGAAGCCATCAAGAAAAAATTTACCTTATTATATGTTTTATCAAGATTCACATCTTACTGTTAAGCTATCAATTCAGTATCATAGGCTTCCCATCCACCAGGATATTATGACTGAATAATTTCATAATTGTTCACCAGTTTGGCAAAATTATCACCACTTTTCCCTTAACCATAAATAATCACTATTTCCATATTTTCCTCCTATTCATCACTGAATTCTTGCCAAGTTTTTTTCTCCCCCATTTCTTCTCTTTGCTGGCAAGTTTTCAAGGACAGTTGAAAACAATGTTGAGAAAAATCATGATTGATCCATTCATGACTGTTGTGGCAAGAACTGCTGCATTACAATTGCATGGGGAGACAAAGGCTGGCAGCCTTTTTATGTTTCAGCAGCCATTTAAGGCTATTAACCTTGAAGGCAATGGCAGCTGCTGACCCTAGAAGGCTGAATCTAGTTAGTGCTGAGCAAGACAGCGAAGGGCTGAGCAGCTATAAGAGCCAGCAAGGTCAGCAGCAGAAGGGCTCAGTGCCCCAAGGGTTTGTCCTCTGACTGATGATTTCTTAAAACTGCCTGGGCTGAAATGCTGATTCTAGTAAAGTAACTTGTTCTTGCAGCTTGTTTCAGGTAGCAAAGTAAGGTGCCCTATGACTGTACAGCTAATAACTCAATTTAGTAGCTGGTCTTGAAACCCACAAAGTACCTCAATTCAATGTGACTTCCCTGGGAGCTGATGACATGTGGCATTACGTAGGATCAAGCTCTAAGAACAAATATAAATGAAAGACTCCTCAGTTGACTTCTCATAAAGCAATGAAGTGAGCATTGGCCTGACTGATTAAAGTGATAAAGCCAGTTAAAATTTATGTTGTGATACTGAGTATTTATTGACCTGCGGCGTGTTGTAGCTGCAGATACAAGACATCTGGCAAAATTCTATGGTAGGTAGGGACTAATCTGTAAGGGTGATAAATTTCACTGGTAATTCGGCTGAAGTAAGACCAGTAGAGCCAAATTAATTCCGTGATGATGTTCAGTTTTTAAGACTAAAAGGTTTAAGCTACAGTCTACAGTATTTAACAGCTGATCAGTCCCTTAAACTAAACCTACTGGAAAAATCTTCAGTGTTACACTTATTGAAGCCTTTATAATCTGTTTTGGGTTTTTGCTATAGGCTGCCCTTGGAGTTTTCTCTACCTGATTTTAATTAAGAATGTATCTGAGCTTGAGAAAGTAATACCTGAAACCAAAAAGAGGTTTGTAATGACAACAGTACAGGAAATATTAATTTGTATTCAGAGCATGGAAGTGATGAGGTTATTGCTAGCTAGTACCCTTGATACTATAGCCATCTGGTTCAGCTCTGTACAATTCTACTGGTTGAGATCAAGTCCCATTGTCGTTATTATTGTTATTTCTAGACAAATGCACTTCTGGGTTTAAAATCAGATATGTCTTTGAGGACTTTACTGTTTTGTTCTTTACAGTCCCCCTCTTCCCCTTGCTACTGTTGGGATTCCAATCACTGCAGAGAGAAACAGTTTACTGAAAGGTTAGACACTGGCCCCAGCATCTGAACTGTGTTCTCTGAGCTGGAATTGTCACCATCTGTCCTGTGCACAGAGGATTTTCATTGGCTGCTAACCAGTGCAGGACAGTTCAGAAACCTGTTCTCAGTTCTTAATCCCACAAAAGTCCCTTTTACATAACACCACACCCCCAAACTGCATGTCTCTGAGCTGGGATCTGGGTGGTCTGTCCAAGAGTTCAAAGGTGTTCTGTGGGAAGGGGGAAAAAAAGGAGGATAACTTTGTTCCTCATTTTGTTTTCAACATAGCTTGTCCCTAAAACCAGCAGAGAACAGGAAGTGCTGAGCCTTGCATGGCGTGAGGTTCTGAACACCACAATTCTCTATCATTAATTTTACCTAAGACTTCTGTGTAGTCTAATCACAGAGTAAGAGAGAAGCTGTTTTAAAACATCTAGTTCCCCTTAAATTAAATGTCTTATAAAAGATGATTGCTTTTCTGAATATTCTTGTAGTTATTAGTATAGCAAAGGAATTTGGAATAGTTACCGCAAAACAGTACTAGTAGGTTGCATTTACTGAGTAGAAAAGAGATGACGTTATGAATTGTTTGTGCTATAACAGGAACATTTAACATAACATAAACTCCAACATTTTTAGCACAAACTGTTGTCATACCCTCTTGCTCAGAAAACCTGTCAAATGAACAAGTGTGAACAGCAGTTTGAAACAGTTAATGCTTGTGCTCACATGTTTTATTAGTCACCACAAACAGATTTGAGGTCAGATAATCTGAATGAAGTATATCAATACTATCTGAAGATACAAACTTGAAAAATTACATGTCCAGTTCTGATCTCTCTCAATTTCTAATAAAAATTATGATCATAAAGAGCTTTGTTGCAGTGTTTTAAAATACCATAGGGCCTGCTTTGCTTATATCACTTAAATATTTGGTCTGGGAGACACAATTCAAAAACATGGGCTAATTCTCCTTGTACCACAAATGATGCCACTGGAGTCTCTCTGTGACCAAGTCACTGTGTAATCCAGGGAAAAGGAATCAGGGGCTCAGTTCCCTCTCGGGAGGGCAGTCATCATTCTGTCTCTTTTGGCAGAGAATGTCTAACCATCTGGCTTCCAATTAAGCAAAACATACAAAAGTGCTTCTGCTGATTTCAGTTAAAACTGATTTACCCTCCCTGCAGTACTCAAAGAACTAAAGAGGAAGATGATGTTAATGAGCTGAGCACAAGACATCATGCTGGGATTTCAAGTGTTTATTAGAGAAGAAATAGCATTGGGAACTGTCTTCTAAATGCGTTTGAATATTACAATAAACAGCCATTTTGTAAAATATTGAAATAGTCATTTCAAGCAAGGTCTGGAAAAGAAATCACCTCTCTCCCAGGAGCCTGAAGCATAAAGTTAAGGGTAGTGACCTCCAACAGGGAAATTAAAGCCTCCTGCTAAGGCTACGTGAGCTACTAATGAAGTTCCAGAAAGCATCTGGATGTAAGACACCAGTATGTCTAGTACTGCCTAGTGAGTAACATGGAGCCATGTGATAATCTCTGGTCCTATAGTGTACAGGCAGTCTTAGCATTTGTTGGAGTCATGATTTATTAAGAATTGAGAGCATTTCTCACCTGGCAAAATCAGGGCTCTAGACAGCAATACATTTTCTTGTTCACCAAGAAGCTCATCCATAGCTAAGAAACTATAGAAACAGGGAGAATTATTCAGCAGCACTAGAAGCATCAGGATATGTATCTAAGCCTTAGCAAGGCACCTCTAAGCAGCACAGTGAGCTTGTAACAGAGCACAGGCATATTTCAGGAACAAAGACAAGATGTTTCTGCTGAGCTAAAAGGGAACAATATCGCAACAGTCAGACTTGGACACAGAAATTACTGAAAATGCTCAATTCTGAGAGTTGCCTAAACCCACTGGGATCCTGCTGCACCTGAGGGGAAAATGGAGCCTGAAATGTAAGCAACAATTGACATCTAGTTTTCCAAATAGAAAGGATTAATGACACCTACAATGTGTCCTTCCCACTAGTTTCCCAACCTTATCACATGGCATTAGTAAAGGAAAAGCAATAAGAGAAACAGTAATAAAATTACAGGCTGTGAGGTCTAGCAGGTCCCCTTTCCTTTGCCTGCTTAATTGGGATTCCAAAGGGAGCTAGCTAAAGTTGTGTAATGGACTCATAGCAACCCACTTGGGCAGGCTGTGCTGGGGAGATGGGAGGTGTGGGAGGAAAGGAAAGCTGCCTGGGAAGTCGAGCACTGGCAGTACAGCCACTGGGGAGGGATGTGCGCCAGGGAGTAGAGACTGCCACCTATCTGGCCACACCACCTGCCCTTCAGAGCAGCTCTTTTTCTATTGTATTTGGATTGTTATAAAGCACTTTTGATTATGTACCTGTAGTAGCTTTATAATTAATTATTAATAGCATGTATTCATAAAGCATTGCACACATATCTGCTCATAAGCACGACTGTTGTGTAGAGGGAATTATCAATGACTCAAAGTAAAAATGTATGTAAATATGAACTGTAACAGTTTTCCCAAGAATATAAGCTGAAAGTACAGACAGCTGTGGTTTAGACATTCAAATTGACAATTTATTATACAAAATAATATAAAACTGAATAGAAGTTGCTCTATTTTCCTGATCTGACCAGACCACTGCAAACCTTTCTGTGATTTCAAGCTCCCCTAAGAGCAGCTAGTCTGAAACTTCATCTGATTTTTTAAAGCTTCTCAAACTGTACTTTTCATGTTTGATCCCTCAAAGTAACTGAACTGACACTTCTGAAATTTTGCATTAATACTTGTTTCTAAGCTTGTCAAGCATGAGAAGGAAGACAGACTTATCACTGGAGTGAAGCAGAGACTTATCCCCCAGCTGTATCACTAGAGCATGATGAATTGGTGTTTAACAAAATTCCTTAATGCCTCAGGCAATGACACAATTAAATCTGAGTTTTGCTTTTCCTTTTCCTTTGTACTGTACAAGTATGAAACTTAGAAATAGCTATAACTGTTATGTTGTCCCCAATCCCCAGTGGATAGAGCCTAAATGAGATATGACTACATGTAAAATTTTATGTATTGGATTGTTCAGGGACAGTCTAAAGGTCTAAGACGAAAAGTGAACTCTCCAGGTTTGAAGAAAATAATGTTTGAAGATATTATCTTTCCTTACATTCATAGAATCATAGAAAGGTTTGGACTTTAAGCCACCTTCTGAAAGATAATCTAGTCCAACCTCACATCATCTAGTCCAACTAGGCAGGCTGTGCCGAAACATCTTCAGTAGATTCACTACTCTTTAATTCAAGTGTCTTTTTTTAAGTCCCTTTTAAGCATTTGGTATTGGCTGCTGTTGGAAATAGGGTACTGAACGAGATAATACATGTTTCTCTCTTCCCTTTTTTGAGAGGAAAAAGAAAAAAGGATTTAGGGAGTGGCTGTGACTTGCATTCAATTAAGGATGATGTATCTGTCCCAATAATAATGGGAATGACTATTTTAATTATTTTAATTATTTTATTTTTATTTAATATAACGATATAATTAGTTATTACTTTTATTAATTTTGTGTTGAATCACATAATTAAAGTAACATAAAAAAATTGCTTGGGCACTTTCAAATGTATAGATGTGTGTAGTTAAATACAATCCTTGTCTCCAAAGAAAGTATACACTTCTAAGTAATTTGGTTTTGAAGGATATGAGAACAATAATGAGCTGCTAACCATAAAGTTCATTTGCACTATCTGCCTGGTTAAGTAATACATTTGACAATACTTTCCAATAGGGTATTATTTCTAAAATTAAAACCACAGCTAAAATCAAATGAAAATATCATTAAATTGACACAGAGCAAATTAAAATGGCTCACTATCAAATAATAAACTTAATTTTTATTAAACTTAACTAAAAATACGGAATAAACCCCAATTTCTGTGCAATCCAGGCATAACTCCTTTTATTGATCAATTACAAAACCCCCCAAAAAATTGTAAATCTAATATTAAACGTTGTGTTTTCATATTCAGTCTACTATTGTGAAAACGATTGCTGCACCTGTAGAGAGTAAACCAAGTTAAGTTTAATAACAACTGTACACACTGGTGTAATTAAATAGACATTAATAACGAACAGTTGAGAAAGTCACAGAGAATTACAACGGTCTGTTATTTGGCTCCATTACTTTTGGTTTTATAAGGATTCCTGTTGAATAGGGACAATATTTACATATAGAGTGTAAGTGAAAGTGAAAATATTTCAGGACCAAAACCTGTTCCTCAGTCACTCATATTTATGTGTTTGCAGCTCTGTCTGACAGAAACCCTAGATTAAGTGTTGGAGATGCCATCATCTACAGATTATTTTCTCTGCTGGTGTTTCAACCACAGGAGTAACTCCCTCTCCCTCTCTAGTATCTACACAAAGACTTTGACTGGACATGGAAGATTAAAGTTATGTTAAAATTCACTGGAGCAGGTGTACTATTTCTGATTTGAAACAAAGTTTACAGTTCTGCAAGACTGTTGTCTCTTCTGTTTGGATTTTACATATTTCGTAGGAAAGCCTCCAGGAGTACATTAAGAAACACGACAATCATTTGTCACTCATCGTACCTGGAGGAAGAAATGGTGTTTAGTGTAGTGTTTTGTTCATTTTAAAAACATGTATGCCTACTGCTTGTGCTCTTTGATTTTATTGTTATACAGTACTGCATTTTTATATCTGACACAAAGGTTATGGAAGTCAGGACTAAACTTTAAAGGTTTTGCCCTGAAGGTAAATCTCAATACATAGTTTCTAAGGATTTGAACATGACTGTTTTCTTGCCCTGGGGAACCACTAGTAAGGAGCTGTAGGACTCAGAATTGGAGGCACTTTCTTTCTGGCAAATACACAAAATCAGAGTGCAGCCGTTTCATGTCAGCTGAAGTTTTCCCTGTTTATTTTAAAACTTTTCTCAGGAAGTCATGCAGTGTAAGAAAGTTCAAAAGTCTGACTAAGCTTAATGCAGCATCTGAACGATGGCTATTTCGTAACAGGCCACTCAGGCTCCTTTTAGTGTACAGTTCCCTTAAGACTCCATTTCACCCCATAAAGCTGTTTTCAGATTTTTCTCTCTCCTCCCCATCCATTTAAACATCTAAACTCTAGACACTACAAAATCATACATGTTAGTCAATCCCTTCCAGATACTTGGTGAGGATGCTTTTGAAGATGCATAACTATTTGACTGAAAGAAAAACCTTGAAGTTCCACATTTTAAAGACAGTATTAACAATTTAGGACATCCAGTTTTATCCTGTTTCTAATAACGTTGAGGAAACCCCTTTCTCTGACCATCCTCCACCTATTATTCCTCACAGTCTTCACCCAGGGTAAAACAACTTAAAAGTTTGCTTTAAAAGACAGGAAGATAAACCTAGAAATAAATTCTAGATTCTTGAATGTTTATAAATTTGGTTAACATTTTCTTAGAGAGAGTCTGCTTCTAATCATGCAAAAATTTGAGCCAATAATACTTCAACTGAATTTTAAATTGTCTGTTTTACATGTAGCGAGAGCTCTTGACCATATACTGAATTTATAACATATTTATATTTCCAACTGGAATCTGTGGATTTTTGTCAAGATGCAGGGGAAGAGGAAATTTCTAAAGAAATCCTTTACCATATTGGGTGCTTTAATCTTCTCTGTCTTCTTTTACTCCCACCACATCAGTGTTCCTGCTCTGATGTTAATCAGAATGAATGGGTCATCCTCTTTTATAAACTTGCTGGATTAATTCTTTTTCAAGGTCATCTGTGAATTGACTTTAGTAAGCAATTATAAATTGGATGGTATTTTAATATTCTACCCTCCCCCTGAGCTTTAATCTAGAAATTATGAGAGACAAAAAGAAACCCAGAGGGGTTTGCATTTTAGAAAGCAACATGATGAACACCATTATCCAATACCTTTATAATTTCTCCTGCCCTGAACACCCTTATCTTTCCCACTGAGTTCAAAGGGAGTTGAGGGAAATTCAACATCTTCCAGAAAAAGTGCTTTAGTCTTTTAGCTAATATAGCTGCCTATGATCTCTGGAGAAATCTGTTGATATTGGTACTTGATACACTTAAGCTTGAGATTCAGAATTCTGTTCTATTACAAATACATCTCTAATAAGGCAACAGAACTCACTCTCTCTCTGCCTTTGATGTTGCCTTTTGAATTCTAACATTAAAAAGCAGTATTTTTCTTCACTGTATTTTTAAAAGAATTTGAAACAGTTTAGGAAACTGCTTTTGGGCCATCATCCAGTAATAAAAACTTCCGTAGTGTAGTAGAAGATTATTCCATTGCTTGTTTAAAAAAACCCTATTAGATATCTGCAGAACCTTGGGTTCAAAGGGCACAGATTGTAAAGACCAGTCCAATAAGGATTGCAGATCTACTATTTAAAGCCCTCACAAACATTTTCTTCTGCATAACTGTGTTTAGACCCAACCACAACATGTGCTCTTAAGCATCTTCCATTGTCACTGCGATAAAGCAGTGATTTTCCCCTGATTGACTCTTTGGTGTACTTTCTAAGCATAGAAAGCAAGCTATGGCTTTCTCTCTGACTCCTCACAGACCAGCAGTACATCTGCCTCAGCTCTCAACAGGTTTGTTAGTTAGTCACTGTCATTTTGACTGAAGAAAAGTAGAAAACAATTCTGTTAAGTTTTTTCTTTTAAGTTAAAAATAAAAAGAAAAAGAAAAGGGCAAAGACAAATGGAGAACATGCCTGTGATAGAATGTGTTCCTCAAGAGGAATACTAATATTTGCCCATGAGGATTCTGCTAAGGGGTTCAGAATGTGCTATGGAAAGAGGAGATAACACAAAACACTCATGGTGCTATCAGTACATCCAACCAACAGAAAATTTAGAAGTAAAATTTTTCCCATTTGCATCAATATTTTGGAAGAGGAGTGTGTTTTGGTTTTTTTGCTGGGCTTTTGCTCTAAGCCATAAAGAGGAGATAACAGTTGCTTAGTGTTTTAATTTTGTATTCTCAAGAATTGTAAACAAAGAACAAAATAAACAGCTTATACCATGAACCTTTGTTCTTGTTCTATTTATGAATGTTGATTTCACTGCCATTCAGTCCTGCCAAGAGCTGATACACATAAAATCAAGACAATAAATGCAACTCTTGTCCCCTTCCCTTATAGTTTCTTTTTGAAGGTATGTGTCAAGCAGACAATGCTGGAAATATAACTGCTTGTTTTTTTTTCTGCAGAATTTATATATCATAGGTAACTAGTGTGCATACTACCCCATGATCACGAAGGCTTTAGGCATTATTAGGCAGATGACTACAGGAATGAGAATTCGTGCAGAATGAGAATTTTGCCTAGACATAGGCAGGACATCCTGAGGCTATCCAATGTAAGAATTATGGCACTAGGACAATGAGGCAGAAGAGTCTTAGGCTACCATCACTGCTCTGCACCAGTCTCTCTCCAGACTGTATAGATTTTTTTTTTTTTTAATATTTATAATCTGTATATGCTCATAATCTGAAGATAATAGGAAAGTTGCCTGTTGCTCTATAGAACCATATAAAATCTTTTTATCTAAAGAACAGAAATCAGGCTTAGTGTCAGGAATGCTGGAACACTGTTGCAGTATGCTAGTGGTATATAAAAGTATGCTGAATGATTGTTTAAAGTGGGCATGCTTCCAAAATGGTGACTGTAACCCTTTGTGTAAACCCTTCTCTTTCCCAAGATCCCTTACCTGTATCCTTGGAATGTCTAAGAGATAACTGAAAGCTTACCTATTGGGTGTTTAACCCTTTGTTATCATTGATTGGTCAGCAAGACCTCCTGAACTCCCACTGGTTACGTTGTGATTCCCTCAAGAGCTATTTAAGCAGTTACCTGAACAATAAACGCTCTCTCTCTGCCTGCTCATCCTGCCAGCTGCGTCTCCTGTGCTCTCTGCCAGGGCCATGGGACCCGCATGGTGGGGGGGGAGGGGAGGAGCACGTCCCCCCTGGAGCAAGGGGTAAAAGGAAAGCCTCTTGCCCTGGGGTTCCCTCTCCCTATCCCCTCAGCGTTCGTCGGAACACTAAACCCCCAGTAATTTCAGTAACCTACTTCTCTGTCAGTGGATAATAGCCAATTTTCATTTCTGCTGTGGGTAGTAACATGACAATATCAAATTAAAAGAGATTTTTTTAATGCATTCTTCTAAAATAGAAATGCTGTTTTCTCTTTTTGAAGGAAAAGAATTTTGATATTTCCATTTCAATTTCTTTTCCAGAAACCATTTATTTATACTTTCCAATGTGCCTTAAATGGAATTTGAGCCTTTCTGAATCCAATGGCAAAATTCCACTGCTTTTAATGCGAGTAAGGATTTTCTTTTCCATGTATGTATACTTATACAGGTATTTTTATGGGCATTTACTTGAATAGATCATTTTAGTTCAGCCTTCAAATATTGTTTTGATACGATCCCTGCTCATTCAGCCCCTTACCCTGCTTTTCAGTCACAGAGGATTGTTATTTTAAGTGGTACAATTTACATGCAGTGTGACTCTGTGCATTCAGACAGAACATCTGTGCTACGTGCTTATGTGCACTAATGATGCTCTAGAAAGCACATTCTGGAGTACAAGCTGGGGTCAAATAAGTCACCCAAGGAAATATGGCACTGTAGAAAAAAAATGGTACTTGGTTCTAAAATATTTGTCTTTCTCTATTCAGGCTTCATAATGAAGCCATTCCATCCAAGCCTGCTCACTCATCAAGTTCACTTTCTGTCATCACTAAAGCAAGGAACTTTTATTCCTGGAAAGTTTAATTTTGTGCTTTTGTGCATGACTATTTGAGGATGTATCACATACTGCATGTAGCAGTTTGACACAGCCATGGGACAGTGCTCCCACCCCCTGAGCAGGCAATCGTGCCTAAAAGAGGAGCCATGAAAGTGAGCAGCCTGTGCCAGGCGCAGCTGTAGCCATGAACAGGTTTACTAGGGACCACTGCAATAGCCAGGAAATCTGGATGTGATAGGAGTATGATTAGCACACATTCACTTATCATAGCCCCCTGAGGTTATTGCTTCTGCTCAGTGGGCAAAAGCGAGGATGTGTATGGAGGGTGATAATGTCTCAGGTCAAGACAAGTTCAGGCTTCCTTAAGTCCATCTGCAAGAGCCTTGACCTGCAAACACAGGGACCAGGACAGGGTATGCTGAGATGTGTCACATGTCTCCCAGATGTTCTGGTGCTCTCCCAGCCCCGAAACCCAATTCTATCATCCTCCTTGACATCTTCTAGCCAGAATTCTGGAGCACAGAGATAGATCCAGACTGGCAAACTGCTCTTCTTAGGGATTTTCCTTCTGAGCAGGAGGTGCACTACTGCTGCCAACCACATAAAGGATGATTCTGAATACTCTCAGTGCCTCTCTTTTCTCCCTCTCTCTCTTTACCTATTACTGGAATGACAGAACTCAAAGTGAAGACTTGACTGGGAAGGTGCATTTTCAGTCTGCTCAAGGTTTTTGCACAAGAGCTCTCTATCAGTGATGCAGCTATGTTTCCCTGGACACAGCGTAATCTGGGGGTCTGCACACATTACAGTGCAAAATAACTTATTTTTACTTTCTAACATGATGAAGAAACCATGAATCTATAGGAACTTGAACCATGAAATGAGTGAGACCCAGAACATCGAGAGAAAGGACCTGCACACTCATATATTTTGCTGTCCTATTTCTTGCCTGGTGTGAATTAGGGCTACAAGTTTCACATCGGTATTCAGGAGGTCATTTGTCACACACAGAGAAATAAATTAGAGGGAATATTAATGGTGACAAGCATACAAGACTACGAAACAGAAGAAGCACTTCAATCCTTTTGGGAATGTGAAGAGTTTCACAGTTCTCTGGTCCAGTTGCCATAATTCCACCATATCAGCAATTAATATGTTAAAGCACACTGCTGAATTGGCATTGCATAGAGACATGTAATTAACTATACTATAGACGATACAAGTCTAAACTTGAAGTCTAAAGCTAAAGGTCTATATAAAGCCTACTTTTTAAGGAAGAGTGTTTCATGTAACATTTGCTGATCTAGAAAGAAAGCAATTTAAGTTATTGTAAATAATCCTGTTTAACTTATTTTTCTGAGAGAAACTGAAAATCCAGTCACTCTTACAGGCTTTTCTTGTGCTTATGGGATAGCTCGTTCACACTGAAAAAAAGAAAAAAAAAAGAGAGGAAAATACCTGTGTATGTTTCATGACCAATTATAATTAAACTGGTAAGCTAATCTTTACAGTGTCAGGACAGGATAAATTCTCTCTGTAGGAACTAATATGACCAGTCTGGCAAGAGGATTCAGAGTTGGAAGCTTTATCTCATCTGCCTCTCTTCCTTGCTTGTCTCTCACCAAAGGAGCCTGGCTGAATCTAAAACAGCAGCCAAGCCCCCTTCCTGTTTCCCTGGAAGTGTTATCCATTGTGAGCAGTGACTTGAAGTCACAATTGCTTGGGAATCTTTATTAAAACATAATGTTGAGATTTTAGCTAAGATTAGGTATATTCATTCCCCTAAGTTTTATTACGCTGACACAGAAAGTGTTTGGGATTTACTAGACTAAATAATTTTTCCCCTTTTTTTTCTTTAATATTTAAATGCTGAAGAATAAAAATCCCTTTTCTTACACACTGGTGCAAAGCACAGGTAAGACTAAAACCAATACACTTAAAAGTGGATGATTCTCGCTGGCTTTATAGCAGCAAACATTGCAATCTTGGTCCTGACCTAGCAAGAGACTAATAGAGAACACACTGAGCAAGAGCACTATTTCTCTAGATATTTCTGTAAGAGCTCTTTCCTTTGGAATGCAAACTGAATGTTGTAGACAGGCCTCAATTTAGTATTGACTTCAAAGGAACAATCTCTGTCAAATGCACAGTGTTGCTAGGTTGTTTGAAGATGGAGACATACTGACACCCTTTCTGTCAGGGAAGAAGGAAGGAAAAGAGGTTTGTTTAGTCCAAATCCACACGTGTTGCCTTCCAATACATCAAAAAACTGGTATGGAGTCAGTATCTCTAAATAAGAAAAAGAAGAAAAAAAAAGACAGCTCAGTGATTAATATGCTTACTTGAATGTCAGCGATGTATGTTCAATCCTTCTTCTGTCAGACTACGGAGCAGGGCTGTGAAGCAAAAACCTGTGCTTCAGAAGATCCATCAGTCTTAGTTGGGTTTCCGTATCAGTCTCTCCTGGCAATTTTTTTTTTTTTTCCAGTGGATATAAAATACAGAAATAATCACTGCAACAGAAGTAACTCTGCTTTGTCATGAAAAATGCCTTAACCTTCAGGCTACAGGATTTCCTTTCTCCGTCCTTTTGCTATCTGACTGCATTTTGTGCAAGGCTTTATGCATTAGGCGAACTAAGCTGATTTTATTCATCTGAGATCAAAGAATAAGAATAATACAGAAGGGACAATTCTTGTCAAGTGTAAAGTCAAGCTTTACACATGTGTCTAACGGGAAAAATACAAAGTACTTTACAGGAAGAAAAATGAGTGTGTAGAGGAGGTGCCTCTAGAGTGTTAAATCATGACATAGCAGAGGCTTTGAAGATCCATTCTTTAACTGGAAGTGGTAGCATGATGCCTAAAGTCCTTTATGGATCCAATTGGCTGCTCTCAGGGTAAAATATAAAGGGCAGTCAGAAAATACATAGTGTGGAAATTCAGTGTAGAGCAAATCCATTGTCTTCAAACCTTTCTTCCACTCCTGGATGTGGGGCACAGATGCAGTCCCATGAACTCGCCACCTTACTCCTAAACAGTCTCCTTGTACCTGACCTCTCCTCCCAGAAAAAGTCTCCTTGGTATGCCCAGAGCGCCCTGAGGGATCAGGCATAAGCAGAACATGCTCTGCCAAATAAGAACATCTTATTTGTACCTAACACACAGTAACTATTGTTCTTGGGTTGTATATGCTTTATTCCCTGTGGCATCTGCTAATGTATTCTTGGTTTGATTCTTATCTTTTACTGATACACATCAGAAGCATTTCTAAACCTCTGGGTGGAGAAGGGTTTGACATTTCTAGTTCAGATCAATATCACATCATCAGGGATGGGTCAAACACTTGCAACTCTCAGTCCTGTATTATTTATTCACATTCAACTGTCTCTCACCTTTTATTGACCTTTTCTATTTGTCGTGGTTTTGCCCACCAGCCCGTCCCTGGGGCTGTGAATGGTTTTGTCCAAGTAGATTTCCGGACAAAAC
>JAYRBT010000177.1:39778050-39794504 GCA_036023395.1 Myiotriccus ornatus | reverse complement strand
AACATGAACATCTAAACTGAACAGGCTTCAATGAGAACATATGCATATTGGGTAATGCTACAGCCACATCATAGATTTCACAAATTTCACAGAATATTCTGAGTTGGAAGGGACCTGCAGTTCATCTACTAAATGTCCCCCTAGCAAGTATGGATTAGTTATATTTTATGTCCATGTCATAAACATAACAAATATACTACTGTGTTCATAACAGCAGTTAAATATTATTCCTTATTATTAAAAGTCCCATAGCTATGTGATAATGTCATTGGAAATTGTTATTATAGTAGACAGGAACTTGCATGACCCCTACTGGGTTATCTTTTCCAAGCTCTGTAAGTGAATCTTGTAATCTACAAAGTCCTTTTGAGAGGTGAATAATCAAATTCTTACAATCATGCAAGTTGCTACAATAAGACAAAAATTCTTATTTTCATTTCCTATCCTATTACCTGGAAAAGTAACCAAAGCATGCTGGATTCCAATTGGCATTTTTACTCACTGTTGCAGGTTGTTTGTCTGAGTGCAGAGAAATTCATGCAAATCTTGTCACACTGTTGAAATGAGACAGTTCTCATTGACTTCAAGAGGGTCTTATTTTTAAAGCTTAGGCATTTTCCTAAAGAAGAATATAACCATTTAGTGAGAAAATACTTTTCTTAGCCTAAACACAAGTTACATGTGAAATGTTGGGCTGCCTTATTATTTAACAAACCACTTCTTACATATAGATATCTATTTCATGAAACAGTGAGGAAATAAGGATTTAACCCATAATTTTTGATGCCCACTGTTAAATGACATCAATTCTCACTTGTTATAAATATGTGTTTACATTCTGTTATTTAAATTATTACCCATATCTTAGTAGAACACTGAATGATAGGGAGTAAGTTTTGACTTCACCCACAAAAAATTCAGCAGAAGGATGTCTGGATCCAGTAGAGATATGGGTTGGGACCAGAGGGAAGGGGAGAGCTCATAGGGACAGTACAGCCTGTCCATTGCCAACTGCTGTAGACTCCACAAGGCTGCAGCAAGCTAAAATGTTGGAGGTGTCCAAGCAGGCAATGCTGCCATACTATTAATCTTCCTTTCTTGCTCCCTCTGCGCAGTTACCAACCCCAAAGAAATCTGTATCACCCAACAGGTGACAGTAAGTTTACCTCTACAGGCCAGGTGATAAATGGAGCTTCAGCAGGAGCCCTTCTTTACACCAGCAGAAAAGAGATGCTGCAGCTGCTTCTGCTGTTAAGACACTGCATCCAGGTTTTGTGGCATGATGGGTAGACAGGTTCATTTCCAAACACTTTCCTGTATCCCATTTGGGGATGAGAAGTTACTGCACCATCCATTTACCTCTGAGAAGCAAAATATGGCTCTTAGTAAGATCAGGATACTGTATCTCTCTACAAGACTACTTCTAATGAAAATACACCCTCTTAGTTCCCTGCAGTAGCAAATCATGTGCTGGTATATGGCTGACATATTTCCTGGTTAGTTGCAAAAAGAATAGCTTTAATTTACCTTATAAAAATGCAAAAGGAATCCACTCTAAAAGAGAAAAGTAGTTTTATTAATTCAGTGCTTCTCTCATCACTCCTTAGTAAAAATGTACATATTATAATAAGACAGATACAGTTACACAATGAAACAAAAATAACCTAACGGTTTTTAATAAAATTCCAATTAAAGCAAGCAACTGTTTTTTCAAGGTCTCAGATCTACACAGGAAAAAGACTAAGGAATGACTACAGCTGAATAAGGCTTTTACTGCTAAGAAGAACAGCTACATTAGAGCTCATCAATCAATCATAACATTCACATTCGTGTAATAAAGACTTCTTTATATGTAGAAATTTAGTCCCATCACACACAAACTGGTACCGGCATTTGTGTGTAACTAATCGTCTCTTCCAAAAAAATATTTCTTCAGGCAAAGCCCCATGAAGACACTTAACAAAAGAGTGATTTCTTATTTACTTAAAAGTAAGAACTAGGAAGAACAATACAAACCAGAGGACGAGCTGTTTTCTGCAGATCTAGTAGACCTGTTATTTTAAAAATATTTAGTAGGACTCTCAGGGGCAGCCAGAGGAGAGAAGAGCAGGTATACAGGCAGATAAAAGTAGACACAAAGCAACTGCCTCTATATCCTGTTGGTGAAAGCCTTGGGCTCTGGCACACAGTGTTTTCATCTTTCTGTGCACTGTGAGCTCCTCCGAGACTGGACTGCCCAGGGCATGGTGGCTAGCCTGTTGTTTCTACACTGGTTTGCCAGTTTGCTGGTTCAAATATAGCCTAGCAAATTAAAGTCATGGTCTGTGTGAAATGAGCCGGTAGTAGCCATCAATTACCCAGTGGAGAGACAATCCTAGACAGCTCAAATCATGCCCTTGTTGACAGCTGAGATGAAAGGCAAGGGAGCAACTGTTTTCATGGACTGAGCTGCATTCTCCTCCCCAGGGACAGAGTTTTAGGTTTGAAGTATAACATGGAAATTTTGGGGCTTCTAGATCATCCCTTTTATTTATAAAGTTTAGCTTCTATTCAGCTATAATAAATGAACTCAATTTTGAAAGAGAAAACAAACTGAAGCTGTAGGATTACAGTAGAATATTAGGCAAAGTCTTGTAAGCATTCCCCAGCAAGACAGTAATAGTAAAGCTATAGCACCCTCTCTTCTCTTCCAAACCTATCAACCAGACTTAGGGAAAATGGCTCAAGACACTAAGGTACATGCAGAAGCACAGCTTTTGTACATACTCAAGAAAACCAAGGGGCTAAAGAAACAGTTCACTTAGCTTGGGTGCATTTAAAACTAGACCCAGTGAAGAACTAGAGATCTAAATATGAGGTGATATAGCTTCCTGATGCAAAATGAATTGCATCTTTCCAACTTAAAGCATAGGCTGATAGTGAGAATCTCCATGTGCTGACCCACACAGGCATATGGTTCAAGGTCTCTGTCCTGATGCACTGTGGAGAAGATTCAATGCAGCAGTGACAATTCCTGTAGGCAGCAGAGCTCTGAAAACACAGCTGCTACAACACTGTAGATTTTCAGGTAGGTTGCTATTACCATCTCTACGTCTTGATTAAACAAAAATCTGATTTCATCTAGAAGTAAACCAACAAGTTCTTAACTATAAAGTTATGAATGTCTCTAAACAACTTCATCTATTTCATGTATTTCAAAATGTTGATGTTGCTTTGTTAACTCTTACAACTACAATTCTTGCAACAAACAGAATTTCTGTACATGTGATATCCAGTGGGGATGTAGAAACATCTAGCAAGATGTTTCCCAAAGGAAAAATGAAGTAACTAATAGATGCATATTTTGGGGACAGGCTATTTGATTTTTGTATTTTTATATAAATCTGAAATAGGTATTTAAATTATTGTACTTCTCATAGAATCATACAACTGTCCAAGTTGGAAGGGAACCTGAAAGATCACCTGGTCCAACCTTTGGCAGGAAAGGGAGCCTAGATGAGATTATCATCTAGCACACTGTCCAACTGCATCTTGAAAACCTGCAGTGATGGGGACTCCATCACACCTCTGGGAAGGTTGTTCTGGTCAATCATCATTCTTAGTGTAAAAAAATTATTTCTTATATTGCTTAGGAGCTTCATCACAGAGTGTGTCTTTCTAATTTTTAGAATTCTTTGAGGTGTCCAGAGAACATGTGTTATATCTCAGGTAGACCTAGAGTCTGCAATCTGTGCAGGCTGGCCACAAGCTGGCTGAATAGGACTTGTTATCCGAATTTATTCCCTCCAAAGAAAAATTAAATTCTTAAGCAAGGGCTGAAAAGATGCAGAGCCTACAAGCATACTGGAGCAGTGAGGGCACTTTGTGCAAGACTGAGTCCACCTGGAACCTCAATCCAAGACTGTAGAAATAATGCCTCAATGAGTTCTACTAATGAGGAACTCCACTTTTTAAAAAATCCAGATCAATTATTTATTTTCTGCTTTCTCCTCCTTTCCCCCTCCCTCCCCCTCCCCGACTAGAAATTTGTATTATATGACACTCACAAAACCAAAAACATTAGCAGGGGTTCTTCCAAAGTAAAAGCTGGAAAAATGAAGTGCACACATATGCCTGCAGTTTTGTGCCACATAAAATACTTGTGGAAGAAACTTGGACATACGGTGTATCTGAATGTATATGTCAGACAGCAGTGTACAGAAATAACAGTAAGGAGTATAAAAGTGAGGTGACACGGGGACTGCATACAGAGAAGCAGTTACAGTGGAACAGTTAAACTCGTTCAAGAACAACCTACTGGAAGTCATTGCTGGCACCTGATGTGAGATGCACTTAGGCCAACCTGCTGGAAAACCATGAGCTGAATCATTTCTTTTGAGTGTTAAATCACCTCATATATAGGGAGCTGGAAGGTTTGCACAGCCTTAGCTAATCCAGAACCCTCCATCCTTCAAGGAAGAGATCACTGAAGCTGGACCGTTTTCTCCTGGAAGTGCTCTACAAGAAGCTTGTAAGGCGGGCCCGGGCATCTCGGGAACACGGGCCTGAGACGGGGCCGGTGACCTCTGTCCCAGCGCTGCGGCTCTGGGCTTCGCCACCCTTTGGCCCCTCCAGCAGCGCTGCTGGCACCGTCCTCCCTCGCGGTGGGACACCCGCCCACCGGGATGGGCGAGCGCTTCCAGGCGGCTCAGCGAACTAATTGTCCCCCGCGCTCCAACAGACGGAGGATGCCGAGGTCAACCCTGGCCCCCGACACGTTTCCTCCGGCAGGCCCGGGGGAGGGCCGTGGGCGCGGGTACGGCGGGGGCCAGCCCGAGCCGTGGCCGAACGCCACCAGAGCTGCCGGGCACCCTGCGCCGGGAGCATGAGGGGAGCCGGGCCCTGGTGCCTGCTCCTGGCCGCGGCCTGCGCCCTGAGCCGGCCCCCGCCGCCGCCGCGGGCCGCGGTGCGCTGCTCGCCCGCCGGCACCTGCTTCAGCGCCCACCTCGACAACGCCTCCTACCCCGCGGCCAGCGGCGCCTGCGGCCAGCGGCAGGGCGGCCTCGCCTGGGTCAGCGGCGAGCCGGAGCTGCGCCTGCTGCTGGGGCTGTTGGCAGAGGCGGCGGCGCCCGCGCTGCTCTGGGTCGGGCTGAAGAGGAACGCATCCACCTGCACCCATGCGGATCACCCGCTCCGCGGCTTCACCTGGGAGGGCGTCGGGGGCAGGACGGCCCCGCAGGAGGTGCCGGCGGCGCTCGGCCGGTGGGTGAAGGAGCCCGTGCGGTCTTGCCTCAGTGCGCGCTGCGCTGGGCTGCACCTGGTGGCCGTCCCCGAGAGCAGCCCCCGCTGGGGCTGGGAGGAGCGGGTCTGCCATCGGGAGAGCCCAGGCTACGTCTGCAAGTACCAGTACGAGGGCGCCTGTCCTGACCTCAGCCCCGCGGGCGCTCTCAACCTCGACTACCGCCTGCCCTTCGGGGAGGGCAGCGCAGGCCCCGGCTTCAGCCCGCCGGGCACTGTGCTGACCGTGGCGTGCCCCGGCGGGGAGGTGCAGCTCACGTGCCAGTCCGATCCGGGCGGTTTCGCCTGGAAGGCGGCAGAGGAGCCCCTCTGCCGCTGCCCCTCGGGCCGCCGGAGCCCCGGCAGCGGCCGCTGCGCCGAGGCCCCCGGGTGCCGCGATGCCGCCGGCGGCTTCGCCTGTGTCTGTACCGCGGGCGGGCGGGACGGGACTCCCTGCCCGGGCACGGGGGCGGCACCCACCGCCTCAGGCGGCCCCGCCGGGTCTTCGGGGGCCGGGGCGGAGGGGCGGCATCCCTCCATCCCGACACCCGGTAGTTCCGCGGGGCCGCTCGCCGCTACCACCGCGGCCGCCGGCGGACAGAAGACGGCTGCTCCGCTGCCCTCCTCCTCCTCCAACTACGTTTTCGTCTTGGTGACTGTCGCGGTGGTGGTGTTGGTCATCCTGGTCATGACCGTCCTGGGGGTGTTCAAGATCTGCTTCAACAAGAAATCCGAGGGCCGCGGGGACAAGGAGTCGCCCGAGGCCGGCAGCAAGGCGGAGGCGGGTTCCGCGGAGCCGAGCGGAGCAGCGGGCGGTGACTAGTCCCAGGCGGCCGGGGCCGCGTCCCTCGGGGCTGCCCCGAGCGGCAGCTCCCACCCCGGGCCAGCGTTCGGATGCCCACGTCTCTCCTGCCGCGCGGAGCCGAGGGAGAGGTGCCGTGGGACTTGGCTGGGCAGGACTTGCAGATTGTCAGACGCAGGGGCACGCACCTTTTGAGGGATTTGAAGCTTTTGGACAGTCAAGAGGTTTTGGCCGTCTGAAAAACAGTTATTTAGGTGCTGACATAAGTGAAATATAAATATGTCATCCTGGCCGACAGAGCGATTGCTGCTGCAAGAGTTGTGGGGTTTTATCCTCTCAAAACCTCTTCGTTCAGTGCCTTACTTAGAGCAAGCATAAAGGGGACCACGTTGAGCACTTGCATCTTGTAATTTATAAGTCACTCCTTCCCTGAGTGGTACTTGGAGACTCTAATTTTCTTTCTAATTGCTGGAACGTTTGGAGAGGTGAACTGCCATAATTTTGGATGAAACTGTGGCCCATACTCTTTCATACTTAATATTCTTAAAAATGAGAGAGCATTTTTATACTTAGAAGGTTATTAAATTGCTAAGGCAGTAGGAGGTTAATGAAGAGTCAATTTTATACTTCAGCTAATGAATAAAGGATGACATAAAAGCTAAGTCACTGCTCTGTTTTTTACTTCATACAAGATGATTTTTTATTGTAGCAGAGGACAAAGTTTTTCTTGTAAGTTGTGTTGATACAAAATTTGCTTTCAGTATGCAATATGTTGCTCCCTTACAATCAGACAAGGTGCTGACACACCACACTGCGAGAGGAGTTAACGTGAGTCTAAATGCATCACGCAAATCTCATTCTTTTTAGTCAGATATATTATTTTCCACGGTGTCCCTTGAGAGTAAGGAAAGAAATATTCGCCATTTGTGCCCCTTGCTAAATGAGGTAAACACTTCCTCTGTGATTTCCCTTGGGGATTCCTGTAGAGCAGCTTTCATCCTGGCCACAGAACTTGCTTTCTTTGCAGTTCAGAGTGCTGATGCTCATTTCTTATTATTATGGTGTTGTTTTTCAATTAAAGTGGTAATGCTATATATTGATTCAAGGTTTTCTGAGTGCAGTAAGACACAACTAACTGGATCCATCCAAGTCTTCTGGGGTGCAGGGAGGGTAAGGAAACTATTGATTCATAACCACTATTCAGTGGTCTGCAAGGCAGACTCAGTGCAGTGTTTGCTGTTTACATCCACAGGAGGAGAATAACTAAGGTCATAATGAGTACAGGTAATAACAAGAATTGAGATAATGAAAGTGTCTGGTTATGAAATTGGATGCAACTTTCTTTTAATTCTGAACTGTAATGCCATATGTAAAACATGCAATTGAATGTAAATATTTTTCCAAAACGTACCAGAGATGGAGACAAATTTTTACCTTTTCCCATACATGTCCTTTGACTGAGCATTATACAAGTATATTATATTGCAACTGTTTTTCTAATGTAGGAAAAATATTATGTCACCCCATATTAAAGGCATATAAATCACATATAAACTTTGTATCTGTTAGTTTTAGAATGGATACATTTGTGGGGAGGATTTAAAATAATCCAATTATTTCAATTCTAGTGATGAGGTGGGATTTTTAAAAACTGTTAATTCCCTGTGGTAATGCATAGTGTCGTAGTCGTAATGAAATGGTGAATGAAAGAATCTGTGAGTCCACATTTTAAAATGGTAGTTCCTGCAAAGAGTAGGATCCAGATCTCTTGTCCAGATCTCGTCTATTGCAGTTACCTGAAAAGTGTCCCATGTTGCCAATTATTAAATCTAATTTTTAGATTTCCTTAATTCCTTCAAAGATAGTTTGACTGGTAGACACACCATTTGTCAGCTGCACATTTTATTTATGAACATGTGGTGAATTTTTAATGGCTTGTATTCATCAAATAATCAGAACAAAAATTTTAATTTCCCCACATTTTTAAAATAATATTTTATACTGCTTAATTAAATGTGCTATGGGATTAAAATGAAATCTGAAAGTGTACATGGATGAAATTCAAGTACTTCAGATAACTTTTTCCTGTTTTAGTGTAGAATATAGCTTAAAGAAGATTTTAAAAATTAATGGATTCTGTGCTTCCCCCAGGAAGTGTAATTTCCTTTCACTTAATTTTTTTTTGTGTTCTCAGTCCCAATATGTCTTTCCTCATTTATTATATGGAGCTCAATCACTAGTAGATGCAACTTAGTTCCTTCTAGAAATACTATTTTCTGTTTCTTCAGTATGTGGACATTTATCAAGGCTGTACAGTGGTGATTCATATATTTCACTAATGATATACACGGACTTGAAAGGCAAACACAGCTAGGCAGCAGTAGTAAGCACACTCCCAGGGCTTCAAAACAGGTTTAACTTCCTGTCTTTCCTTCTTCTCTCCAGTATGCAGCCTTGCCTTTCTCCTCTGGACTTGTAGTCTGGAACAGGAAGACTGGAAATTGGATATGAAGCGGGAGTCCTCTGTTGGCAAGCAAGACTTTTTGCTTTTCTGTATTGCTGACTAGAATTATAGAATCACAAAATGGTTTGGGACTGAAGGGTCCTTAATGATCATCTATTTTCCATCCTTCCACTAGACCAGGTTGCTCAGAGCCCCATTCAGTGTGGCCTTTAACACTTCCAGGGATGTGGAACATCTACAACTTCCCTGGACAAACTAGTCCAGTGTCTCACCACCCTTACAGTAAAGAATTTCTTCCTCATATCTAATCCAAGCCTACCCTCTTTTTCAGCTTGAAGCCATTCCCCCTTGTCCTGTCACTACACGCCCTAGTAAAATGTTCTTCTCCAGCTTTCCTATAGATATTGGAAGGCTTTTATAAGGTCTCCCTAGAACCTTCTCCGAGTTGAACAACCCCAACTATTGCAGCCTGTCTTCACAGGAGAGGTGCTCCAGCCCTGTGATCATCTCTGTGGGCTTCTCTGGACTCGCTCCAGCACGTCCACATTATTTTTAGTTGGAGGCTGCAGAGCAGAACACAGTACTCCAGCTGGGGGCTCCTTCACTGTAGCAGCAGTGGAACTGTGGAAGGCAGACATGGTGGTGGTCCTGCATGTATTATATCCTTTCCCTCCTCCTACCTGCCAGTCCTTATGCATTTCGAGTCAGAATGGTGGGAAAGCAATACTGTTATGTATTTTATGGATAATGTAAATAGCAAGAAGCCTGCAGGTCCAGGGAGAGGATGAGCTGAGGAGGGAGAGATAAGGAAGACAGACAAGCAACCATCTTTACGAGGATGTATCCATCCTAACCATCCTCTTGCTGCATATTTTTTCAGGTGTTACTCAAAATGTGATGGTTTCTAAACAAATGAAAATTTTCAGTCATTAAGCCAGGAACAGCACATGGACTGCAACATGTCAGAAGAGCATGGTTTTGTTTTTGGAATCTAACCAGCAGGGCTTGTGTTTTGGACTGATAAGAATGGTATACACTGTCCCCCGGAACATAACATGGGAGCATAAATACAGATAGTTTGAATGAGATTAAAAGTTATCTAGGTTTGTAATGTCTCTGTCACAACAGCAAATGCTTTAGGAAATGAAATGGGAAATCTGACATCTGTAAGTGACACTTCTCATGAGTACTCTAAGGTTGAAAGACAGAGTTGAAGAGTGAGTTCATGTCACACTTGGTCAAATTCTATCAATTTGTCCAACAGAGTTTGGATTTGATTTTTTAGTTTTAGCATCCAACCATCCTGTATCAATTCCACAATTTTTTTTACATGCCACATCAAAAAGTAGACCAGTTCATCATCTTGATTTCCCATACCTTTACCATACAGTCCTTTATTCATCTCTCTCACAAGTTGAGGAGTCTAGTTTCTTCTTTACTAGAAATAATTCTATGTAACTAAACGTTTTCTTATCCTTTTTTGCACCTCTTTGTATACTATTAGATTCCTTGTAAAATCCATATTTAGAAACTTTTAGAGATGTTGGTACAGTATAGTTTTATATGATGGCTTAACAGTATTTTCTGGGTTTTAAAAGTTTAAAACATAACCATTTGCTTGTTTGGGCAATTGCAGAGAACTGTGCTGATATTTTATAAGAATTATTCCTCAGGGTTTTTTTGCAAATAATTTATAAGAAATTTGACCTGGACAATTTCTAGGACACAGCCCTGTGGGCCTCCATCAGGTCTCCTCACAGTGAAAAAAAAAAAAAAAGTCTATAATAAACAGAGGCAATAAGATTTCATGGATTTTTCCTCATGGCTCTTTCTTCCAGAAACACTCTGAAATACAATTATCACTCGCCAGCAGCAAGTACAGTGGTTGGTTCCCTGGTCTACTGAATTTGGCATTGATAGTTGTTATGTCTTTATGCAAATGTTCCTCAAATAATTGTTTTTTGACCTGCTTTAAAATGGTACTGTTTATTTGCTAAAGTTCACCTTTTGTTCTGTTTTCTTTATTTGCACACGACTTCAACTTTAAATTGCATCCTTTTCTGTCATGTATTGTTTAACCTCTTAGATTTTTTGAGGGGGAAGAGCTCTTCTGATATCTTCTTTTGATAGGTAGTAGATGTTTAGTCTGAACCTGTAGTATCAGTAAATAGTCCTGGTGCCACCTGCAAGCTTTTACCCTTTAGCTGCTCCTTCTATTTCTTTTTATCATCCTTCTTAATTTATATACTGCCTTCCTTCTTCGAAATTAAACATTAGCATAGTGAATGTTTTTAGCTTTTATACTCAAAATTGTTCCTTTTCTGTACATTGCAGTCAGCCAAGTAATGTCCACTTCTAAAGACAAAATTAGAATCTGTTTCTTCTGTATGAGTTATCTTACTAGTTGTGCCAAGAATAAATTATTAAACATATCTGAAAATTTAGTCAATCTGTCATGATAGCAGTCCACGAAAAAAAAATGTTTTGTTGTTTGTTGCACTGAGTTTGTGTGGCAAGGTCTTGGTATTGGGGCAACTACAGGTGAGGCTTCTGTGAGAAGCTGCTAGAAGATTCCCCCACCTGCAACAGAGCTAACTGCTGGCCGTGGCCAAGCCGCCAGTCACTGGCAGTGATAGCAGCTACTTAAGAAGGGAGGAAAAAGCTTCACAGAAGCAGCTGTAGCCAAGAGAAGTGAGAATATATGAGAGAAACAACTCTGCAGACACCAAGGTTAGTGAAGAAGGAGGAGGAGCAAGTGCTCCATTCACTGGAGATTTTCCTGCAGGTTATGAGCTAGGTTGTCCCCTTGCAGCCCATGGAGGTCCATGTGAAACAGATATCCACCTGCAGCCCACAGAGGAGCAGGTGCTCTGTGAACCTGCGGCGAGAGGAGCCCTTGCTTAGCAGCGTTGCTGGCAGGACTTGTGACCTCACAGGGGACCCATGCTGGAGAAGCCTGTTCCTGAAGGACTGAGCCCCATGGGAAGAACCCACACTGGAGCAATTTGTGAAGAACTGCAACCCAATACATTTGTGTTTAAATTCTTCCCTCTCTAAGCAAGTAATGAATAGTGTGTAAGTAGTGCATGCAGCTTTTTGTCAGTACACACGTTTCCTAAATTTCATGACAATAACTCTCCCAACTCTGCAGTGCTAGTGGTGGCACTGAAAGTGAATTGATTCCCTTCCAGTTATACCCAACCACTGAGATGATGATGCAGATTCTGGTCCATTAAAGCAATTCTAGTACCTTAAGAGAATAAGTAATTATAAGAACACATGCATTAGTCTTCCTAAGTAAAACAAGCTTGGTTTTCATTCTTCTGTAAATTCTGAAGCTTAAAGAAATATGAAGATAATATGCAACATGAGCATCCACCTATTAATATTATACAATGTGCATTATGGTCAGTTCTCCCCTGTATTTAATGGCATTATATTGCTAGATATCCCAAACTTTTACATCAGAAGTTCTCTTTTACTTACCTATGCTTCTGGCAGGTACTAATCAGGAAGATTGCATTACTTTCAGATAAACTGACCTCACTCATGCTGTTAATATCCATTGCAATTCCATAAATCCACTTTAGATCTCTCACAAGAATGTCCTACTGGCTTACCATTTAAAGTTAACTTTGCTGCAGTAAAAGACAAGGACTTAAGTTTAAATGCATATTCTTCTTTTGTATTAAAATTTAACCTAGGCAAATATTGTTATACATTTATGGAGAATATTCTTTCTTAGTAAAATTTGAGATTGTGGGAATAGTTTCTTGGAGCAAAACTCTGTCTGGTCAGGAGAAGTCTTTCTTTGGACTTTAAAATCTATTTCAGTGCAAATACGACTGAAGTGTTTTTCCACAAATATGAATGTATTAGGAGATTTTTTTCCTCCCTGCTTATGGAGTTTATTTACTTGCTTATTTTGAAATAGCTCTCGGTTCTAATGAAAGGTTCTTGAATGAGTACACTGAAACTTTCAGTCCTTTGTGGATTAGATTTTGGGAATGTAAGCCTGTGCCTTCATGCTAAAATAAGTTCAGAGTTTCAAGGTCTGTGGAAAGGAATGCATGAACATTCCTTTTCATTCTTAAGAGACTGGGGTTTTTTTCTCTTATGGAGAACAGTTTTCCAAGTCATTGCATTGGAGATGCTTTTGAAGTAAGAAAGTCTGTAAATTTTACTTTGTGAAGTTGAAAGAGCAGTGAAAATGCTTCTGTATTCCATTTCTGTCTTGTCAATATGGAGTTCTTGGTGTTGAACAAAAATTTCTTAGATCTTTTTCTCTGTTTTAATGATAAAAGGGAGAAAAAAATCTATGACATTCAAGGCATCTGAAAAATCCGAAATAAATTAACGTTCAAAAGGAAAAAATATTATCTCTGTTTCTGCCTTGTTTTCCAGTGTTTCTAGTAATCCCATAAAGTATTTATATTATCATTTAATTCTTAGAAAAAAATTCTTATATACTTTCTGACCTTCAAAAAGAACAACCAGCTTTGAAAATAGCAGCTGATGTAAAAAGGAGAACTTCACATTTTTTGGTGAGTTGGGAGTTTATGTATTTGTTGTACCCTAAACAATGAAATTATTATGTAAAAAAAAGAGCCAAGTCCTACTTTACAGTGCCTGTACTGGACTACATTTATTTTCCTGTTTTGTTAACAAAACTACCTCTCCTGAGCATTGCACTCTTGATTTTTTTCCATTTCAAATTCCTTCTGTCTAAGGACGTTCAGTATCAAATATCCATCAGTTTTACCTTCTTTCATATTAATTTTCCCCAGATATCCAGTCTTTTGCCCTGATATGAATATATCTTGAATGTTTTGCCTGTTCTTCTATATCCCATAAAGCCCTGAAAGCCTGCCACTTTCTTTTCCACCATAAATAATAGGAATAACAACAGGGACAATTAAAACCCCACCTGTCCCTCACATGCATAGCCTCTTCCCATACAGTATACAGGGTATTGTACTGTAAATTTACCATCTGAAAGTGGTTTTTTTTCTTTCTGTGACCAAATCATATAAAAAATAATTTTTCTGTGATGTTAGGAAAATAAACTCACTATATTGGTATTGATTTTCTACTCAATACAGCAGTGCTTTTCAAATTTTTCTTGCCTTTTGACTTGTCTTTTATTGACTTGGATAAGGGGGCAAGATCCATCTATGTCTGTTTTTAACAGAAACCAGAAAGCAGTAAGAACCCCACCCCTCAGCGGGTATTCTGATAGATAATGCACTTTTGTATACATTTACAATGTATTGTAACGTATTTAACCTAACTAAACAGTGAAAAGACCATAATCATAGCTTGCATTAATTTCCTGTTTTAGACCTCAGATGGAAGTGTTTTCCTTACCCTAACTGGGGAAGGATGTGCTTGGTCCATGTAGTAGTTTTGTATAGTTATTTCCTGAAGTGCTGGGCAATTGTAGCTCCCACTGAGTCCTAGTAAGCTCCAAACTTTTTGAATATCAAAGGGATATCTCCAAATATAGCTGCTCTAGTTATAAATCAAACACTAGTAATTTTTTTTTCTCTAAGGTCTTCTTCTACCAGCTCCAGCCATGGACTTACCTCCATAGCAGAATTAATAAAACAGAGACTTACTATTGCCTAAATCCCTGTCAAGCAACTGGAATCTGAATTCTGATTGTCATTAATTCCTTTATAACCAATATACACTCTAATTCATCCTGTTATGTATTGGATAACTGAAGAAATAATATGCTTATATATGATACAAGAAGGAAGCATATGTGTATATAGATATATATATATGCATGCACATTGCGTGTGTGTATACACTCACACATTCTTGCTTTGTACAGCCTTGCCATGTTTTGAACCACTCCAGTTGACCAGCAATCACTTGAGCTTGCTGTTGTGAATTTAAGTACCTGCAAGTGCTGTGTGAATGAACTGAACTTGTGGCTTTACTCAGTCTGTTGGCACTGGCACCGGCACTGCTCAGCATTGTTCAGTTTTATGAAGTGCAGTGCATTACAGCATCCTTGCAGCAGTTCACAGCTTCCCCCTGAGATGGTAGGGTTCACATGTACACTGAGAACACATCACCAACAAGGTAAGCAGAGTCAATACACTCCAATTCCAGTGCTGATCATGGTGATCAGCAGATCCCAAGTCATAAATCTGGTAATTGTTATCTGTCCTACAACTCTCCTATGCTACACATTATTTGAGTCTTTCTAGTTAGGAAGCTCAAGAACCCACAAGGCAACTCTCAGTCATATTACACAGTGTAAGACCTGTAGAGAAAAGGCTTTTTCGGGGGGGGAAAGGGGGGAAGGGGGGGAGGGGGGAGAAATGGAGAGTAAAATCTATTTTCTGTACATTTATACTGTTTCTTGGTGACTCTACCCATATGGACACGATAATCACGTAATGACAAATGTATTCCATCTAGAATGGACAAAAAACATGTATATCTCAGGTGGGATAAAGCACCTTGCTGTGTCTGCTTCATAACTGCTTGCTGCTCTGCCAAACTCAGATTATAGGCTTTTGGAGAAACAAAGCTGGGAGGGAGTGGGCATAGTTAGCTTTTGTTGAAAAGCATCTTTCTCGTCAAAATTGTGCTTGGTTTGTTCAGTGATATACTCTGAAATACCCTCTGGTTCACCTGGGTTTTTTTTGTCATTTCTGTCTACAAAAGGTAATATCTAAAAGCATTATTCTTAGAGAGAAATCTAATTAGTAAATTATCCTTTCTTCCTGTGGCTTAGCCTGCAGTTATCAGACCTGTGTTGAAGAAGATGGAAGTGCTGAATACACAGTTCAGTAGAAATATTTTGTTCTTCCCTAGAGATTCATAATTCACATTGTCTGTAGACCCTAGTGTCGAGTAAGTTTCCCAGGGGCTGAAATCACTGAGTCTAGAACACTGGACTGATGCTTCTTTGTTGGGTAATTTCTTCTGACTTTTAAAAATAATTTTTCTTGGATTTTTTTGTTGTTTGATGAGGGTTATAAGAAATTAATTATCATGGTTGTTCTGGAAATATGGCAGAGAAAAATAAAATCTTACATATCTTATGAATGTACAACATCACTGAGTTATTTCATTTCAGTAAGATTTAGTTTGGTATTTAAAATTAAGATTTTGATTTTTGGAAACTGATTTAAATACAGTGAATAGTCCAAGTGTTAATAAAGCATGCCACATACATTAGAAATGAAGATTTTTAGTTTTTCAGAAACAACCAGAAAACCTTTTATTTTATTCTGATATCCTGGAAACCTGTCATGTCAGAAATTCTTTAGTCACATTCAGAAACCTGATTCTGCTTCTCTCTGAAGAAATCAGATGGGTTCTTTAAGTGTTGAATGCCAAGAAACCATACACTATGTGATGTTCTCTGCTGTAGGGATCATGTGAAGAGGCAGAATATTTGTATGTGCCCACTTTTTTCATCCATAGCTCAGATATAAAGTGCCTCTGTGACCAGTCTTGTTCAAACCTACTGACTACATGTAACAGTCAGCCCCATGATTATGAGAGGTGTCGTCTTTGCTGTGCTGGGAAGCCTAGTGGGAAAGGAGAATAATTTCCTGTGCCCCCCTCCTTTGAGTGGAAAAACGCTGTAGAGGTACCTGATGTGTGTTCCATGTGAAGGCCACTCTCCCTTATGTGTGCCACAGGAAATAGTCTGTTCTCTGGGTACTGTTTGGAGCTGTCCCTCTGATGGGTATAGGTCTCAGGCTAAATACGAACAAAAGTCACCTGGATTTCAGCAACATGGAGCCTATTTCCATGACAAAGTGAATACAGTATTTTTAAAAAGGTAAACTAAAACTCATGGGGAAAAAGCAAAAAACATACTGCCGGTTACAAATTACAGTTTACCTACTTGCAGATTAATGATGTTATAGCTGTATAAAGAGTCAAAATGCCACAAGAAAT
>JAYRBT010000177.1:39766830-39777950 GCA_036023395.1 Myiotriccus ornatus | reverse complement strand
GGTTACAAATTACAGTTTACCTACTTGCAGATTAATGATGTTATAGCTGTATAAAGAGTCAAAATGCCACAAGAAATACATCACTGTACTCTTTTTCTTCCAGTGAATTAAGCATTAGGTAAAATAATTTCCATATGAAATCTGAATAATCTTATTTCCCAGGTGGAAAGCATTAAAAAGTTCTGTTTGTTTTCTGGTACACATTATTTCATGAGGACAACTTTTTTTCTTCCTGGTAGTTTTGTTTAGAATAATAACACAGAATGAACCAACTTTCTTTCTAGCTAAATTAAGGGTGATTTACTGCTGTTGATCACCTCTCCCAGGGTGAAAAATAACAGGAAGAACTGTTAGTTTGGAATAAACAGATTTTGTTTCCAGCTGAAACCACACAGGGCAATTTAGCCAGTAATCATAGAGGTAGTGGCTGGGAGTGAATTAGCGCAAGCCTGCCATCTACTGAGGCACACACTGCTGCTGCGAACACCCCACCTCTGCGATCTGCCTGGGGAACTGAAATTAAAGTGCATATGCTGGTAGGTGTGCAGTCATCCATCACAACCGTGTTAACAGGCAAAGGAAAAAAATAAATAAAAGAATAAAACCCAGTTCAACTTTCCATCAAAGCTGAGTATGGGGTATGAATCTTTATGCTTTTTAACTTTTGCTTCATTTGTGTTTGACATTAAACAAATTCAACAGTGGAAAGTAGACTGACTCTCTGTTTATCTGACCATACATAAGAATATGCCCGGGTGAAGAAGATCACATAAGATCATGAGATTTAAACCATTTTGAAGATATTGTGAGTGACAATTTAAGTGAAGCCCTACAAAGGGCCAATAAGAGTATCAAAGGGCATTATCATATTTTGACAGATGTTTGATTTCTGTGAAAATTAAATAAAATATAAAGCTTATAAAGAGATTTCACCCTTGTTTCTCCATATGTACATATAAAATATTACCAAAATTATTATTTGCATGTTTTCTTTAAATAACATCCACTGTGAAATAAAAGAAACTGTACAATTGTTAAAGCTTATCACGAAATATTTTAATAAAGATGTAACAGTTTCCACATTAGCAGTTTTTTAACTCAAAGGAGCTGACTCACAGTCCATTGAAGTGAGTTAGGATTTTTTTCTCCCATTTTTATGGACTTTGAATCAGACAACTTTGAAATACTAAATTTATACATTCATTAAACAGTACCTAAAAGTAGTATCCTGCTTTTTGCTGCTGAGAAAAGTTAAAGGGTATAATTTAACAAAAACCTGTAGTAAGTCCACCACCGCAAATCCTAGATGCCTTAACTGTCAGCCTTACACTGAACACTGTACTTAAGCACTGTAGCTACATGTACAATGCCATGGATATGCTGCTACTAGAGATTTTTTCCAATCTCTTGCATCAGATTGCCAGTAGTTATAATTAATAAAACCACAGTATTGTGCTAGAGAAGTGATTTGTCACAGCTACAGGGACACTTGCCACTGTGTGACACTGTTAGCATAGGTGGTGGAAAGCAAAAAACATAACTGCTTGTTTCAACACAGTCTGTACTGATTCTTATGTCTGGGATAAGAGGGAGCAGGGACAGAAGGTTTTGTTTAATCAGCTGTCATTTATCAAAGAAAGCTTCATTTGTCTATATGAAAATTATTCTGTCATAAGAGGGGAAAAGAGAAAACTCAAGAGAGGATTTTTTGGGGGGAGGCAATGTAGATGAAAGAGTTAGGAAAAATGACAATGTTTTTATCTGAAAAGGAGCCTTCTTGAGCGTCACCGATTTTAAATGCAACCTTGCAAGTAGCCACCATAGACATAAGTACAAAGTATAAATTGCTTCAGAAAAACACGTTCACAACACAGTGACAAGAATAAAATAAAAAATCAAACAAGACGTCTGGCACACACTAAAAACAAGAATTCTCAAAAATGAAACATTGAGAAGCTGTGGATCAGTATATTACATTGGCAACATATGAAACACATTTTATATTTTTTAGTGCAACAGAAGAAACTGGAGCTAGGGTAATAGCTATTACCAAACAGCTACTTTTTCTGTCAGGTATTTACTTCAGATCCAGATGGAGATTTTTAAATGGATCTCTCTTTTTCCATATAGGCTAAAGTGACTTTGCAGCCACCCAGGTCACTCAAAAACTGTCTCAGCTCCCTTCATTGCTGTTTTGCAGCTGATGGAGCAGGTGCAAGACAGCAGCTTCACAGTCTAGCACTCTCTTTAAACTTTATTATTATCACACTTTATTGTATGTATGGACACATTCGAACACTTCCCAGTATGGCATTTCCCCCCCCCCCCCAACTCCTGGCTCAGTGCTCTACTCCCTGCGAGCCACAGGACTGTTTATCTCCCACTATCAGCAACCTGCCGCACAGCTCTGAAGCACAGCAATAATCAGATTTTTTTCCTAAGACCTTTTCTGCTCAGCTTCCGCTGAGTATAGCAGAAAGAAGTAAAGCCCCAGTGAGGTGGAAGCTGTCTGTAAAGCAGAAAACAGCTCCATGACTATGTTGCTTATTTTCTAGGGGGGAGAAAATTTTTCCTTCCTGCTTTCTATTTTATTCCAGGGGGAGGGAAGGGTAGGTGCAGAGAGAGGCCACTTGCTCCTTCCTGGTGGAGGGCAAGATGTGTGTTGGGGGACATTTTCCAGCATTTCTAACCTCTGATGGGGGAGGCACGTACCGACAGATGTTGAGCAGGGTCATTTTCAGTCAGAGGGAGTCTGAGCCTGGATGCTGGGCTTGACGGAAGCAGGCTCAACTCAGTGGCCTGGAGGGTCCCACAAGCCAAAGGGAAGGGCGACCTGTACAAAAGGTGGTGGGAGAGTCACTGCAAACCTGTACAGCCATTTGTCAGACACAGAGAGGGGTGGCAGACCCCAGGCTGCCAGACCCTAAGTTAACCCACAAGAGCCATAATTTGTTAAGTGGGTATCAAAGCATACACCCATTCTCAAGGGAGGCAGCCTTGTTGCTTCCCTGCGTTGGAGGGCAGCAGATGAAGGATGTGGGGTTTTCTTTGCTCTTTCTTGTGCCTAACACTGCTGTTGGTGGGCAGGACTGAAATCCCCTCCCTCTCAGCTCCCCACATCACAGCCATGGCCTTGCTCACCCTCCACCTGGGGGGCAGTAGGGGAGCTGGGGGTAGGAATGCTTCCTCAGAGGGTGGTAATCCTGGAGGTGCAAGTGCCATTCCTGTACATGCTCCCTGACTCCAAGTTGTCTGGGGGAAAGTCCTCCACGCTGTATGCCCTGCTCTTGAGGGCAGTGGCGTAGTAGTCGATGGGTTCCTCTGCAGCATTGTCCATCCAGCTGAGGCAGAGCAGCCGCTGGAAGGACCGCTTGAAGTTGTCTGAGAGAAAGCCATAGAGGATAGGGTTGGCACAGCTGTTGGCGTAGCCCAAGATGACAGAGAGCTGGCTGATGGTGGCATCATCCTGCTCTACAAAGACATTGACCAGCTGCACAATGTAGAAGGGCATCCAACAGATGACAAAGACCATCACCACCATCATGACCATGAGGGTGATCTTGCGTTCTGAGCGTTTGCGTTGCTGCCAGCCAGCCTTCAGGGCCACCATACGCATCTTGGCAATGATGAGGATGTAGCAGAGGCAGATGGCCACTACAGGCAGCAAGAAGCCCATCAGAAAAGTGTAGATCACAAAGACCACCAGCCACCTCTGTGTGGGCTCTGGCATGAGCATGTTGCAAGCCACCGTTCCGTCACTGTTGGCTGCTGTGTTGGAGAAGATGATGATGGGCAGGATGATGAGGATGGAAAGCACCCAGACACCCAGATTGACCATCTTAGCCACAGTGGGCCGGCGGTACCTAGCTGCCTTGATGGGGTGCACCACAGCAATGTAACGGTCCACACTGAGCACGGTCAGGCAGTAGATGCTGGTGAACATGTTGATGGCATCCACACTGAGCACCAGGCGGCAGAGTAGTGAGCCAAAGGGCCAGTGGTGCAGCAGGGTGGAGGTAACCAGAAAGGGGACGCTGAGCATCAGCAGCTCATCCGCGATGGCCAAGTTGAGGATGTAGATGTTGGTGGCCGTCTTCATCTTGGCATAACGTAGGATCACATAGATGACCATGGAGTTGCCACACAGCCCCACCAAGCACACTACGGAGTAGATGAATGAGATGAGGATGGCGCTGCCCTGAGACTCACTCAGGGTGCTGTTCGGGGCGCCAGAGGAGTTCCTGCCGCCCGAGTCCATGCCCCCCGCCGCCGCCTCCTCCGAGGCGCCACCGTCTCCGCCGCCACCTCTGTCTCCGCTGTCGCTGCCGCCGCTGTCGCTGTCGCTGCCGCTGCCGCCGCTGTCGCTGCCTGCACCGCCCGGAAGCCTGGGGCAGGTGCCATTGGGGAGCATCCTTTGCCCGGCCCCCCCTGCCCCGTCTCAGAGCGGCAGGCCCCCGCCGCCGGCCGGGTTCGGCCTCATCCCGGCAGGGCTCCCGGCGCGGCGGTTGCGGGGCGCGGGCATCGGGAGGGAGGCGGCTGCCGGCGCCGCTCGTTCCGAGCGGCGGCAATTGCTGTTTCCCGGCTGGTGAATGATTAATAGCAGCCGCGCGTCACCAGCTAAGGAAAGGAGGAGGGAAAGAGAAAAAAAATGCGGGAGGAGACGTAAGTGGGTGTCCCTTCCAACCCCCCACCCCCCCTACTCCCTCGCCCGCCTCCCATCCCGCCCTCCGGCTGTTCGCAGCTCTGGCAGCTCCAGGGCTGCCGGAGCGCAGCCTGTCCTCTGTCCCCAGTGTCCCCCCACCGTGCAATGCACCCCGACCCCCCATTGCTCTAGTATTGTTTCCCCCACCCCACACCGATCCCCTCTCCCGCCGATCACCATCCTCTCTTCCCCCTTCCGTTCTCCACTGCTCCCCCTCCATGGCACCTAGGTCCAGGTCAGGGGCACCCCAGTCAAAGGGGTCATTCTTTCTCCTTTAAGAAGAAAGCCTGAATCATGGGTGTGTGGGCAGTGTTACCTGGGCAGGCACACTTCACGTCTATGCAGCTGCTGTAACACTCTACGTCACTGCACCATGCACGTTGCCCGCTCCATAGTGCTGTCGCCAGGCATGGCACTGACTATGACAAACTACAAAACCTTCAAACCTATGCACAAAGCACTGTCCATGCTTCCTACCACCACACAGCTCCATGCCACCTGCATTGTCCTATCCTACCATCACCATCAGAAATCACACATGAGCAGCATCCAATACTTTACAGACCTGCCCATCTCCACACACTCCGTCCTGAAAATGCCTCCCTCATCCCGTTCTGACACCCCAGTACATGCCTCTGTCCATCACATCCATCTGACCAGTTTGCACACTACAGTGTGCCATCACTATTTACACCACGATGGTGCCAAGACCATCCTATGCTGGTATATGCAGATAGAGCATCTGTCCACTCTTGTATCCCCTCCTATACTGCTTCCACTCACAGGATCACTTCAAGCTCAACCATCACATGCTGCGTCATCAGTGCTACAAACCCCTCTCTTAATATTGTACTTAAAACATACGCATATCCCTGATAGGATTGTATCCACACAAGGTGAGGCTATAAATCCTCCTCAGCACTATACAGTGACACAAACCATAGGCACCATTTCCAGTCATTCACTGCTTCTACAAATATGTAGCCATCACTACATAAATCACTTATTCTATGCTACATACAGAAACTGCTTCTACACACTGACCAGTACTGTGCTATTTTGTCCATACACCCTGAGCCTAGGGTAGCTATACAGCCATAGTTACTCATATTGTCATCTCCAGGCAGAAACTGATGCCTGATATGCCTCATCTCTATCATCAGTTTCAAATACACATGAACACCTCAAGATGGTCCTAACACTGCATGTCTGTACCCTGGTGAGCATACTTTCCTTTTTTTAAAAGAAGAGTACAACCTTCCCATACACCTCTCCTTCTGGAGGTTTTTCTTATATCTCCCTATATGCTATTGTTCTGTGTATACAGTCTGTCCTTGCATTCTAATACATTATCACTTAATCAGTTTTCACATACCACTACCACCTGACCATTCTGTGTTAACCAGGCATGGTTACTCACCAGTACACACACTTTCACACTTGCCCGCTGCATCAACACTCCCTCAGCACAGGCTGAGGGACAGAACACTCAGGAATTGCTTACTTATTCTGTTGGCTGTAGCCCCTTATATGTGTGAACCTACCATACCTGTATGGGTAACAACCCGCCTCTTCACATAAACTGTCGCCTATGAGCACCACCTACTTTTGCCAAGAACAGCAGGTCCACATCACACAAATATCACCACAGTGCATATGCTGCTATATGCTCCCTATAGCACCACTATATTCAGCATCACACATGCATCCTTACAACCTACTCATTTTACCAGGCATACCCATCACCTCCTACTCTTCACACATCTTGTTATCACTGTCTGCCCACCATCACAATTATGCATATTATCACTACCCACCACTTTAATATGCAGATACATGCAGCAATACCATCAATTTATTACAAACCCTCATCAGGAATTTATTCTCTCTTGCACCTTATGTATCCCTATACCACTTAACACCATCAGCATCTATTCTAACACATATGTAACGTCTCTGACTGTATGACTTTCCTCATGTCAGTCATCACATTCAGTCAATGTACATCTAGGCACTCTGTTATGACAAGCATGTGCTCTTTGACACCTTGTCAAGGGTATTACATTTAGACATACATAATTTTTTATGACCCTTACCAAGCTGTTCCTTTTTCTTCTGTGGTTAAAGAGCAGATTGTGAATACATATAGATGTATATATACACCCCTACACATTACAAAAATAACCTTATTCAGTTTTTAGCAATTGCACATAAGTTCTGTTTGGATGATACTTTTTGTGACTTGTGAGGACTTTTTGTATTTATACTCTAGTATAGAAATGGATTTGTTGAGAAGCCTTTGCCAATTATCTTGCCATTCCTAGGACTGTTGCTGTACACAAGTGCTTTAGTTAGATGTTAGAGCACTTCAGGCTGTCATACAAATTTTCTTAGAAAATTCATACTTATATTTGGGGGTTTAGAGGTTATATATTCTGATGTGTTGGCATTAGAACTTCCAGCATACAGTGACAAAAAATATTTGTATTTACACCATGAAAAATCTTTACTTGCATTTGTGCTAAATAACACTGCTCAAATCTCTGCAATTATGTAAATTCAGCTGAAGAATTATTTTATTTAAAAATTATATTCTGAAAGAATATGAATCAGCTTTCAGTCACTGATACAAGAAGGAGCATAAGTCAATAGCTGCAAACCCATTCACAAGAACATCTGGTTGATTGCAGTATTTTAGTCTGCTTGAAAATGTATAGTTTAAATGCAATCCAGTTTTTGTTTACATGAGCATTTTTAAGGGACATTTACTTATGCAGCGTGGATCAAAGGGTTTCCTTTTTTTCTATTGTTAGAAATTGGCACTTAACAGTAGTATGACTAGAAACATGAATGCTTTTAGATCGTACTTTGCAAATGTGGGAACAAACAGGATTGGTTTTGAAACTATTAGTAGTAGCATCATCACCACAAAATTTCAGTTCTTGTCTGCATTGCCCTCCTTGACATTTGCATACGTATAAACACAGTCACTCATGGAGGCATTTTAGACATCATGCTGTGGTCCATTTCGCATTACTTTGCTATGCTTGGATTTGGCCATGCCATGCCCCCAGAAGGGTAATTGAAAGCTTTTCTGTTGAAGGAGATGTGGCCATAGTGTTCTTACTGCAATGATTCAAAGTAAATTGCCTATAAATTGTAATTCCTGCAACGGTACTAGCCTCATTAGGCATCACACACATAGCTGCTTGATATGCATGCCCAGAAAAAACCAAAATGCCATCATAGGCATTGTTAGTAGAAGTTGCCATGTGCTATAGCATATACTCAGAAGGCTTGAGGATATCTATATCTCCATTCACTGACATTTCCTTTGGGTATGGAAAATTTCATTCATATTAGAGAGTGATATCGTTTTCCAAAAAGGAATTGTTGTAGTGCTTGCTTCGTCACTTAGATCAATTCCTGTAACAAAGTTTATAGGTATTAATTTACTGAGAAATTGTAGCTACTGATCTTAGCAATGCTCAATATTGCTCAAGACCCAAAAGCATGCATTTCTAACCTCAGCTATTTGATAAAGTAGAAATGCTTGATTGGAAAGAAAGTAAAATAATGCATTTTATTATCCCAAGAATGATATGCTGCCATTATAAATAGTGACATTGGCATAGTTCTGATAATCAAAAATTCCTTTAAAGCAGAAATTCAACTTTAAAGTACATACAAACCAACTGCAATTTGGGCACATGATTAGAAAATTTACTTTTGTTACAGTGGATTCTTCTATCTAGGGACTTTGCCTGTCAAGAGTAGACCAGAGCTCTAAGGTTGTGTTTATAATCCACCTGTCACAAAAGGGAGAAGGGCGGATTGACCTTCTCAACACAGTCTGCAGGTTGACCTAAGACATACGTAGATACTTTCTAATACCCCATATTTGTAGCAACATCTGCCTCCCACGGAAGGGAGGAAAAAGAATTATCTCCCAAAAAATTCTTACTTCTGGGCCATGCTGGGAAGTCTAGGGCTAAGGCGGGGGTTAGAGTTAGTGTTAAGGGAGACAAGAAGCCCACAGCTCCAGGTGCAGTGGGGATGCAAGGGGGAGTACCAGTGGTAAATGATGTATTTTCTCTCTGTCAAGGTACATTCACCTGGTGTCCTGTGTCTTAAGTACTATGGTAAGAAAAAGAAAACGGTCATGACACTTAAAAGGAAGCCTATGTTAATTTCTTAAATATTTAAACCCGAGACAGTATAAGAATAGTTGTCTTCAGCATCTTACAACTTTTCAGCACAGCAGTGACGTGGTAGCTCGTGAAACTGCTCTGACTTGTATACACTGTGAAGCTTCAGCAAATTCAAGAGAGTTTTTCTGGGCTGAGTCATTTCGATGAGGTCCCACTGACTAATTCAGTGAAGTGTCTTCTATTCAAACTGTAGGCACCCTCTGCACCATTCAAACTGAATGTTTCATAAATCTTGCTGAGCAATTGATGAGTGAACACGATTTTACAACCACTTATTTCTACAAAATAGCAAAATATCATATAATTTGGGTAATCAATTGAATTGTAATCTGTTACAGTTTTGTTAAAAATCATTCAGTACCCATTTCAATTATGTATTTTTGGAAGTCATACATTTTTCATGACCTTTTGATTAAGATGGAAAATTTCGTGCTGCTTGAACCACTCAGATGTAGATTCTGTTCTTGCTTTATGACTGATACCACTGAATGTGCTATGAATCAGCAGAGAATTGAACTTTATATTAGAACGTCAACATATTTTTAAATGTCTAAATTTTAATACAGCTACTGTATCTTAGATGTCATGATTCTGGTTATCATTTTACTTTTAACAGAGTGCTTAAGCGTTACATCAATTTGAGTTGTGTCTGAAAAATGTAGTGCAAATAGACAGATGGAAATGATTCATTATAATGGTATGTTAGAAAGCATTTTCTTCCAAAAGGAAAATTTTGTCTTTTAAACTTTACAATTAATTGAGAAATTAGCATCTATTCTGTAAAAACAGGTGTTTTAAACCAGATTCATCAGAGTCAAGCTGTTGCTTAGAGAACACGTAAATGAATCTTTGTGTCTTGATTCAGATGCATTTATTTCAGATTTAGGTGCTGAAAAGGTTAAAGTCATATGGCTGACAAAATCTGTTACATTGCAATTCTTCCTGCTTCATCACATTTTCTACTATGGTAGTTTATAACTGACAAAGAATACCATTATTTAAATCAGTTATCCAGAAGTCATACAACAAACTGCTCTGTGTCATTAATTTTTTTTCAGGAAATTAGAGGTCTGAACATATGTGTTGACAGCACACTCCCAAACAAGGTATAATATAGTGCCCAATTCAGATCTCAGACACACTTTTCCAAATCTAAATAGTTCTGTTTACTGGTAATTAACCCGTGTTAGTGGTTGGAATCTCGGTTTTCAACCCTTGCCTGCCTTCAAAAAGTTACTCCATGACAAGTGTCATCGGTGGTAGGTGCAGCCAAAGTGTTACTGAGTAAGTTTTGGCTGTAAACATAGCCCAGGACAAACTATATTTAGCAGATTTTCATCACGCCTAGCTAAAATGCGTCTGGATCAGGGTAGATAATTGTACATAAAATCTTTATACTGCTTGATTAACTTGAATATTTGAAAATAATAGGGAGTTGAATATGTTGTTTTAGCTGGGTAAACGGTATCTGAGAAGTCATGCTTCCTAAATAATACCACCTTGTTCTACGCTATAATGTGTATTCCAATATAAAACCTGGTGTTTAAAAAAAGTAAGGCAACTAGTCTTACTGCTTCAGAAGGCATAAAGCAAAATACTCATAAGCAAGAAAACTGTATGCTATATTTCTTACTTGGAAGTAGGGGCATTTTCCAAAGGGGAAGGGTATTTCTTAATTTAGTGAAAATTGCCATATTTCTGTTTACTTCCCTGAGCATGGATCATTATGTTAACTGAGCCTTCTCTCTGAGGTTTCACAGTATGTATTCCATTCTGGGGCAGAATATTTATGACTCGTTTGCTAGTCATTATTACAGCATAACTGAAAAGACCGGACCCAAGGTCTGGTGTTTCCTCAAAGGGAAAGAAGAGTGGAGTAGTGATTCAACACCTACAGACATCACTGGCACCTGAAATAATCTACAGTTCAAGTTACAATAATGGTGTCAGAACTGATTTCACTTATAATTATGTCTCCTTGGAAAGACTTCTATAATTTTAGGTGTATATCTTGAGGACAATATTAGGGTCCAGTTACATTTTTTGGGGGGCAACATTCAGAAGCCCAGCTAGCGTAAAGCACTTTAAAAGCAATAAAATAGCTGCTGGTTTGCAATTTGTACATGTCAGCTGTTGGAGTTGGTTTTTGGGGAATTTCATCCCAGGAACAAAGGAAGAAGATTTGTGGATTAAATGGACACCAGAAC
>JAYRBT010000177.1:39748808-39766730 GCA_036023395.1 Myiotriccus ornatus | reverse complement strand
GTCAGCAGTCTTGATCCCAGTGAAAACATTCCATGCAGATCTGAGTATGGAGATTTGTCTTACAGGGAAACAGTATATTCTTCAGAGAAATGGTCATGAAGTTTCTCAGGGATTTAAGAGAATTTGATTTGTTGTCTTTATATAAAATTGCAGCACTTCAAGATGCTTCATAAGTATCACTGCATTTAAACAAAAAAATTGGAAATAATTTAGTTAGGCTTCACACAAAGATAATCTCAAAAGCCATTTCACCTGGTGACAAATTGTGGTGCTGTTTACAGCGGTTTCCTTTACTTTGTGTTCCTGTGCAGGATAAAATGCCTCAAATTGCTTACAAGTAGCTGGGCAAAACTGTTGAAACCAAGAGAGGCTTAATCTATTGACCTGAAGAAAATTTTGCATACTTTCATTTAACTTGTAGAGTTGCCTTTACCTGTTATCTTTCCATTGTAAGCGATGATAATGACAGGAAAGTAACTGAAATCTTGTTAAAATTGTCAATGGTAAATGGAAATGTCAGAGACCCCTTTTGATGGGATCACCTTGCAATTTATTCACAAATTAATGTCATAATCCCCGTACCAATTGTGTTGTATAGCCACAGTTTTAATTTTGTGGACAATTCTATACAATTTTTAATACTCTGATCATGCTTCTTTTTAAATGTTGCTATAATTTTACTGATTCCCCGTTGTGTAATCTTTGAGGTCTTTGAATTGTTTCATGTGGTATGAGTGACTCGCTATAAACTCTCTGTTTTGAAGAACCACTTAGTCTTTAAAGAATTGTATTCATATAAGTTACAAGAAGAATGGGAATTTTTCGTCATTCAAGCAGAGATGAAAATGCACATTCAAGAACATACAAATCCATTGAAAAATTTTGGACTTGAAGAATGTCTTCAAAAGTAAAGTTTCCCAATAATTTGATGAATGTAGCTCCTTGAATTTTTTCATGACTATTTAAATAAAAGCACCTGTGACATTTGTGACTTCCATTGTGTCAGATTGTGCTCATCAGCAAGCACATGTAGTTGCAAATAATTATTGCAAAAGCTAATTGAAGAAAAAGGTGTTAGGTTTTCTGCTCTTCTCTTTTAGTGAAGTGTTTCCCTACAGCAGATACTGTTCTCTAGTGCTTTGTCAGCCTAATTTTGAAATGACTCAGTTATTAGTCTTTACCAGACTCTTTACAGTAATTGTTACATTGCTGGTTGGACACTCTTTGCCAGTGCTAAGTATTTATTTTGGCAGACCTAGATGCAGATAGAGTACAAGTATTGCTCTAACTGTAAGATCAAAATGAGGAGTGATCAATTATGAACAGAGTGGGCTGGGGAGAAAGGGTGGTGCTGTTTGCATGCAAATAAGTTTAAACAAATCAGGAATATTGCTATGATTGCAGAGAGCAAAGTAAATTTGTAGGATAACCATAGCTGTTGTATGGCACCCAGCTGAATTTTATCACTCACTTCATCTAGGTTATGGAAAGAGTTCTCAGACTGTGAGCTTTCATTTAAAGGTCATATGAATAAATGATATAGATCTTCCTGACTGATCACTTCTCAACCTCCTGAGAAATATTTGTACAGCAAACAATAATTTAATTCATGGTAAATCTTGTTAAAAAAATGATATTTCAGTATATTCTGATGTGTAATTTTTCTTTTTACTTGAAAGTAATAGGAAGCTATTTTTATAATGGAAATGGAAATACACAATTAAAGGAAAATATGGCTACTAACAACGGAAGTAGCAGTACATGTCATACAGTGACAGCACAGGTCTAGTTTGTGTTACCTGAAGTTCAAGCCCAACTGCACAAGACTGACTGAATTTACTTTGGTTATCTATTATACTTGTACATCTCTGAAAATGGTTCAGCATCTGAGGAACACTATTTTGTACGTCTAACAGTCACTGAAAATATTTCAGGTTTGTTTTTTTTTTTTTAGTCTGTTATCTTTGGGTAGCCACCAATGCTACTGCAAAAGGGTACAGTGCTGTATTTTGAATTCAGTGGGAGAATAATGTTGGCAACACACCAATGTTTTAGATGTTGCTAAATGATTCTTTCCTTAAGTTAAGGACTTTTCATTGTCAGTGAGGAGCTGCACAAATAGCTGGGAGGGAGCCTGGCCAGGACAGCTGACCAAACTATCCAAAGGGATGTTGAATACCATAAAATGACATGCTCAGTATATAGACTGGGGAACTAGACAGGAGTTGCCAATCACTGCTTGGGGGCGAGCTGGACATCAGTGGTGGTGGTGAGCAATTGCACTCTGCATCACTTGTTCTTGGGTTTTACTCTTTTCACTCCCTCTCCTTTTCCTTTACAATCGTTGTTATTATTATTATTATTATGTTTTCTTTCAATTATTAAACCCATAAGGTTCACTTTTTTTCTGTTTGATTCTCCTCCCCACTGAAGGGATGGGGAGTGAGTGTGGCGCTTAGTTACTGGCTGGGATTAAACCATGACACAGAGTGAAACAATAAAGTGTATCATTCCCTCACTACCTCACAGTGTGGACAGGGCTCAAAGGGAAACTTCATGTAGGCTGAAAACTCGTCTGTATGTCTTGAGTGAAGGTACTATTAGTCATTTTCACCGGCTGTTTGCCCAACATAAGTGTCTATGTTTTTCCATAATTTTATGTTCACTTCTATTTAAAACTCAAAGTTCTTGTTTTTAATTTCTCACCTATGCATATCATCTTCTTTTGACACACAAAACACAAATTTTTTTCATGTCCTTCATGCTATCTACCATCTTATTTACCCAGTTGCTCTAATTTTCAGACAGGAAAGGCATTTTACAATTTCCAAAACTATCTAAGGAGAAGGTGACTAGATGAAGGTCATGAAGCAGGCACGGATGGTAAAGGGTTGTTTCATCTCTGTGTCACAAACAATAATGTACCTTGTATCATCTCATAATTTAAGCTGAGTGTGATAATATATGAATGAAACACAGGATAGAAGGCAGTTTATAAGTATATGCATTTGTTTAGAAGATGTTCAGACTTGAGCTCTTAAATGAGCAAGAGTGTATGCAAAGAAAAAAAATACTATAGGGAGCATCAAAGTTTACTTTCCTATATTAAGTATGATCCACATACATTCTGGCTCCTTTCAGAACTCATCCTTTGGTAGTGGGATAAAGCTTGCATCTTTCCACTGTCTCCCCCAACTTTTCTGAGAGCTTCATAGCATCACTCTGCCAGTCTCTGTGAGCCATGCTGGTAGGACTCCTTCTGCCTCTGACCTTGTGTCTCCCTCTCCCTTTTTTCTCTCTCCTCTTTCCTCATCTCCCCTTACTGGCAGAAGCCAAAACCACTTTAGTAGCCTCTTCCACTTTATCAGCATTTGCTAAAGCTTGCAAAAAGTGGTATCCGAAGCCAGGTTTACATTAGCAAATAGTGCAGACAAATAACTATAGATAGGTCTTGTGAAAGAGTTAGTGTTCAGGTCTGGATGTCACATTGTGACTTATTTTACATTTTGGACTAGCACAAATATGGTCCATTGATGTCTGTCTGTGGTGACGGTACACAGGGTGTGCCCCTGGGGCACGTATTCAGTTTCTGCACTCATACACCACTCTGCAATGGGAATAAAAGTGAACTAAGCCATGATAGAAGGAGATATACTTGAAAAGTGATCCAAATTGAACTACTGATTTAGACATGTCCAGAGAGGTTTGGCATGGTATGTCATGTACCACTGGATATTAAAGGCAAGCCCTGTTTTTTATACATACAGAACCTTATTTTGAGCCCAAAGTTTGTTACCATCTATTCAAGGTATAGGAGACTCTCTCTGTTCCCGTCAATCTTTCAAATAGTGTGTGCTGAGAAACAAAAGTTTTAAACCACCATTCAGATGGAACTTCTTTCATTTTTAACTGTTTTCCTGTTTTACTATCATGCTGTGTGTCTCTGTCTCAATATTTTGTATCATTCTCTTTTTCATGTCAAGCAGTTTATGGGGGTTGTAATGGGTTATAGGTCAAAGCATATATTTAACATACTTCTCATACTGTGAAACCTGCTTGTCCACAGGATGCTATGCCCTCATTTCCTGCAAGTGCCTTTGTTTTGTTACTGCTGCTTCTGAAATCAAACACATGAATAGCTGAGAAAATGAAGAGCTGTGCAGTGTGTAAGTAGCCCTAGGAATAGTCTAGTAATTTAATATTTTGCTGTCTGAATGAATAATGACAATCACTATTGTAAAGTCTGAGAGTAAGCCTTGGGGGCTGTGGGCATGCCTGGTGTGTCAGTATGCATTTCAGTAGCCAGCAGTTCCTGCTTTTAGCTTCTGGGTAATCCTGCTGCCAGTCTCCAAGCTCTAGGGGAAACCAGAGGGCTGGACTGTGAGAGCAGAGGTCTTTATGTGTTTTGTAGGCATGGCCAAGACTCCTAAATTTTACCTTACAGCTAAAGCACCAGTGGACCCATACAGGATATGAGAACTGAGAAATAGCTCTGGATATACCAATCATATCCAGATCTGTATCACTGTTTTGTTTTGTGCTTTTTTCAGGATTCCCACAAAGACTCTCATGCAATAGGAGGGGAATAAACCTAGATGTGGTTACTTTTTTTCTCTTATAAAACCTAAAATGACTAAAAGATGTAGATTGTTTTAAAGTTCTCAAGATAAGATGTATGATATGCTGGTCCAGCTATGGTAAAATTTCCACTGAATTAAGTGAAGCCACTATTTTATCTAGGGGAGACTGTGGAGGATGAAGAAAGAACTCAGTATTCCCTCTACTGATGGAAATAAACACATCATACTGTGCTAGTACATGATTATCAGATAATAAAACTATGGCTAAAAAGATGGGATTTTCTAGTTAGATCAGAGAGAATACAGATATTGTACAGTACATTGCAGCTTTTCTATCTTCCATAAACTGAATAGCTATCTATACATATGGGAAAAATGTTTGTAGGTAGTCTTAACTAGAGTATACCATTAATAGTGGTGAAAAAAACTGAGACTGCAGTTCCTTCCCATTTGTATCTCAGCATTCATTTCTGGAATTGTTTGATGGGGACAGTGGGCAGTATCCTGGTTGCCTGATGGACAGAAAACTTCTGCATTTTTAGTTCTCTGTAATCAGGGATTAAAGATATAAAATTATTCTCTTGACCATTATCAAGATGCGGGATAGGCAGAATTATTTCGGCCATGAATTTGACTTGATCAGCCAGTGAGGATTTTGTTTAATACTAACTACAGAAGAACAGGGAGGAGAAGATTTTTGAAAACACTGCTAGGCAGTTTTCTTTCTGAATGCTCTTTATTTGTTTTCTTCCGTGACTGTTGGTGCTTACTCATAAAACTCTGACGCTGCAACCTTCATGCACTTTAGGTATCACCTAGTGCCACAGGAGCTGGTCTGAACCAGATTTTGAATGTTTAGTTTGAGTATTGGTTGCAGAATTGGCCCTTTTGAAATAGGTATTTGGCACTGAATTTTCCCCTGATTCTGAAATTAGGCCTTCCAGAAAAAAAGTGAAAACAGTCATTATTGACTGTGCATCATAAAAACCCTTTGCACATCGGTTGCATTGGCTTTGCCGTTTTACTCATTAGCAAATCCCGTTGCAGGTTTAGGGTGTAACTGAATGGCAACACTTCTACTGACTTTGGTCAAAGCATTATCAGACTCATTTTCTGTTGTGGAAAGAAAAATAAACAGGACCATTTTTGAGACTGTTAACATTTATATGACGTGATCACTCTAAATCTTTTTTCTTATCATCTTAAAATAAAAACCCTTCCACAGAATAGATATAAAATAGATTCAGGAGACTGTTACAGAAACCTGTCTGATCTTTTAATTTCTCATAAGCTGCTAAGACTCAATTTGCAAAAAATGTTGCCTTTTGGATTTGATTTTTAGGAATAAAATACCAGTCTTAAAGATGCAGCATCATTATTTTAAAGCATATAGATCTGTAGAGAAATAACCACCTTCACTATAATCAAAGTAAAATTAAAATATACAGTCCACTCTTTTCAGGTCTGGTTAATTGAAGGTCATTGTGGTACAGTGCTATTACTTTCTGCATCTATGTAGAGATCCAGTGAATACACCCAGATTTTCTTCTTCCAGGGTCCAGGTTTTCTGCTCAGCAGGTTTCAGCAGTCATAATTCACACGACCTTCCCTGTGGACTGTAAGCTTTCCATCCTTTCCATTCAAGAAAGCAAGGTGGGTGTAGCTGCAAAAACATTTCTTGCTATTCTGTCTCAAGAATGAAAAGATGATTTCATCAGCTGTGAAATTTTTAATTAAACTCCAACTCAGTCTTTGCACTTCAGTGGTATTAGTCTTGGAGATTGTTATTTGTGGACCTTATTTTAAGCTGGAATGGATGGTAAGCTCTCAGTGTCAGTATTTTAGGATGCACAGAAATGGGCTGATGAGATAGAAGGGTATAGCAGCTAACAATATGAATAGTTGTTCTCAAAAAATTATAAATAAAGTAAAAGGGAAATGGATTTTGCAACAATAACCATTGACCTTCTTTCTCCTTTCTACCTTGCAGTTTAATGAAACTGGTTATGAATCAGCTGAACACTGTAGTACTGAGTTCTTACTTCACCGTAATTTTTGTTCTATGCATGTTTCTTATATACGCACTCCCTAATGTTAGCACTGATTTTGCTCTTATGATTTTATAGTCTGCATATAGTCTTTCTCATAAGAAAAGCAGTAAATAATCCTCCTAAGTGCAGTTTGAATTCACAATTCTGTAGAAAATCATGTTAATTTTTTCCTGTTGTATTTGTCTAAAAGGCTTACTCAAAAGAATTTAATCTTTACTATGAGTTAGTCTATTTAAAATGAGTATACCACAGACACTACAAACCAAGGTGTCAGTACCTTTAAAGTAATTAAAGATAGATAAAGGAAATGGTTTTTTTAAACTTTTTAACTTATTAAAAACTTCTGAAGTTTTTATTTAAAATAAAGTAAAAAAGTTTTTTAAAGTTTTTACTTCGAAGTTTTGACTTCAAATTTTTAACTCTCATTTTGGTCAACTTCTAGATTTTCTGAGCATGTACATGGATGCAGGAAGATATACTGGGTTTTAGAGACCAATAAATACACACAAAATGTTTCCCTTCTCCTTGTATGTAAGCTGATAATACATTGAAGTGTACCCTGTATTCTAAGGGATAGGGGAAAACCAGGTCTGTGAAACGTAGCATAAGTTGTCCTGGAAGCTGTCACTTCAGTTCATCACTCATCTTTCTGACATATTTGGAATTTGTGAATCTTCACCCTACAGAAAAGCATCCAGTGTTGCTTGGGCAATGTGAAAAAGAACATAGTCCGCAAAAGAAATTAGTCATGTGTATTTTTGTCATTAAGAGTCAGGATACAAGCAAGGAACATGACCAAGCTGGTCAAAGAAGAGCCATACTTCACTTTTGAATCTGGTTTCTTCAAGGCAAGAGTAATGTGGATCCTCTCATGACAAAACTGGCCAAAAGTACTACAGATGCTTTAGTGAGCAGAAGCCATGACGGGCATGACAGATATTGTGCTGAAAAGATTTCTTTGGAACAAATAGAAATTTGAAGATACAGTTTGACTACTGTGTTGATTGATCCTGATGTTTGTTTTAATTAAGTGTTCTGGTTAGGCCAGGTGAAAGAGCAATGCTTATTGTTTCATCGTGGTATTATTCCAGCAATCTGACCTGTTCTTCCATTAATGGTGTGAAAACTCCCACGGCACTGCAAGGGCAGGGAGCTTAATGACACTGAGACTGCTTTAGGCATTCAGGTTGCCGGCTTTGGGTGGTAGTATGCATGCTGGCTTGTGTTTTCTTGTAAGCCTCAAAATCTGACCAAGCTTTCTTTTTATTCATCTTCATTTGTTCCTTGATTGTTGAAACTTTGGAAGAGTTTTAAACCTCTCTTTTTATTGGCAGCTCTATTAGTTTTACATTGTGTATTAGGATTTTAGTTTTACATTCTAAATTTCTAATCACTAAGATCTGAGAGGGAGCCTTCTTTAATCACATACCGCTCTTACAGACTATTAGTTTTACAGTAGCAATAATCCTGGTGAAATTGATTTATTACAGCAATTATGGCCAATTTCAGGTTTGCTGCCAAGTTAACTGCTGTCAGCATGCCCTTATAACTGTTTCACCAAACCCTTAATTACAAATAATAATTACAAAATATAGCACGCTTCAATATTGATAAAGGTTGACTACACTCTAATATTGTTTCTCAATACGAGGGAAGTTAGGGTAGTTAAGCACTGCATCATCATTCAAGTGACTTTTATGACTTGTCAATTAAGTAAGAAGTTAAATATATTTTTAAATTACCTGAAAAGTTTAATTCTCACAAAGTCCCTCTAGGCAAAAATCAGAAATTATACATTTTTCTCCCAGTCTACACACATTCTTTGATTTTTCCCCCATGCTTCTGTAAAACATTGTGCCGTCTGTAGGAAGACATAGATCATGGAGTAGAACAGTACAGCTCTCCCAAGACCTGAGATTAGAAGCTTTGGTTTTGTGTTCTAGCCATACTTGATAAATTATTTTCACAGAAGTGAAAGGAAAAAGGAAAAGTTCTTATTTTTTTTCTGCATTCCATGCTGTTGTTCACCTTCTGTGATCACATCAATACCTCCCTGGTACAAAACTATTGCAAACTCAAGAACTGACAGTGCTTGATGGTCTCCTATTCTCTGCGTATAGCATACAACAATTAAATCTTCTGAGCAAGAAAAGATTTCAGTTTAATTATGCTTCATGATTTGAATATAGAGAACTTATTTGTTTAACAAGAAGTTTGACTGGATGGTCCCTGTCAGGTATAATCTCTATGAATCTATGAAAACATCTGACTGTTTTCTCCAGTAGCATCAGCTGTCCCTTCCTGTGCTGAGCTCCCATCACAAAAGAGATGAAAAGGGAGGTGAGGAAGTGGGTGAGAGAAGTACTTACATTTCCTCTTCCCCTTCCACCTTCCACTGTAATACATGATCCAGATAGAGGAAAGCCATTCATTACAGCCTCTGTTTGTGGTCTTATCTTAATTGTTTTAGTAATGACTATTCTAACATCCAGCAAGCCTGAGAAAAATCATTGTCCTGTTATCCTGCATAGAGACACAATAAAATAGAATACTCAGTCGCCAAAATTTACTGTCCAAAATGACAGAAAGCAGAGGGGAAAAGAGCATTACAACTTTCTCAAGAAGCTGGAGAAATGAAAGACTGAGCACTGGATTTTTAAAGATATTTTGGTGTTTATACACTGAGATATTGGTGGGCTAAATATACGTGGGAATGTAGGACTCAGAGCCATAATTTCTATAATTACTGTAAATTAATTGCAATTATACTCAAAAATATTACAAGCAATTTAAAAAAGCTTTTAGATTAAAAAAGTTTAAACTAAAAGATTGTATTACTAAAACTTAATGTTTCTGTGCACCAGCTGTTAATTGAGTGACCTTCTACATGAAGGACTTTTGCATGAAGCTAATTCATATGAGCTTTATAAATGCAAGGCAGCAGAACAGTAAAAACTTGATGAGGCATTCTTTTGTCTCAGTTTTGCTAGGCAGAGTAAGGATTCTCAATAAGTCACAACAATGGCTCTGTGGCCAGCACACTCAGAGGGAAAAGGGCTGTTCTGAGTGCTTGTTAAGGGAGATTAATTCAAGCTAAGTGAATAAAAAAGATTACAGCTTTCCAAAGCATTTACAGTTAAACCTGACTAGCACCAGATGTCACCAGTTAAAGAGAGCACAGAGTGAGTGTACACAGTGGGGACATTTAATAATAAAACTCACTTATCCATAAATTTTAGGCTTCTTCAAGGCTAGACATGAACTGAGCAGGGTTTTGGTAGTCTGAATTTAATTACTTGACAAAGAAAAGGGTTCAGATGCTGAAACTGAATCTAGAAGCAGAAAATATTCCACCAAGACCAGACTTGTAAATTGAGTTCCTGCAGTTGCTCTGTTACTGTCTAGGGGAACTGAAAATCTGTAGGTGTTATCCAAATAGTCATTCAAATTCTACAGATACATGCAACCCTTTTCATGAAAATGTACAGAACTGCCCCATTTCATGAGTTCGTCACCCAGTCTAGTGCCGAGGCTGGCAGGGTTCCACAGCTCAGCCGCTCCCCTACCAAACCTCACGAGATCTCCTGGCAAGGACACAGATACTGACATCTCAATAGGATGAGAGAAAAATCCAATATGTGCTGATAAGACTGAGTTTCCTCAGAGACACCAGCCTGCTTTAAGACACAGCCATATAGAGAAAATTCTTGCACAAGAAGTGGAAATCCTCTATCTTGAGCCTAGACTAATATGAACTGTCATCTTCAAATAAGACACCCACGTGGACGCCTGCCATTGTGGGTAGGTCAAGTTTCATCTCAGATTGTTCACTCAGTTTAAAGATGCTTGGAAGGAAATGGTTAATCACTGCTGTAATCTCAGTTCATTTCAGCACAATCTGTAAAAAAGAATCCGTGAGGGGGGTAGTTTGCTTTATTTCTCACATAAAAACTTCGCTTTACAGCATATTAAAGTGGTTCAACTTGTCAGGTGGATTGGCATTTGACACAAACATGAGCTGGTATCCCTATGCATTTCCTTATCCATCTTATATAAACTCTTGGATTCTTTAGTTGCTGCTTTTTATATTTTTATCATACTTTTGCATTTGTGTGAAAAAACCACCATGTTAAATAAAAATTTATTCATATAAACAATATCTGAAAACACCTGGAGACAAAAACTTGAAGAAATAGATTAACAGCTTCTTGATATTTAAGACTTTGCTTTTTAATAATTCCACTCTTTTCACTATGATTGTAAGTGTGAACAACATTAACATTTATATTTATTTCAGGGCTGAGTCTGAAATCTAGAAATGACACAACTGCATTAGTATCTATCGTTGCTTGTAGAAAAAAAAAGTATGGTATTTATAAGGCATTCAAGGCATATTTTCTGCCAGAAATATCTTGAGTCACACTTACTCTTTTGCTGTGTCCAGTTGATAAATTTTGATGAAATAAAAAAAACTGTTGGATGATATAAATATATGTTGGCACATCAATACTAAGCTTTATTGTGACTCTAGCTAAACCACGGGACAATGCTTCTTTTCTACCTCTGCTTCTTTATTATTAGAGATAATTTTAAAACACTTCTTAGCATCATATCTGGCAGAATTCTTCATAACAAGAGCTGATAATATGTTTACCAATGACAACATGGGGTTTTATTTAATAGGAAAGTAATGAAAAAAACTGTCATAATTGTGTATGAAAGAGGACTTTGCTGGTCGTGTTCTGTAAGGGAAGATCTGAATTGGTATATTGCTGTCTGAAAGGGAAAAAGATGAACTTGGAAATGGAAAGAAGTAACTTATAAATTGTGTCCCTGCCCTCTTGATCTTTCTGTCTAGAGTTGAAAACCTTAAAAAATTTATCAGCTGCAGTTTTCATGGAAGCAGGCAGAAAATAGATGTTCTCAGAGTCAGCTAAACATTAAGGCCTTAGAGATAAAAACCAGTGCATTGAATTAAAACCAGGCTCCAATGGGTAGCCAATGTACAATTTAGAGATTAGTATAATGTTTTTCATCCATCTTTTCTGGCAGACCACTTCATTTTGAATCAGCTACGGTTTCCAGGCAGGCTGAAAGCTTGGTCCTAGCAGGCATCATTGCCTCCCACGACAAAGATGTCACTATCAATTATCAATCCCAGCTTTGCATTTTAGGGGGAAGGCTGCAGCCTTTTAGCCTGCCCAAAAGGTAAAAGGCTTTTCTGGCTACAGTTACTGCTGGAATACAGGGACAAAAATTAGCTAAATCACCTTGAAAAGTAGACACTGAAGAAACATAATATGTTTTGAAGCTTGAAATATCACCCAGTTGTGGCAGGATAGACCCATCCTGATAAGATCTAAAATCCAATCAAGCTATCAATCAAGCTGCCATGCAAGGTCAACTGCTGGAGCCAGGGTGTTGTCTTGGTGTTAACTATGCTAAAACCACCCTGGTTCATCAAACTTATAATACACACCCTGATTTTTGAAGTCTGATTTGACAGATAAGGTGATAGCTGGCCTGTAAATGTGTGGCTAGCAGTCAATCACTTTGTACTATAAAAGTTCAGTCCTCTCTCATGCAGTGAGGTTCTTCTGACATAACCCTTCTTGCGGTGTTTGTGTGGAGATTCCTCCCTTCGGCTGGGGACTGTTGGAGATGAGCTAGAGGAGGAAGAGGAGTTTAACAGGTGGAAAGAAATACCATCTGACAGCCTGGGCCAGACAGCATCAGACAGATAGACTGAGACCTCTATTTTATGTTCATGTCTTTATTCTGTTAAGTTGTAAGTTTTTTCCCATAGGAGAAAGCAGACAGTTCCTGATTGGACAGTGTCCCGTGAGGGCATCTTCTCACACCAATTATGTACTTAAAAGTTATCTGAAAACTTATGTATCCCCCCTTTTTCTCTGTCAATCCCTGCTAATTGTCCAATACCTTATCCAAGTTTTGCATACCTTTCCCCTTTTCCAGAACCTTCCATATCTGCCCTATAAAAACCTTCCATTTTGTAAAATAAATCAGATCAGCTCCAGCTGAGATCAGCTCTGCTCCGCCCTTGCTGTAATCACCTGATTGTCTCCAGTCCCGTGTTTGGGTGCAGCTGGGATTAGTCCCCAGGGCAAGACAGGTCGACCCCCTGCCAGGCTTGGCAGGGGAAAACTACAACTCAGTTGCAAGGACACATTGGTCTGAGTTTTACCTGAACCCCACAGGGGATGCCCTCCAAAGTTACTCCTCGAAGCTGAGATCTCCCCACAAGCGTTGGTGTGGGTGAGTTACATCAGATCTATACTTAAAAATTATTTCTTTTTGTTAGCTTTAATGTAACTGCTTCAATAATTGCTTTATTACAGTGAGCTATAATACTTCATGCTATATTATACTCTACTAGTAGATTTTTGGTGTTTATATTGTGTAGTAAATAGTTCTGATTAGGATCTTTTGCCTGATCGTTCATATAAAATAAATTATTTATTTTATATAAATACTCTCATTTTGCCAATCATTAAAACCTGATAGACAAAAGTTTTTAATCATACTTCTATAATTCTTTTAAATTTGATCTGTTAACACAGTCCGAGGCTAAACCAGGATTCAGCCACACCTAAGCCCTTCTCTGGGAAGGAGTTTAGAAAGCGAGAGAGTACTTTCTGTACCTTGAGACTCACCGGCAAGGCTTTGCTTTTTTACTTACTTTGTCTAAGCTTTCCACTCCCTCCCGTGACACCAGTGATGTTACATCCTACAACTATGCTATTATTTTATCATCTGAGTAACAAATTTTCTCTCAAATATCAAGAAGTAGTGTAAACAGCAGCAGTAGTATCTTATTGTGAAGAGGACATTCATAGTATTTGTGTGGAAAGTGAAAATAATAGTGACAAGACTGCTATAAAAGGACAACCAAATGGAATGGGATGAGAAAGACTTTTTTCATGGGAAAAGGAACAGTACTGATATATATATATTTTTCTACTTTTTGCCTAATTAGCTACCACAGTTCAATACTGCCAAAACTAGACATTGCCAATACAAAACGAGTAAAGTGCTGTGGATTGGATATACTGAAAGTATGCGAATTCTAATCACAGTCCTCAAGGGAAAAGCCTGTCCTTGATGTTCCAGATGCATCTTATTAATCTACAACTGTCTATTACACATATTTAATTTATGTAGCATACCTGAGAGAGAAGGTTGTCTAATGATTTAGCTACTACTCTCTCAGATTCAAATGAGTAACCTGACTGCTCTGTGGATTTTCTGTGTTCCCTTGTAAATCTGGTCCTAGACTGTTCTGCAAGTATCCCGAGCTTAGTTTCTCAGGATAAGGAAGGGAGATACTTGAGACCAGTAGAGCTGCTGCCATGGTATTTAGTGGAATTCAGAGTAGGTGCTCATGTGCCTTGAACAACTGAGAAAGAAACACATGCAATCAAAGAAGAGGATTTCCAGAAACCAGTGAGCTGAGGAAGAATCACTGGCATTGCCAGCCAGGGATGCTTGAGAGTAATATGGGCAAGTTGTGTCTCTGGAATGTAGGTACAGATCAACTCCAAGCCTGTGGTATATGCCTCTTTCTGCTCAAGCACGATCTACTCAAGTTGTTTCTTTGAAGAAGAAAAGCCCCTCTTCATAAAAAATTGGAATCCTCCCCAGAATATTCTGTTTCACAGGGATCTAAGTATGCCATTGGAAAGCAAAAGGCCCGCTTTCAAACTTTCCAAACATTATGTTAAAATACAGTCCCTCCCAGTCCCACTTTGCATTCTGACACCAGAGTACCTCCTGCTGAAGCTATCCCATTTTGTATAAAAAATTAACTACTCCAGCAGGGTGGTTATTCGTAGTTATTATGCTAGCACTGAGAAATATTGCCGTGTGGTAAGAGCAGGGTCAGTGGTTGTTGGGATTTGTTTTTTCCTTTTAGGAAATGCTGCTCCACAAATCATCTTTACTTCCTTAAATCGCTGCTGAAATGCAATCTGATTCCAGAGAGTTTCCGAACTTCTTTGCTCCTGAGATGTCACAGCAAACCTGAGTCCTAGTTCCTGGGAGGAACATCATAGGGAATCTGAAGTACCTTCCTGGCCAACAGCATCCAAAAACCAGTATAGCTATTGCTGTTGTCTTAGGGTAATACCCCAACTAATCAAAGAAATAATTTGTCTTTTCCAAAACAGTGTACTTCCAGAAGTTTGTGTCTGTGGCAAATTTTTAAAAACTGATACATTTGGTTCCCAAATAAGCTATACTTTTACTAGTATCAGGGTATCCTGTAAATGGAAAATAGGCATTCAAAACAGCTGTGCAGGCCGGAGTGCTCCCATCTTTACACTACCAGGTGTCTGTTTTTTCCAGTGGTGTTAGTGGCAAACACGTAAGTGTTACAACGCACACAGGGCAAGGTAATTTTTACATTATGCAATGACCAGAGTTCGTAGAATCAAACAAATGGTTTCAACTGCTGTCATTGTCTCTCAAAGCTACAGTTTTGTCAGTATTTTGAGAAAAAATGTGTTGAGTAGAAAATAAGAGAGAAAACCTGGAGGTAAGTTTGTGAGCAGAATTTGTTCTTTCCAATCACAGCCACAGCAGTATTGCACTTTGAAGTCTTTAAACATTAACCAAGAATAAAGAACATTTCCTGCTGTTTGGGACATTCATGTTACATGATCAAAGTCTTTTAGCGCTTGAGAGGATTATCCTGATTCTCTCTTTCATCTGCCTCTGTTTCGTCAGGCTCCAAGTCTCAGAAGTGAGTGGATTGCCTTTCCCATAAGTACTGGGCATTCTTGATATACTCAGCTTTTTGCCCTTTTCTGATTATTATATACAGATCACAGAGCAACTTGGGAGAGTAAGAAAAAAAATCTGTCCTGTCTTGGATTGAGAGGGAGCAGTGAGGACAGGAACCTAAGAGAGAGTGATCTGGGAGCTGAGGGTGACCCCAGCCCAGACAGAGCCCTCACTGACCAGGACACAATCCTGTAGCACCTGAGCATGGTGCTCAGAGACAGCTCCATCCACAGCCCATTCCAGAGAGTTCCAGCAGAAGCAGCAGAAGATGGACTGGACACATTCTGAAATACAGGTCCAAAGGGTTCATGTGTGAAATGGGACTGGGAACAGACACCCCTGCAGCACAGCTGGAGTAGGAACTGGAGGCACAGGCCTGAGCTGAAATGTGGCTTCAACACCCTTGGGCAGAGGGTGCAGGTGGGAGTCGCTGGAGAGTCTGGTCAGCATCATTAAGGTCACTGGTGCTCTCAGGGCTCTGACATTAATATTCTACTAAACCAGTAAACATCCACTTCCACACATTAATTTCTGCTCCTGTTTTTGCTTATGGCATCTGTCCTACCACTGGCTTGCTTCCTCTGGTTTCACATGCCAATTTCAATTCCAAATAGTCACAATTACAGTTTAATCACTGATACATTTTTTGATCATCAAAAATTTCTACAAGGCTTGCTTCTTTTGAAGGTTCCCCAGTTCTGGAATATCTCAGTAGGACCACAGCTCTCAAATGCAGGGTAAAGTGAATAGAAATAATTACAGCTGAAAAATAGATATTTTGTGAAAACCTAATTGATTGTGCTCAAATTAGGAATTGTACAATTCTGTGTGAAAGCCCCACTAGGTACTACTGAAAATTCCACCTCTGATCAGGAGTAATCTATCCATTCACAATTTGGAATCAATATCTGTTTGTATAAAAGTTTTAAATAAACATGTCTTTAATGATGATTTTCTTACAGACAGAGTGTATTTCAGTTTCATCTAATTAAAACCCTGAAACACTTTAAATGATGTTTCTGTGCTTTTTTAAATGAAAGCAAAATCTTGTCTGCAAGAGGCCACAAAAGTTTTGATTAAAAAAACTAAGTGAATGGTGAGTGAAAAGTGTCAATATTTTAAAATAGAAGGAGAAATATATTGGACCAAATAAAAATGCAGGTAAAAGCTATTCAAGGACTGTGATTTTCTTATTATCTTGGTGTGTGTCTTTCTAAACATGCTGTAGCTGTTTTCTTCCTTGAACTTACAGAACTAAAAACTTCACTTTGATTTGTGTCTCATTCGGGGAAATTCTAAGACAGCTGGTAAAGAGTAAAGGGCACTGGCACAGTTTTTGGGAAGCTTGTGCTGCAGCTCCCTCTTCAATAATGTGAAAGTGATAAGGACAAGAGGGTTCACAATCCCACCGTAACTGTGTAGCTTGCGAGCTGGTAATTTAGGTGTCAGTGATGAAGACACAACTTCTCATAAGTGCTCCTATCCGGAATTTCATACAGGGAAAACACTTTTCTGAAGCTCGTAATTACTGGAATGTGTGTGAGAGTCACTTGGATACAGGGAGAGGTCTGTATGTTTTGCTGACTGTCGCGAGGAAATTCCTAATCTGGAGCAAATTATTTGCATTTAATTAATGGTTGACAGTTATTTGTAGTTATACTAATCAAAAAAGGGACTCTGTGATTTCCTGGGAATATGAAAAAAAAGCGTATCTGCAAAACAAGATTAAATTTTGTATTTAACTTCAGATTTCCCACTTACCAGTTTGATAGAAGGTTAAGATTGGTTATTTAAAACACTTTGACTTCAATCAGTCCAGCCACTCATGGTCTGTTCACCAGCATTCCTTGAAATTGCATGTGCAAATTCTCAAGTTGGCAGCTGAAGGCTATAGAAAGGGAAACAGTCCAGGAGTTTAAACCTCTTCCTGGAAAAGCTTGTACCTTTCTGCTTCTATTTTGGCAGCTAAGACCTTTGTTGTTGCTGCTTTCTCTGTTGTTGTTGCTTTCTCTGTTGTTGTCACTTTCTCTGTTGTAATTAATGAGGAAATACCTGTGTCAAAAGAGTATTTGGAGATTTCATCCAACCCACGCCTTTTTGTTTTTCCACTGAGCTAATAAGTCACCTCTATTTGCAATAGGATACCCGGGAGAGGAGAATGAAGTCACCAAACAAATATTTTAGCTTGTGAGTTAACTCAGTTTCTCGACTTGACAAATTCAGAGGCTGTGCAATATTGCTTTGCCAGCCAAACCTAGATTTGTCACAAGGCTGAAGTTTAAAAAAACAGATAGAAAGGTCGTGGTCTGAGGATGATCCATTCACTATATTAAACATATAAATGTAGAATAGAGACCATCCTTGCTCCACACAAACTGCAGTGATTTTGGGGGGTACTTACTAACACGTAGTGGTTAAGGACATGGCGCTGTCACCGCCGAGACCCGGGTTCGATTCCTGGTCAGGGCCACTCCCCGGGCAGATGGAGC
>JAYRBT010000177.1:39735798-39748708 GCA_036023395.1 Myiotriccus ornatus | reverse complement strand
TGCGCAGGCTGGAAGGTGTAAAGACCTTCCCCGGTTCTTCGTTCGCGAAGACTGGCCATTACTTACTTACTTACTAACACGAAGGCAGTTCATGAAATGCTAAATTAACCTTGCAAACCCCTTAAGAAATTCAGCTTGCATTAAATTAAAACTTAATGCTTTGAGTTTTACAGTCCACTATACAGGAATCATGAAACTGAGCAAGAGACATAGCACAGTGTGTATCCTGACCTCCGGTGCTGAGCCCTTTGCTCTAAAGGAGCCTGTAGATCAAATGCCCCCAGTTCATGTATCAGCAGGCACAAATTATTGCAGAAATCATTTGAACCCTGATACAGTGATTAGATATGATTTATCACGTGAGATTTTATCTACATAAATTAATAAGAGAAACTAACAAATATTAAATGCAATAATGAGCATTTTATAAACATTACTCAAAATTTCAAATCTATGTTAAGTGAGGAAGCTGAAATTCAGTTTTCAAATTGATTGTGGTTTAGACCACCAGGGCAGCCCCTAACAGGATAGGTATGTGCATGGAACACGGCAGTCTTCTGGGATGCTGATGGGATCTGTGCAGTGGAGGGCCAGTTGCCTCAACTTCTCCATGGAGTTCAGGCAACAGCTGGCCCCAGTACAGGCCTCCACAAGTTGATCACCCCAGTTCTAGTGTCAGCAATAAAAATAACTTAATTCTCGTTCACCTCTTTAATCTGCCCACGCTGTACATCCTTTGCTCATCATTCATGTAGGGACAGACTTAGTACTAGCACTGCAGTGTTTCTCACCCTTCTAGCCATTTATAAAAAAGAGGAAAGAGAGGAAATGCTCTGTAACTTATTCAAAAACCTCAGGAGGGTTCATGGACACACTAGGCAGAACTAACAAGAATCTGATATGGCTCTTTGTCACTTATTGCTGCATGTTCCCAGATATAACCTGAGCACTTACTCTGTCCCTGAGGTCATTAAAAACAAATAGCAGTGGTGCTATTCTTATATTATCCATTTTTACTGATCCAGTTTTAATTGCTTGTGGAGTATATTTTCTTCCATGGTTTTCTTTTACCATCAAGGCCTCAGGCAACTTGTACCCAAAGCTTTTGTTTATTATAGGCAGTCCTGAAAAGAGGGCAAAACTGGAAAATCCACATGAATTGGCCCAGTAGAAGAGAATGGTATATACATATCCTTAACATTTTTTTTTTTTGTTTGTTTTCGATTCTGGGGTTTGGCTGGTCAAAGGGACTCTGCTACTTTTACTTAAAACAAAGCCTTTATTTTTAGGCCACATTTTCAGCGTCATTGGTATAGAATTTTTACTCACAATTTGTTGGGTTTTGAGTTCAAAGAAACTTAGGTAATCTCAATCACAGTAAATTACTTAGGTGATCTCAATCACAGTAAATCATAGTTTTAATGTTGCCTTCTGATTTAGCTAATAACAGCTCCAAGAACCTCATGAAAATCTGTCAAGAAGCCCTTCCAAGCAGGAAAAAGCAGAAACTATTCCAGAGCATCATCCGAAAAGTAATTTTCACGGTATTCTAAAGCCCCTGAAAATGGGACTGTAGACTGTAATTGGTCTCTCATCTGTGCCTACATATTGCCACAAACATGAGTCTAAAATACTCTAAGCCCTTCAAAATCAAGTCTATTTCTTCCTAGCATGTAAGACATTTTAGATTTCTTTTTTTCCTCTTCTTTCTTCTCTAGATAACTATTAAATACACTTAGAGACCTCACAATATCTAAAGCCAGTAAGATCTTTTACCAAAGCTTTTAGATAGTTGAAGTAGTTTTCACCTTCTTTACAGTACTAACAAAGCTATTCATCCCAGAAGAAAAGTCAGGGTATTTAAAACAAGTATATCTTGAAACAACAGCTTGTCCTCACCGAGCCTTTACTGACAGTTCTAGTATATCAGACACTCTCCTGGGTGTGGAACACTGTGAGATCCTAGATTCTAGTGATTTTCCAAATGTGTAAGTGCAAAATTACAGCAAAAATTCTCAAGACTTTTCTCTGGTATTTTCTAAAATATTTCATCAGCAAATTCAAAAGAAGGTGATTTTTACCTTCTTTTGACCATAAAACAAATGCAGCTTGTTTCAAGCACTATATTTAGTGAGTATTCTGTTACCCTACACTTGAGTACTGACATTATATATTTTTAGGATAATATATATTATCCTAAAAAAGAAGTCATTATCTAATCAAAGCTGATAAGCATACTTAAGTAAGTTTTACTGTTTTCACTTAATATGACTTCAAAGCGGATAATCATTCTGTTCATCTAGGAAGAAAAAGAATGTATCTGATCTGGTTTTTGTGCAGTTTGTTTTTTCTCTCTCTGTTACAGTGAATAGTTCTCAAAAACAGCATAGCCAAGTGAAACAAAAATGGGGAAACTTGTTATATGACATTTAATTATGCCAGATCTCCTCTCTCTCTCCTATCATTTTGATAATGAGGGATTAAAAAAACTGCTGACATTAGTTAAGAGACAGAAAGAACAAAAAAGTGCAACTCCCTTAGAAGTACTTTCTCAGAAATTTGGAGCACCACAAAATCTATAGCAAGCCAGGAAAGATCAAGGAGCAGTGTGTATGTGTGCATGTGCATATGTACATGCACACTTGTGAGGAAATTCATTGGTTTGCAACAATTTTTTTTTCACCTCTCAAAATTATCACTGATGAAAAGCAGCCACATAGTATACTGTACCCACAAAAGGCATTCTGGTCTTTTTGCCTCCCCCCACCCCTGCCTACTGCTGTGCAATGATTTCCAAAGACTGTGAAAAGTTCATCAATGATCCAGGGAGATTCCATCCTTTGGTACAGTGGACAGGATGAAACATTATCAGTATATTATTCTGAATGTATCTGAAATTTCTTTCAGGCTCAGGGGAGACCTCCTCGCTCTCTACAACTCCCTGAAAGGAGGTTGTAGCCAGGTGGGGGTTGGTCTTTTCTCCCAGGCAACTATTAGGAAGACAAGAGGGCATGGTCCTAAGCTCTGCCAGGAGAGGTTTAGGTGAGATATTAGGAAGAAACGCTTTACAGAGAGGGTAATCAGGCATTTTTCATTCTGAATTTTTGCACACAGCTTTCTTGCTTTATTTCTCATAGTTGAAACCTAATCTTTCTGAACCTCATACTAAATATGTTTGTCCCAGTGTATTTTACAGGAACTACAAATTACTACTGGGACACTTTTAGTTTGATAATTACACTACAGATGATACAAGTAGAATAAACAACTATTGGAATATGCCTGACATTCATGTGCAGTTGTTGACAATCTCTTTCATTTCAGAAGAACTGAACACCTATTTTCTTTTTTACCTGTTTGCGCTAATTTACGATGACCACAGACCCCATCTGTTCTGGTAAGTGGACAAATGAAGGTAATTGTTATGTTTCAACCTCTAGAATACATGTGACCTCAGTGTAACACAGTGCTGTTCTGTGTTCTCTTTAGCACTCATGCCTTCTGTGGGAAACATCTAAAAATAAGTCAGTATATCATTAAATCATTTGTACATGCCTGCTTGCCAAATACTATTAACCCAAGAATAGTATCTTACTGTATTTCCTTCACAAATCCTGTTTACTTGAAAGAGTAGCTGATTTACTTTAATTTGTTGGGAAGTCATTGTCACCTTTCTGTCTTGACTTTGATTTCTGGCATATTCTTGGACTCCGCACTGAAAACGGATGAATATTCTTAAGAGATAACCTTTTAAAATTATCTTTTTCCTGAGTTGCAGTTATCACTCACCACTACTCCTCTAATCACTTTACAATTGTGGGCACATCATCTAATTTATATCAGGGCCTATTTCAAAAGTGGGTTAATGAATGGAGTTTCTCAGTCTCAAGAATGTTGCAATTTTCATACAACACATGGAAGTTTTCTTCAGACATTCGAAGACCAGAAGTAACCAGTACAGCAGTTAATGGTGTAAGTCTATCAGATATGCAGCAGAATTTCCTTTTTATTCTCTTAATTTCTTGTATTTAATCTCTAAGAACATAAGTACTGTTAGACAGATTAAAGCACATCTCTTAAAGTAACCAAGAGAGCATGTGATGAAAAATATTTCATACAGAATACTCTGTTTCTCACATTTGGCAATTTCAGGACAGCGTGTGATAAGAACTTGCACATGAACCATCTTGACTGAGGCCCTTGATAACTCTGTCCTTCATGCCATATGTCTTTCCATCTCTTTTTTTGGAAGTTATATCTTCCCGAGAAACCAAGCATGATTTTAAAGTAACTGAGTAAACATAGCATTTGTAAGGTAGTCCAATTACTATCTCTGGTGTTAAAATGTGCACCTCAACTTTTGCAACTTCAGCTTTCAGTTATTGACTCTTCCTGTGCTTCCTAGATTGGAGAACTTTTTGCTTTCTGTATGTTTCTTCCTAGATAGATGTCCAGACATAATCATTATGCACTTTTATATTTGTCCAGATAGGAGACAGGTGCTTAGCTATACAGATCAGGCAACTTTTGTTTTATGTTCTGTTTTGGTTTTTGTTTTGGCTTTTGAGCTTTATTTGCAGGAGACTGAACTTCCAGCAGCTGAAGTACCTCAGTCAGGAAAAAAAAAAAAGAAAGAAAAATAAATCCTCTGGAAATTGTGTATTTTAATTTTTCACTGGACCTTCAGCTGGCTTTCTTTCATTTAAGGTGCCCAAATATTTTGGATTTCTTCCCAATTTCCTTAGGAACACTTACCTTCACCTTTTTTTAGTATTTTGGAAGGTCTAAGCCATTTGCTTACCTTTCTCAGGTTCTGACTTGGTGTTTGCTCAGTGTCAGGTCTTTCAAAAACCAATAATCTACCAGGATTTCCCCACACAATCATAAATACCCTGTGTGATTTTATGCATCAATACCTATTAATGCATGGGTAATGGTGAAGGAAAGAAAGGAATGGGGTAAAATGAAGTTTCTCATTTTAAAGATCACTGTAGTATGATGTTGCCTTTATACAAAATATGTACATATGAACATATGAATCATCTTATGATTTGGACTGAGGTGTAATGTGGGATATTATAACACACCTCTAAAAAGAGAAAGTGATTAAGAGGTGCTACGGCTACACAATACACCTGAAAGTTTAAATAATGGGTACAGATGAAGGATGTTTAGAACATTAAACTCCAGTGTTAAACAGTTGACTTCAATAGAGATAACACATGAGCTTTATACATACATAAATATATATATATATATAAAATGCATAATGCAGCAAAAATTTAGTATGACAAAACCTGAAGGTCTGATGCTATCTGAGGCTGCTGAAAAAGAGCAAATTTATTGGTCTGATACAGCCCTGCCAAGTTACCACAGCAGATGACCTGACTATAAGTGCATTGACAGATGCTGGGTCAAAGCTTAAAGTAACACTAGTGAGAAGTTATTAAGAATATTAGAAACAACCTCTAAAAGTAAGGTCTGCTACATGTTTTGCAGTTCAATAGTTCATTATTTCTTAAGAACCAGAATATACTGGTTTTTTGTCAGTGCTTGACCTCCTAAAAAGAGACATCTCACATTATCAAGGAGATAGCAGAATCATAAAAAATAACCAAACAAAAATAAGCCCATTAGAGAGCAAGACTTAGTCTATTTACCTAAACACATCTGAATTGCAAAAACATAATACATGCAAAATAATTCAATTACTTCTTGGCATAATATCCAGTATTCATCTTCAAAGATCAAAACATGCATCTTATTTAATTGCAAAACAAAATGAGTCAGCCACATATAAAATTAGTCATGACTACAAGATTGTCTGGAAACAATTACCTTTATAATAAAAAATTGTAACATTGTCACAATATAAATTTGTAAATAACATTTTGTCACGACATTTATGGAGTGAAAAAGGTAAGTAGTATAATATAACTTGCTTTGCAAAATGAAGAAAAGTTTCTTTCATCTCATAGCTTCTTCTGGAGAAAATAGAGACCTGAAATAGCATGCAGAGAGACAAAAAGCATTTAATCCTATCCTACACAAGCATCTTTCTATACAGTTAAGATCACCTACTATTTTAAAAACATGCAGGAAAATTTGAGATACATGTGATTTCTTGCTCTCAAGGCAATGCAAAAATGTTCAACAGACAGCAAGGACTTGCCCATTGATTCAGGACACCACATGCTGCCTAACCTTCCTTTTTGGAAGAAATCCAATTATGAAGGCTCATCAGAAGAGAATGCCAGAATCCTTGGTTTGATGACTCTCTTAATCTTCAGGCAATCCATCACCTCTTATGTTTAGGGACACTTCTACACAGCAGGTGCAGAGAGCCATACTGTGTCTACCTTCACAGAATCCCAAACTCACATCTAAATGGGAGTTTGATGGAACAAATTCTGCGACAGGATAGGACCAGAAGCAATAAATAATTTCCTGAGTGGACAGAATATTTGATGAGTGACTGAACAATCCACAGCTCCTTTGACAATAGCTCTGCTAATGGAGATAGGAGCACCTCAGTATTTCCTCTCTAGTGGATAAACTTCACGGCTCTGCCAGTGGAAGCAGCTATGTGAGGACTCCCATATTTGCTTCATGCAGTCAAGGATATGATTGTGAAGTCAGTGTAGATAACCTAAATGAAGCTGGCTGATTTCTCAGAGAAGATGAGTGTGACATTTGTTCCCAGGCAGTCTACAGGGACAGTGATAGACACCTTGCCAGCAGTCATAATAATGGAAGAGGTAACGCCTCAATTAACACAGCTGTTCAATATCAGAAAGAGTGTCTTTTCACCACCTAAGGAACTTCTATCACTTAAAATGGTGTGAGCAGATAAGTTTATTTGCCTCCTCAATATTTCCTATCAGTCACCCCTTCATGACACTGGCTTTTGCTGATCCTTTTATTCAGGTACTTTGATACATTGTATAGGGAGCCTCCTTGCCCATAAGGCTATAGGTTGTACTAGCCAGCCAGGCATGTAAAAGCTGATGTACTATCGCTACTAAGTGACTGTGTGGATCTAGCTACACATTCTTAGAAAATAAGCTCTGTCAGTATATTTTTAACGACATCAGGCATCTGAAACTCATTAGTGTATTGTGTTGAGTTTGTCAGAAGTCACTTATAAATGATAGCTTTTTTCATACAGTAGGAAAGAAAAGAATTGTTAGAAGGTGGAAATCTGAAAAACAAACATAAGGAGAAGAGGTTTTTAACTTCTTTAGTTCCTTGTGCAAAGCTGTGCGTGTCACTTTGCTGTGCAATGTTGAACATATTAGCCTTTTAAAACATACGGTGCAGAACTTGCTACCTGTGGAAAAAAATCCCACTTCTCTCAAGAGCACAATCATCAGTCTCCCCTTCAGGTACAAATGCTTTAATCAACCATTTGAAATAAAAAAAAGATGAGCTGGTTCTTAACAACCCAGTTGAGAATGTCACAGTACAGATTCTTCCAGGAGAACTCTCTAAGCATCCTTTCAGATATTATGATTTGAACAAGAACATCTAAAAATGAAATTCCATCAGGATGTAAGTCAGCAGGGAAGGAAAACACCACTGATTTCACTGGGACAAGAATTTCAGTATTCCTTTTGTCAGCTTGATATAAAGAGTTTCTTCAACAGTATCTCCTTCCTTTGTATATATGCATCTTTGTGAGGCTGAAATTCATTCTGCTGGCAGAAAGCTTTCTAAGGAAGCAGGACCTCATTTAAAAGAGTCACTTTTTAAAAACAAGACTTCATGACTCTGAATAAAATGTATTAAATAAATATGATTTCCTACACACAAGCTTGTCATATCTGGAAACTTATTTGTGCGTGCAGGATGAACAATCAAATATGTATCTGTCTGATTTGAGCTCAGATGTCTCTTTGCGCATGTAAATGGCTATAAAATAGGGCATTTCAGTGCTTTTTAAAAAAATGTATCCCACAGTTTTTGCCACAGAGCTTATTCTCACTTGTGCTGATACAGCTGTGCATCTGTTGCACTGGCATTGAGACCCCAGTTCTGTTTTCCTCAAATTTGATTTCAGAAGGGGCAAGGATTCACAAAATTCTACATATAAATGCTGTTTTGTATTATTGGCCTGTGGACTGCCATGAAACTTCAGCTTCGATCCATTTCATATGGTCCGGCTGTTTGAATTTCAAGCACCTTATTGGGTACAGTTGATGAGAACTTGGGTTTGAGTTGATGAAAATACAGTGCGTTAGTGATGATATGGCTTCATTATGTGTTTTCTAAAGGCAAAGGGAATGAAGGATTTTCTTTGAAGAAAACAACTAGACAGCACTGTTGCTATGCAGTATACCTACAATTAACACTTTCTTGGATTCTTAAATCATGACCTCCACATACCCTTGCATGTGTTTTATTTTTTTTAACCCCCACTGGAATACATATAGATCTCAGTTCCAGCCACTGTCTAACAGACATGCCCTGGATTGGCTGCATGGGTAAACAAAGATTTCAATCTTCAGCTACATCAGATTAACATTAAAAACAGAGAGAAATTATGGAGGAGATGATGCAGCCTAAGAATATACTCAGGAACGTAGGACTGCTTGTGCAAGGCTGCACTGAAGCTTGCACTAACCTTGTCTTTCCTGTTATTACCCTTGCTAACTAGACCAAAGGTCTCCTGCACTGGCACAAAACTACTTAAAGGACTGACTGCATCCGTGGTCTGGAGATAGCATGTCTGAAGTCACTGAAGTGGCTCCAGGCTGAGCAAAACACTTCTCATTCTGGTCAGGCCTTTGCTCACCCCCATATCACTTTATTGTGTACATTATTGGTAAGGTGGTTTCCACGTGGAGAGGGACAAGAGGTGCCTTACAGATGTTTTGCAGCTGCTCTTTCCTCTCTGAGCTATGGAGATTGCTGAGCTGCCAAGAATGGGCTTTTCTTGCAACCTCGGTGCAGAGCTGCATACAGATAGCATAAGCCATCACAAACTCCGCTGGAAAATCAGACTGTCTTTAGAAGTACTGATTCAAAGATTACTATTTTATGGCCACTTTTCTTGTATTACTATTTGCAAATGTGTCCTTGAATTTTGCTCTTTCTCTAACATATTAACTGTGGAGCTTCATCACTAAGTAGGTCTTAAGTTTGATACTGAATTTCACACTAAGGTATCGTAATTGTATAGACACTTTGCACGAAAAAGACAAAGCACAGTGACATAATGACCGTAAGAGAGTATCCATTAACATGTAGATAATGTACTTACGCATTTTTGTTGTTGTTGCTACTTAAATTTCAGTGCCTGTTTTGTTTTGTTCTTTTTGTAATTATTACAGCTTCAATCTAACCAGTCAGCCTGGGAGGGCAAAATCATAGAACCATAAATCATAAAATATTACAGGGTTGAAATGGATGTTAAAGATCATCCAGTCCCAACCCCATCTGCCATGGGCAGGGAAACCTCCTGTTAGACCAGGTTGCTCAAGGCCTTATCCAACCTGGCTTTCAGCACTGGCAGTGTTGGAGCATCCACAACCTCCCTGGGCAACCTGTTTCAGTGTCTCACCACCTCACAGTAAGAAGGATAGTAGGAGGGGGCAATTAAGACAGGTCTCAAAAAAAAAAGAAATTTGAAAATATCTTCTGAATACTTTTATTGACCTATTAAAAATTTCTGACATATCTAGTTCAAATGCTAAATTGACATTTGATCATCTGGCACCAATGCTTGTTCAAAGTTGCTGATTACAGTTCAATGATTACAGGCAATGTTTCTGTTGGCCTGTTGGCACAACGTTCAGACATGAAGGACTTTCACATGTTTCTCAGTATCATGACTGATTCATGGCAGAGGAAAACACATGTTAGTGCCAGCATCTGAGCGAGAAGTTGTGAGAAAAAATATTTTTCTAATGTGTTTTGTAAGCAAATAGAGAAGGAGAAGAAGAGAACTGACCCTTTACAAACATTGTAATGAGATGGAGATGAAAACGTAAAAATGTAAAAATGGTGCACAAAAGATACTAAGAACAGCTTATGCAAATGTGCATTCATAGTTCAAATTTGCACTCATAGGGCCATGAAGTTGATAAGAGCGTGATGGAGCACCTCCCCTACGAACACAGTCTGAGAAAGTTGGGGCTGTTCGGCCTGGAAAAGAGAAGGTTATGTGGAGACCTGATAGCAACCTTTCAGTATCTGAAGGGGGCCTACCAGGAAGCTGGAGAGGGACTCTTTGTCAGGAATTGTAGTAATAGAACAAGGACCATAGGGTAAAAATTGATAGACAGGAAATATAGGTTAGATATTAGGGAGAAATTCTTTACTGTGAAGGTGGTGAGACACTGGAACAGGTTGCCCAGGGGCACTGTGAGTACCTCAACCCTGCCAGTGTTCAAAGCCAGACTGGATAAGGCCTAGAGCAACCTGGTCTAGTGGGAGGTGTCCCTGCCCAAGGCAGGGGGAGTTGGGACTAGATGATCTTTAAGGTCCACTCCAACTCCTTAACATTCTATGATTCTATATGTGCATGAGAGTCTCAGAAGAAACAGCAAAAAAAGGGTTAAGAGAATCACTTATATCAATAATGAAAGACACCTTTCCCAGGACACTGCTTCCAGGAAACATTTCCCAGAAGAAAAAGTGAGACATGTATTTTGTCAGTCAAGATCTGAAAGCCTGTGCACTGATACGACAACAGTACAGATGCCTTGTGAACTAGATATCTGTAGCCAGGTTGCATCAAATCACACAGGCTTGTCTTATTAGTCCTCCAGGAAAACAGACACAGATTTCAAACAGACTAGGAAGAGCAGATAATGAGATGTGGCTTTGCTTGCAATTTATAGAGACTGAAGTAAGCGAGATTCTGAAGCAAGAGACTGTTCCATAAGAACTCAGAAAGGGTGTAAAAGATCTGTTGCCAAAGTATTTCACCACTGCCAGTCAAAAGAGCATCAGAGATGTACAAGGACTCAGTAACTTATGTCCTCTATGCAGGTGCTCCAGGTCAGACTACTTGGGCCTACATGTCCTGAAATCTGTGGGTATGTGGATGTGAGACTGTGAGTGAATAAAATCTGAGACCAAATGCATTCAAGACGGTAAAATCAAAACTACCTAAATAAATATTTTTCCCCCTACATGTTATTACATTTACCGTTGTTACAAACACACAGCATGGACTGATTCTTGTAATTTCAGAATACTATCTACTTTACCATTCCTATCTGAAGGACAAAATCAGGAAGGATTAGGTTAAAATTTTCCTATGTTTTCCTACTAGAGAAAATACATCACTCCCTTGATGTTTGTAGGCTGCCAAAAGAACATGCAAGCCCAACTTCATGGCCCCTCGCAATGGCTCTGTGACAACCCTCAAAACATTCAGCTGTTTTTCTGAACTAGAATGTTAATTTCAGCATCATCATAATATTGGCTTTTGGGGTTTTTTTTATCCTTTAATTGGCTTTTTATACAAGCTGAAAAGTCTCCCTTTCAAAGGAATTAAACAATGAATACATTATAACCATTTAGATGTTTTACTGGACTCTGTGCCAAGTCTTTTAAAATTAAAGCCTGCCTGATCCCCTTGTATGCTATGTGATCAAATATAGCCTGATGTCATGACAACTTGCTTGGCCCTGTGTGACTTAGTTTACAAGAGCAGCTGGAGCATAAACTCATCAGAAATGCCCACAGATTTATGTAAACAGAAATGGTGAGGTCACCCATGCTCAATTTCTGCATGCTGAAGAACAATAAGACTGAGTTAAAGTAGCCACAATAGTGCTGTGCCCAGCTGCACAGGTAGATATTTTGGTAACAGTCCTCACCCTAAGATAGAGGTATAGACACAGTTTGGGTTAGAGAGCATTGCTTTGTCTTTCAACAGAACAAGGTCTCAATTATGCTTCCAGTTCCTGCTGTGCAGCTATATTAGCTTTAGTGGGAACAAATGAACTACATTTTCCTGACTGTTTCTAACATCAGAATTGTATGTCAAAAGCAAGGTTCTTTGCTACTAAACTTCATGGATCCAACTCAACCCACACTGATCTGAACTGGTTAGTGAAGTGAGATTAGATGTGAACTGTGGTTGGGAATGGGGAGGGTCTTCGCTTTAGGCTGTCAAAGACTATTATCTTACTCACTGGTTGTATGAAACAGGATCAATAATGTAAATAAAAGGATAGTATGTGCCCATTCTCTCCCTTGACCCAGGACTTTCCTGTCTTACATCAAAATATGGATTTATTCTGGCACTGGAAGACATCTCATCTGACCAGATGCTTATTTGCTCCCGTATGGCTGTCATACGACTGTCATTGACACATCAGTATCACAGGAAGACCAACTGCATGATGTGCACATCACCTGGTGAGCATCTGTTGGTGGGATGTGACACATACAAGCATCCAGTTACCTAGCTGAGATGGATGTCATGTTGCTTGCAGGAGAGAACAAAGCCTCAGCATGTGTTTTTGAGCACTTACATAAGCCATCTGTGATCCATCCTGCACTTACTGAAGCTGAAATTTTATCTAGTGAAAGTACACCTAATGTTGCAAAACAGTCTACATACTTGATAGACTAACTGAATTGCAATACAAATAGGACAAATAAAATATTATTTTTTACTTGAATTAGCCTTTCTAATAAATATTCAATTTCATTGTTGCACTGGTTAACAGGTAAAGGCTGGCACTTGTCTCAGTTACTTTGATGACAAGTAACTCTCTTTCCATAATAACTATGCTCATTAGATGCCAACTTTTCCAGGACCAGTTGTACTAAAAAGCATTTTTACACTGTCAAAAATTATAATTTTGACTTTGATGTTGCCGTCGGTCGAGGCGGGAGGACGACACGGTGATCAGGGATACCAGCCCCCTTTATTACAACAGTGCTTCTA
>JAYRBT010000177.1:39715472-39733628 GCA_036023395.1 Myiotriccus ornatus | reverse complement strand
CTCGCCTGTACAAAGGTTCCTATCTAACTTTAACCTTTCCAAAATCCCCCAGGCCAGCTGGGGGATTACCACCACATTGCACCATGCTGTCAGTCCCTGTGGAGTGATTGAGGGAAAGTTCTTTGAGTAGTAGCTTTGCGTTTTGGGAATAGATACCTATTGTCCCTTGTATGTAGGCTGTGAGGTTCAGGCAGAGAGAATTTGCAGAGGAGTTCTGAAAGCCTAAGAGATCTGAATCCAACCCCCATTGACTTGTTTTGAAAATACTGTCATACAATACCAAGCATTCAATAGGATCCTTGGTACAGGGTGATGAGATGGGGTCACAGTTTCAAAAAGTCACAGGTAGGGAGGAATGGCAAGAGAGCCTTGTCTGCTGGGTACAGTATGATGGACCTGCTCTCCGGAGGGTTATAAGGGTCTACAGTGTGGCTGCAGTGAATTTCAGGTTGGAATGTCTTTTCCAGGGCAGTCCTCGGGAGCTATCTTATGGAACAATAGAGGTGTGAACAGTATGAGGAGACTCTCCATCGTGTCCTTTGAAAATAGACCTAAGCCAGTGCTGGCTGCATTGCGTTATTTAACCAGTTCCGGTAACAGTTTTCTGTTGTTATGTTTTAACTACAAACAGTTCTGTCTGAATAACAGAATAAAAAACTAAACTAAGGTTTGGTTCTACTTTCCTTTTCATCTTCCCCAGCCTCACTGTTCCACTGTCCTTCTCATTTAAGGCTACTGTTGAAGTCTGGGACACCTTGATAGAGACTCAGAAATTTAGAGGACATGTATTTATTGCTTTGGTTTTCTGCATCGTCTTTCACTCACTTGTCTACTAAACAGAGTTCAGAATATAAAACCACATACAATGACATTAAGCAACTGACTGGGAGATAAGTAGAACAGCTTTTCAACAAAGTCTTTCAAGAAAAAAAATGAAACAAACCAGCAGCATGCACAAAGTGTTTAATCTGTTCTTGTGCTCCTGCTCATTTATAATGTTTATGTATTTAGTCCATATCTGTACTATCAGATTAAGGGCTTGTGTTTCAGCCCGCTGTCTCTGCAAGACCTTCAACTCAGCTGATAGCATCACTCTCGTGTGATATGAGTAGAGGTCAGGAGAGCACATCCTTTAAAAACTGTGTAGAAATATTCCCTGCACAACACTCTACACAATCGTAAGAACAAAGAGATATACAAAAAACAGACTAAGCCTCAAGGAATTAAGTTTTATTCCAATATCAAATATTTCAAAATTTAGTAAAGTGTAGGGATCTTGGCCAGGTTCATGACATAGAAAAATCTGACTTACAAGACTGACAGTAACTGACAGTATCACTACTCTCCGAAGTCAGGAAGTACACAGTTTGTTGGGATATTAACATCTAATTAGTATCATAATATATAAAACTCCGAGAAAACTTGAGAAGCAAACAAAGGAACTCAGAAGAAAAATACCCTGTCTTGGTCTTAAACTGGAGAACTAACTCATCTGTAACCCAAAACTTTGAGAAATCGAGACATACGTATTTTGCAAAGGTAGAAGTACATAAATAAAAAGCATAGATTTAACATATCAGCTACAAGCAGATAATTACAAAGATAATTCATTGACATTTCTCATATTAACTCTGTACATAAAACAAAAAAGATGGCTTACTCCACAGGCAATCTGCTTCCCATCACTTTTTGTGAGGTCATGTGTTACCGTTCTTGTTGCCTTTTATGAAGACAGCAGTGCAGTTGTATAGCAGGACTTCATATCAGATTCCAGGAGGTCATCTTATTTTGGGATAAGTACACTGAACATTCTCAGTTCTGCTGATTGCATGGGTTCATCTTGCCTCCTACAGTTCCAGCACTCATATTTTGTCTACCATTTTATGTTCCTACTAGACATGTCACTGAGCTGTGCATGAGTATTTTTACCACTGAAGTAGATAGGGGACTTTCGATCACTCATGTTCCTTATTGTTTTCTCTGCGTTGTCTGGCTGCTCAGACTCTACATCTCTGAATTATTTTAGCCAGTCTAGTTAAAACACTTTTAAATTACTATTTTGTTCTTGGCATGGCACAGTTATATCCTCCATCTTCTGTCTCGCTCATGAAAATTCAGAACCTTATTAAATTAAAACAGTAAAGGGACATGTCTCAACTTTTTATAAGAAGAGGGATTTCATTCGCATATGTATTGCTGAGTGGGAGTCCCATGGTGATTCTTCAGGTACCTGTGTGATTCCTAATGCCAGCTATTTGAGTCTCCCTTTTTCCAAGTGATTTATCTCTGGAGTCCTAAGTTACTCCACAGCCACAGATCTCCTCAGTGCCTCCCAGCTCACACAGAGCTTCTCAGACTTCCTAAAAGAACTTCACCTCACATAAATCCAATTTCTGGGTCTCTCAAGAACAGTTCAAACTTCTCACTAACACCTCTTTCATCTATTCTCCAAGACCTTCTCTATTTTGCTCTCTTCTGATGGAATAGCCCCACTCTTTAAAAAAACCTGCCCTAGGTCACTTTAGCAGCTCTGAAATTCTTCATCAGTCACAACCCCTAGGTCCATTTTTGTGGTTCAGCTCACCTTCCAACTTAGTCTGAAACACATCTGCTGTATTGCTTTCTCTCCACCTACTTCCTTGCCCATACGTAGTTGAGGATTTCTAATTTCACAAACACACTCACACTTTTCTGTTAGCTGCTTATATCTGTCTCCCATTGCCAGTGGCAGCTCAGCTGCTCTGGTCCTGGTTCTCCCTGACCAGCAAACCTTCCTATAGACAGCCAAAAGCCCATAATCAACATTTACCACAGCACCAATTAGGACTTCGAGAGCAAAAATAAAGACTTTACCAAAAGGAAATATCTTTCTGAAGGTCTGTGATGTGTGAAGAAGGTGAAAGACTCACCGTTTACCACTCTGCTTAAAACACCATGCGTGTTTGGAGCTGCAGCCAGAGCAGCGAACCTTTCAGTTCAACATTCTTGACCGAGGAACATGCAGTGTGTTATGAGAGCACAGAGAGAGATGTATGGCAAAGTGTGACACAGCACAGTGTGGTGCAGTGCCTATTTCAGCACTTGGGCCTCACTCTCATAATTACCACTAACTGAGAGTTAATCAGCCACCAGGTCCAATTCCAACTGTCCCAGTTATTCAGTGAGAAGCCTTAGAGACATCCCAATTAAACACAATGTAAATACCATAAAATATGTGCATAAACTTGGCTCCTAGTGAGACCTCTTGATTAAAAAGACATCATTATTTGACACCTTTGCTAATTAGCACTGGCAGTACCTCTGATTTCAGAGGACCTTGATTGCTTTCAGCATATTAGCACACTGACAACTGTTGCAGTCCTGTGCTCTGCTCCAAATGTTGATTTTGTGAACAATACTAAAAAATGACCTCACATCACCTCTGATAGTTTTGCTAGGAAACACTTTGATGCATAAATATTCAACACAACTAGAAGTTCTCACATCAAAGGAAAATATCTATATAAATGCACATAGAAGAAACCAGTTTACATAATTTTAATTTCATTATTGCTCTGGCTTTGTATGTCCTGCTCCAGGTCTTACTTCAAGTTAATCATAAAGTGGCTATTAATTCACAGTTTAAAGGGGGGGAAAGTATACAATTAAACTGATAATTACAATTGAAAATGTAACATGGTTTTTTAATTAAAATCTGCAAACTACTTCACAATTATAGAAAATTAAGAGAAACCAGTAAGATCTATTGTTTGTGATGGCCATGCTTAAATTCCACTAAACTGAAAAATAATTAAATGGCACAGATTCCATCTTTCTGTAGATTTTTTAATCATAACATGACCAGAACAACTGAACACTGAGAAGCATTTCTGAACTGCAGGCCCATGATTTAATCATGTTTTTTAATAAACTAAAAATCAAATAATGAAAAAAAAAGTTTAATTTCAAATTAAAAAAAGAGTGACTCTCTCTTATATACAGGGCATTACACACACAGAATTGGGAAGAAGGGCACAGTGAATTTATTGTATTTCTATCTTATTCACAATTTCTGTCTTAAAGAGAAAAATACACACACAGCATGGTTTTATTTTTCCCCTGCCTTTGGCTACAGAAGAACAAATCTGGGTGAATTGTAGGTATGCTCAATGCAACAATTCAGCATTCTTGCTGAGTAATCCTCCAGTTGCTAATGTCCTCAAAAGGCTGAGTGGCAGCCTTTGTGAAGCACATTTGGTGATAACATTTTACCTAGGCTAGCTGCTGGTACTTGAGCAGCACCAATATCCTGCATTATCCCCCATTCACAGCAGGAAGCTCTGCTGTTACACCAGAGTTTAACCCACTGTGTGTGAAAAACTGATTGATAAAACACGCTATACTGTTCCAGCATGCAATACAAAATGTTCACAATTCACTCAGAACCATTTAATGTATCCAAATATCTGAGAGAGTTCTTTATGAGAACTAATTCTTTTATTCTTGTTGTAACTCGATGTGATTGCCTGGCAGCTTTCTGCTTTTACAACTCTGTGCTTTGAAACACACATTTCAAGTTGCACCATTTCTTGTAATTGTATCTTGCCTGAGAATGAACTTTAAAGACTGAAGCTTAATTCCAGGGTGTTCACACCATTTTCTAGTTCTGTTCTAGTTCTTGTCTTTTGGTCTGTAAGTACCTGAGATTATTTTCCATATAACTGGTGAGCATATTGGAGTGGAAAAGATGAGACTTCCTTAAGTTTTTTAATCATGGGTTTGGGTTTTTGTTCAACCATAATGAGCTCTCAGAGCACAAAGTACAAAGGAGAGACCAATGTAGTTTTTACAGAATTTTGTGTCTTTTACTTAATGTTTATGATGAGTCAATCAGGTATACAGTACCAGTACTTGGAGATGGAGTGCAGTTAGTCAAGCCAAGCAAAATTTGACAATCTGTAGCCTCCAATTATTATCTTAAAAGTCTGGCAGCCATGCAATCTACTGTGCAATCATTTTGTGAACAAAGTGCTATTCATATGGCAAGAATATCTTGGTATTTTTTTTTTGCACATTTCCTAGACTTCGGATAATGTTTTTTTCTCTGACCTGGGAATAGTAGAACATTTACAATTTTGTGCAAGTACAGAAGGGATCAAAAACCGCATGACTCAGATTCAGATTAAATGTGATGCTGTAAGAAAACTGCAGCAACTAAATAGCTTTCTATCTCCTTCAACTGAGTGTGAAAGAGTTGAGAGGATTAGCCTAGAAGTACATGCATTCATCGCAGATGTCCAAAGGGAGATAATATGTTTCTAATTGAGTAGAAAGGAAAGAAAGACACTTAACCAATGCTAAGAAAACACTGATGTAACTGATACCAGAATTATGCAGAAGACATTAACTGAGCATTAAAAAAGAGACTCAAAAGTGATAGAGGAAGCAGGGAGGATATTACGAAGGCCCGATACAGTGGTTCGTATGGGAATGCATTACTATACGTGATATCAGTTTAGGCTTCAAGTCTGCATTTGTCTGAAAGAGCAGCTTCTGGAGCACTGAGGAATACAGCCTCCTTTAACAGCTGCCCTAGCCTCTCTCTCTGTGCAGGTTTCTGTATCAGCAATCTCCCCAAATGTGTTCTGTGGACCTTTAATCTATCTAGTGATAAAAAAAACCCAAACAAACAAAACCTCCAAACCTATCATAGCTAATAAAGAACACAGAGGCTTCAAATTTTCTTCCAGGATATGCTGGGTGCTTGGCTGCACTTTCATTAGCATCAAAGAGCATAGCAAAAGATTTTACACCGTCAAAGATTATATCAAGCTAACTGCTTGTCTCTTCCAAGTTCTAAAAGAACAGAATTGTATTGGATGCATAATGGTAAGGATGAAATGCATAATTATACTCAGTTGAATGCATTCTGCTGAAGAAAGAAATGAATTTTATTCAGATTGCCAACACTTACATCAGAGAGTATTTTTATACCAGGCATAAACTACAGCCAAGGTGCTAAGCAAATAGGCTCTGGGAGAAATAATCAATATGACTATCACTCAGAGTACTGGTTTTTTTCTTCCAAGACTCTTGGAGGACTTCAACAATATTGATTTTGTATGCTTCACAACACCTTGCGAAAGTCAGCTCTACTGCGAAGCTGTGACTCTGCTGCTCTTTGGGTCATTATCTACACCAGATTACAAGTATATAAAGAATACAAGGCTCTACATCTACAGAAAAATCTTATTTAGCATATGCCCTGCACAGACAAGAATTACTGCTGCAGTAACATAGCCTTGCTGAATGCTCCAAAAATATTACTGTCATAAATTAGCTCTGTACTCTAATTGAAGAGCAGGAGGAAAACCTAGTTCAGTGGCTTAGTCACAGGCTTTTCATTTTACCTTTACATTATATATTAACCTCAATATAAGTTCTTGCACTGCAAACATTTTCAAGTAGTAGAGTAGTCCCAATGGACCAATATGTGTTCATCAGGTTACATATATTCACATGGTAAATAACGGGATAGAAACGACCAAGTTGTTCCTGTATTGCGAGGTACTGTACCGTCAAGTTCTTTAAGCAGGATTTCCCTTTGCAAACAGCAAAGGGGTTTGATTTATGATTTATTTGCATAGTAATACTAAAAGTATTTACTCCAAGCATGCCATGGAATGTATAAAACCACAGCTAGGGTGTATATATTTAAAAAGCTGAATAATGAAATGAAATGTTAATGTTGGAGACTGTAGAATATGCAAATACATTAAAAATGCCCATCGGGGTATAGCCACTAGTCAAAAGTCAGAATCTTGGAAATACAATGGAAGGTAATTAAAATAAAAATACTTGTTTGCCTAGATTGCAGTCATAATTTGGAACAGCAACATACAACTTCAGCTTGTTATTTCAAAGGCTCTGGCATATGTGCTGATTTTTGTATTTAGAGAAGCTTATGCTCCTTGTACTGAAAATCCATGATGTTCAAAAAACATTGCTTTCTGAGTTTTGACATATTTCTTTACATATTTGCCTGGTAACCTGGTAACCTTTGTCTTCGGCTCAGCTTTGTGAAATGGCGGTATGGGTGGGAGCAAACTAATTCCCTATTAAATTCAGAACTGACAAATCAAGGATCTCCATGATGAGTATGATCACTCATGTTTCAGAACCATCTATATCATTTACAGCTTACCCATCAGCCACTTGATGCAATGACAGGCCAAGATTTTTTAAAGAAATAAAGAAAAAAATAGGATTTCTGTTTAACTGTGAGCTAGTTTGTCAGTGATTTTAATTAGTCTTGGAAGGATTACAGCAAACTCATGGAACAGTTAGAGGGAAGGGGAGGATATTTTAATAAATATTAAACCAAATGTAACAGTCTTTGAGCTACATTGTCACAGGCCTTGTCCAGCATGAAGGAAGCAAATTTCCCATTGCTTGCTCAAACCACAAGTTTTGTCTTTTTTATCTTGAATCATCTCCCTGGTCTAGTTTATAGTTCTGTTGATACAAATCATGCAGTAGTGAAGAGCAGTATGGACAAGGAGAACAAAAAATGTTCCAGTTGGCAGGGCAAGAAGAGAGGGGAAGGAACTCTGTTAATCAGAATAACAGATGAAGAAGCTGGGTGGCAGAACCACACCCTGTGAGCTGTATCTTGACATATTGGATCCACTTTGGTTTCTGAACATCCTTACCAAGCATTGAAGAGACCTAAAAATGTAGGTGGGAATATGTGGGTGATGTACAAGGAAGAAGAATGGCTCAATTCTGTGTGTGTGTGTCTGCCAACTCATCTTACTCTACCCTTGGCAGATTAGTCTTGCCAACGTACCCTCACATCACATCAGGCTGTTCCCCTACCTGTCCCCATTTGGACCTGTGTTACAGCCCTCTTCCCTTTCATTCCCTTCTCCAAGTAGCAGTTAAAGGTTGATAGGAGAGGTCCATGTCAGGGACAGCTACCCCTCAACCCAGTCTGCATATAAAAAAGGGGAGGGAAAAGAACCACAGAAGAGAGGGGAGGCAAGGATTCAGCAAGCAGAAGAAAGTAGCAAATCTCCGGCACCCTTTTCTGCTTTGCACTTTCCTGAGAAAAGCATTCCTGTAGGAGTCAAAGAAAAATCCCTACCCATGCCTTACAGGACCCTGGACTACAGCAGGAAAATGCATGAACAAGAAAAGCCTCAGAGAGCCTGGCTCAGACTGTAAGCACTTCCTTGCTTATAGGTCATAAAAGGTTTGTCTTGGACCCTTTTTTGACCCCTCTATGGCATGGATTCACTGGGCTGTGTGGCATTCAAAGAGAAACTTTAGAGGGAAACATTTAAAAAAACTGTTTGTTTCTGTAGAGGGCAGACAAGTAAAGGTAGTCAAGGAAGATTTTTCCACTCCTTGGCTGAGGGTAAAGTGGGCAGCCACCTGCTTACCTTTTGAAAACATTGTTATCTCTCTCTGTAGTATGATGTGCCATTAATCAAACTGTTCACAAACTGAAAATTTCAGGTTTAAATTTATCTCTTTAAGAACCCAGACAGTGAAAGGCTTATTGCAGTTGATGTATTTTCCTATTTATAGGTCCCCAAAAACAGTGTCTAGAGTATCACAAAATTAGAAAAACTCGTTTTCCACCAGACTGTCCCGCCCTTATTCATGATCAGTGGTGATTTATTCTTCTGAAATCACGACCATCTTCATTAGCACTTTTTCCTTTTTTCTAACAGTGGTGGCTTTATGTGGCCAGGTTTTGGCAGTGGGAGGGTTACAGGTGTGGTTTCTGTTAGAAACTGCTGGGAGCTTCCTCCATGTCCAGTAAGGCCAATGGCAGCTGCTGGACAAGGCTGAACCAATCAAGAATGGTAGTAACTCTGTGATAACATATTTAAGAAGGAAAAAAGTTAATGTGCAGATGAAAATTGCAGTCAGGAAGAGCTGAGCATATATGAACAACTCTGCAGACACCAAGGTCAGTGAAGAAGGAGCTGAGGTTCCCCTGCAGCCTGTGGTGCAGACCATGGTGAAGCAGCTGTGCCCCTGCAGCCCATGGAGAACCACAGGAGTACAGAGATCCATCTACAGCCTGTGGAGGAGACTGACACCAGAGCAGGTGGGCGCCTGAAGGAGGCCTGCCAGGGACCTGCTGAACTGTGGAGAGAGGAGCCTATGTTGTAGCAGGCCTTTCTGATAGGACCTGGGGGCCTATGGGGGATCCATATTGGAGCAGCCTGTGCCTGAAGAACAGCATGCTGTGGAAAAGTGACCCATGTTACAGCAGTTTGTGAAGAACTGTTGCCCATGGGGTGGACTAATGTTGGAGAAGTTTGTGAAGGACTGACTCCTGTGGAAGGGACTCCCCAAGGAGCAGAGGAAGGACTCCTCTCTCTGAGCAGCAGCAGAAACAACCTGTGATGGACTGACTATAACCACCACTCCCCATCTCCCTGTGCTGCTGGAGGGAAGAGGTAGAACTTGGGAAGGAGGGAAGAGTGGGGGGAAGTGTTTTAAGATTTATTTTACTTCTCATTATCCTACTCTGATTTTGTTCATAACTGTAAGACCCCAACCCCAGAGCCACAAGCCCAACCAGGCATTTTACTTTAAAAAATAAAAAAGGCTCCAAAAATTTGCCCACCAAATGTTTTGAATAGCCTTTGGGTCTTTAGTAACTTGAGGCTGCATAAAGAGAAGACAATGCACACATTTTTTCAGGAGATACTTTTACTGATAATTTTAGATAATATGGGAGAAAATAAAAGATCTTGGAAGAAGTTTAGGTGGTAACATAAAACCAAAAGAGAGCACTCTACCAAGCAGTGACTTAACACACATTAACCCACACAACCTAACAAAATCCAACCCACTCAGTTTTAAGTTTCACAAAGTATTAAGACAGGAATAAAGAAAGAGATAAGGAGAAGAAAAAGAGTAAAGAAAGAGATTAAGAATAAGAGAAAAAACAGCTACCACCAGAGAGTTCTGTAGATGTCCAGCTTTCACATTACACGAGTAGGTCTCAAAAGCAAGATGGAGACCACATCCTGCTACTTCTGTGTTCTGGACCCCTGTGGCCACCCCTCCCTGGCAGGACTTCCACCCACTGGCCACTCTGTGGCTCCAGGCTGGAGTGAGGGGTGGAGTAGCCAGTCAGAGGCTGAGTTAGGGGCTCCAGCGGGGGTGATGTGGGTTTGCTCCCAGGTTGCCTTTTGACTGACAGCTGCTACATATTTTCTCATTGGTGCAAAATGCTGACTCTAATATAGATCAAAAGTCTGGAAGAACAGCCACTCAACAAGGAGACAAAACACCCAAGTACTCTAGTGAGTATTTAATTGTATTTACTAAATAAAACAGCTCAAACGAGAGACAGCGAGAAACTATCTATTTGATCAGTATTTATTTGATAACACCAGAATACTTGTGGCTCAGCTGTTGTTCCCTGGAGAGGAAGTGCAGGTAAGGTTTAGATCTTGCATTGAATCCCAAATTGCATTTTCTGCTGGACAAAATGAAGACAAGAACTTCCCCCTTTTCGTAATTCTAGCCCAGAAAATATATTTCAACCTATGTAGTAAATGCAACTTTGGATCACAGTGTTAGGGCAACTAAACATCAAAGCTTGAATTTTGCCATGAGCTTAGTTTTCACTGAAAGAAAAAAGGCTCACCTTAATGATAACACTGATAAAATTGCATGAGGGTTAAAATACCATTAAACAAAGGACTTGTGTAATAACAGTGACTAACTTCCTGTGCTAGAAAGGTGTGGGAGTTTTTCATTGTTATTAACTGTAGCTTTTTGAGGTCATTTTAAGAACCTGTCTTCTTTGAAAAATGTTTAACTATTTTCATGCAGTTATCTAAAACATATATCAAATTCAGCAATAATAATTTGAAGGTGCAACTACTATTAAGGCATACTGTGGCTAGATTTTGATCTCCTATATCATTTGGCATGGAAATAGAAAATGCAATTTAATGAAAACAAATGTGTAATATTAAGTCTGAGGTCAATAAAGCTCATAGACAGTATCTACTTTATATCATAACTATGGAGAACATTGACCAATAAAAGGATTAAGAGCTATGCTATAAATAATCTTTATGCCACCGTCTCAGCTCATCAATCATGGAAAAGTAATTCATAAGGGTACTAGGAAACCAGAGTGTCTGTAGCTTCTTTTTTTTTTGCCAACACCAATGATCTTCTGGATCAGGGAAATGTAGTACCTTAAAACAAAACCAGTTATTAATTTAGCAAAACTTGGAGGCAAAAGATTAGTGCAGACTGTAAAGCAGGTCAAGACCGAACAGGGAAATAAAGAGAGACACTTGTCATGGTTTAACCCCAACTGGAAGCTCAGCCCCACACAGCCACTCACTCACTCACTCCCAGTACGATGGGGGAGAGAATCAGATGAGTAAAACTGAGAAAACTCATGGGTTGAGATAAAGATAATTTAATAGGAAAAGCAAAACCCACGCATGCAAGCAAAGAAAAACAAGGAATTCATTCCCCACTTCCCACAGGCACGCAGGTGTTCAGCCATCCCCAGGAAAGCAGGGCTCCAGCACTTCTAATGGTGACTTCGGAAGACAAATACAGTCACTCCAAACATCTTCCTCTTCCCCTGGCTTTATATGCTGAACATGATGCCATAATGTGTGGAATACCCCTCTGGTCAGCTGTGGTCAGCTGTCTTTGCTGAGCCTCCTCCCAGCTTCTAGTGCACCCCCAGCTGCCTTCCTTGTCAGATGGTACAAGAAGCAGAAAAGGCCTTGACTCTGTGCAAGCGCTGCTCAGCAATAACAAAAACATCTCTTGTTGGAGCTGTTTTGTTTTATGTGAAACAGTTTCATGCTAAATGGAAGATCAGGAACTCTCGTCCTCTCTTACCAGACAGATGGGTCCTGGCTTATTTACAAGGTCACGTCCACTCTTTCTACAGCCTACTGAATACCGAGGATATGTAATATTTGATGACAATTCAGCAACTTGGCTGAGGATTACCTGCTACATAATTGTCAAAGATTGCAGCATCTCTTTTCGTGGTGACTGTCAGGAGATTAGGCCTGTAATTCATAGAGAGGAAGTCCTTGAATCTTCCTTCTACATCATACATTCATGCTATCAACACTGAGTTCTGAAGAGTACAAAGCTGCAAGCCATACCCAGTTTCTGGGGAAACCCTGAGCTCCAGCTGAAGCAGATGTTTAGATTTAGCACAGAGACGTCCAATGAGATCTGTGCTCACCTTTGCAGCACTTTGTATTGGGCAGGGTGGACAGCATCATTCTCAGTTTGGTAGCTGCTATGTATTCTATTCTTTAGTGAATGTAGGCCACAGAGCAAACAGATTACCAAACTTGCAAGGGCATGTTTTATCCCAAAGGGCCATGATACCAAAGGATGTACAAAGCATGTATGTCTTTGCTCCTCCTCCATTTAGTCTGCAAATAGTTTCCAGAGTATTACTTACAGCAGTACTGCTCAACACACAAGACAGTGAGCAGAATAATTATGAGTCTTTCAGTATAACCCTTTGAAGGCTCTTTTCTGCCTTGCTAAATTGGATTCTTTATCCCATTTACTCTTTTTCAACTAACAAATCTAATAATGCTATCTGCACCTGTCTTTCTTTTTCCCTCCTGCTCTTCCCTCAGCTCTTCACCAAAAAAAAAAAAACGGTTCTGTTTTGAAGTGCTAGTGCCAGACAGCTAGCCAAGACATCTGCAAAGCAAGTTAGCCCTGATATTTTTCTACCTGACCTTTAGTTCTTACATCCCATTTCACTCCTGTTTTCCATCAGTACGAATCTTTCTTTTATATAAAAATAAAAGACTCATTTCAGAAAAGAAGTGGGTGCGCAAGTCCCTGAAATCATGTGGTGTCTTACTGTTCATGTCTACACTCATATCTCAGGCCTGTTCAGTCTGAACACAGTGATTTAGACTCTTGCAATTGAGTCTAGTTGGAGGCCTGTCACTAGCAGCGTCCGCTAAGTTTCAATACTTAAATAAGTATTGTTTAAGTTATTCATCAATGACTTATTGTCAGATGGGGGGGCAGATGCCTCCTCAGCAAGTGCGCTGACGACATGAAGGTGGAGGAGTGGCTTTGCAGCCCTTCAGAAGGACCTTGACAGTTTGCAGATGGGCAGAGAGGAACCTTCTAATATTCAACAAAGGTAAAAACAGGGTCCTGCACCTGGGGAATAATAACCCCCTGTGCAGGATGGGAACTGAGCTGCTGTAAGAGTAGCTCTGCAGAGAAGGAGTTTCATGAGCAAACAGTGTGTCTGTGTGGCCAAGAGGGCCAGTGGTATTCTGGGGTGCAGTACAAAAAGCACTGTCAACTTATTGAGGGAGGTGATCCTGCCCCTCTACTCAGCCCTTGTAAGGCCTTGGTATACTGTGTCCACTTCTGGGCTCCCCACTAAAAGAAAGTCATGGAGCTCCTGAAGCAGGTCCAGCAGAGATGAACGTGGAGCTCCTGAAGTGGGTCCAGCAAAGATGATTAAGGGACTGGACCATCTCTTTTATGAAGACAGGCTGATGGAGTTGTGCCTGTTCAGCCTCAAGAAGAGATGACTGAGAGTGTACTTCACCCATGTCTATAAGTATCTGCAGAGAGGGTGTCAAGAGGAAGGATCCAGGTTCTTCTCGGTGGTTCCAAGCGATAGGACAGGAGGCAATGGGCAGAAACTGATGCACAAAAAGTTCTACCAGAACATGAGGAAGAACTTCTTTACTGTGCAAGTGACCGCACACTGGAACACATTGCCCAGAGAGGTTGTGGAGTCTCCATCGCTAGAGATACTCAAGAACCTCCTGGATGCAATCTTATGACATATGCTCTAGGATGACCCTGCTTGAGCAGGGGGGTTGGACCAGATGGCCCACAGTGGTCCTATACAACAGCAGCATTCTGTGACTCTGTGAATTGGTTTCGATCTTTTGACATCTCTGAAGATAGCTCCGTACCTCACTCATTTACAGTACAGAATTGTGTTTTCTGTCCTACTCAAGCGTACCATGTGCCAGTCGCATTTTTCTGGTCTGATTTGCAACTATAGACTGTGGAGGAATTATTTTAGCACATCTCCACATTCCAAGGAGTCAATCCCAGCTGCAGCCTTCTCCTGTCACAGGAGTGACGCATACAGTCCTGTTTAAGAAAGAATTTATCTGAGGTCTGTGATTTAGAAGGCCTGGGGATTACAGCTTTTATTCTTGTCTTTGTCCTGGAAAGCACTATGCACAGAATGTAATTGCAGCCTGAGTAACAGAATAAAAAAGAAATCATTATTAATGACACAGGCTGCCCAGCATCAACTTTGAAAAATGCCCAGGTGGAAACATACAGCCTCACCTAACCCTGTTTCTGCTTTCAAAGAGGCCTTTAAATTGCCAATTTGTCTTGTGCAGAAAAAAATTAACATTGCTTTCCAGACAGCTACCCAGAAGTGGCTGTAGGCACTGTGGCTGGATATGCTATTCCTCTGCATCCCAAATAACTACTGTGTCTGGGAGGCAGGAGGGGAGAACAGGACAAACAGTGTGAGTCAGAAAGACACTTGACACAGATACAATTTAAACCCACTTAATTTTTCTCCCCTTGGATTTAGGGTCATTTTTGGGTAGTTTGTCCAAGAAAAAAATATTCTCTTGCTTCAGGAGGTATTTTTCCTAGGGAAATAGGTGTATTTTGGAGGGAAAAGATGTCTTTCCTTGTTTTCTCAATCGTGATCCATTTCAATTTTGAGTATATTGCTGATCATGTGGCATTTTTGCAAAGATCTCCAGTAGAAAAGTTTGGAAAGGGCTTATCTGACTTCTCTGGAACTGTCAAATATATACTGAAAAAAAAGTACGCTTTTCTGCATATGATAATAAGGATCATTCAAGTTGCTAAGCAAAATGCTGTGTGCATTGACCCAGCCCCACTGACCCAGCCCCGTACCTTTCCCATCACTGAAGGGCAATGTGCTTTGCCTTTTAATGCTTCTCATTCATGACTAGCTGCTCTGCAAAAGCAACATAAGAAAATAGAGAAAACAAATCAAGCTGGACATCAAGAACTTTTTACTTAGAGTTTTATTTGTTTATTTTAATAAGAATGAGATTTTATCTTATTAATGAATATGAGTTTATTTCACTGTCTTTATTAAAGACAGATTTACCTCGATTAGTTTTTGGATTGGCTACACTGCAAACTCCAAAAGAAATCTCAGCTCATATTCTCCATGCTAGTTAAACTCATGTGCTAGCAGCTTGAGCACTAGCTTAAAATACAATTTTTGTAGTATCTTTTTTTGTATATTGTGTGTTCACACAGGTTATTAATGAAGGCTGCTGTTAACAGCTTCTGTATTTCTTTACTCTCTTCAATAAATCAGTAATATTTGCCAAAACGTGACAAGTCGAAACTCAGTTGTAAAGACAGAGCTGCTCAAATTTGTGTTTGGACAGTGTATTCAAGAACATAGGATGTTACACAAAGTATAGCATCTGGTAATCAGTCAGGACAACAAAACGTTTTTTATATTCAGATTAATTATGAGAAAGTGATTTGGTATTATGTGCAATGTTACACTGAGATAGGAAGTATACCACAGGAATATAAAGATTAGTCCTGTAACTGTTTTTGTAGTCATTTTGGATTAATCTCTGTCCTCTCTAACGTGCTGTGTGACTGTGCATGTGAGCATGGTGATATTTATAGGACCATTATACGGTCCTTTCTGTTCAGTGGATTATTCGTCTTGCTATATTTGTTCCTGTTACAGTAAAGCACATTTAGTAGCTCAAAATTACGTGTGTTAAAAATATTCTTTTAGAAGGCTCTTGCAATCAGTTTCACAATGGAAAAGTTCAAAAGAGGAAACATTACCACTTTTACAACAAGAACAACACCAAAGGGAGGAGCTCTATTCAAACTGATTTTTTTTTTTTTAATAAAACTAGTGAGCAGTATCTGAAGAATTTCAGTATTTTCAAGATTAGATATATTTTAAATACATGCCAATACTGTGAGAAAGTCCAAATATCTGATTAGCAAAGGGAGTTGCAAATGTTCAGGGTCTACATGGAATTGATGCAGCAGACCTCCATAATCTTCATACACTTTGAAGACTAATAGGTGTCAGCTTGCTTCAGGGATTATTCTCTGTGGAGTAGTTTCTGTCCCTTTTATAGACCAACTCTTCACTTCTGAAATGAAGCATCAGCAAAGTGGCAGCAACTACATAACTAAATTACCCTTACCATGTTTGTGTTTCCTGCATATTTCTCTTGTTCTTTCAGGATATTCTTACCATCTTTCCCAGTTTTTCTCTTCTCATTCTATTAGCATTTATGAGGATGGGAATAAGGTTCTTTTAAATCCATGAAGCTCCTGTGAAGCTAAGACTGGAAGGATTCCTCATCTTGTGATCAACTAAAGGGAGAGACATAAACATGTAAAGTCATAAACCAGTAAATAGTGAAACCTAAGTAGATTAATTTGAAGTCTGCAGTTTCAGGAAGGTGGAAAAGGGAAGAAAAATTATATATTTGACAGAGCATTCAAGATGCACTTTTGAGCTCTGTAGAAAAACAAGAAAACATTATGTTCTTTGGAGCAAGGCTGAACCCAATGTCTCAAACCAAACAGCTGGTTCTTCTAGCAATGAATTCTTAAATACGTGGTAATATTTTTATCTCCACTTCAGTCTTAAAGCAGAGTTTAGAAATTTTGAGAATTCCTCTCTCCCAAACCACGCACTCTCATCCAGTTTAACGAATTTTAGGGAACTGCAGATGAAATAGGGGTATTTATAAGTCATGGGAGTGTCAGAACATCCTCAGTGCTTTATGTCTTCTCAGCATTATAAATTATCTTCTAAGCATTATAAATAAAGTGTAAGTGGCTAACTTGCAATAAACAGAAACAATTAAAAGAATGTTATCCAGTCCCTTCAGCATTAAACTTATGCGGTTTCAGAGAAGAGCATACCGAGGACTGAACAAAAGTTATATGTTTATGAAAGAAAGAGCAATATGTTCTTACTTTTATGTTCTTACTTTTTTCTTTGAAGATCAACTTTGATCTGAACACAATTGGGCTAACTCCAGATGATGCCATAATTTTGTATAGTACTTATAGGACAACAGAGGCATAACAGTTCCATCACTCAGCAGCATTTAGCATGGGATAGACATATTCAAGCAGTCCTATTTTGTAATAAGTGATATGGAATTTCTCAACTCTCTGCATCCTGGGATGATAGCCTTCTTGGCACTGAAACGTATGTCTCCCTGGGCACTCAGAGGTCAGAGACAGGCAGGGAGCCTGACTGTTCCCTTGTGTTCCCCAGCATCACCAAAACCAGGTTTGTGGAGCACTTGAATTCCACCCAGCCACCATATTCTGATGGAAAAAAAATCAGATGGAAATATTTTAATGAGCTCCACTAGGTATACAAAAATTTTGATGTAAGAATCCTTTCATCCTAGGTTTCTTTTTCAGCTTGGGACTAAGGTGCTTGCAGGAGTGAAATTGTGTAGCTTTGTCAGCATTTGCTGAAAGCAAAGATTTTGCCTACAATTACTGGTTCTTTAATTTGCTTAGCCTGACTATGTTAGGGACATTATGCAAAAATCCAGTCCTACTGCTGACATTAATCTGTTCCTGACTCTTTGATCATTCTGTGACTGAAAAGCAGAAAGTTATTTGTTCAGGTCTGAGAGAAGGAATTAACAAAATTCATGTGATTCATGCAGGGCCTGATCCTGGAAGAGGCTAAACACTCTGGCTTGCTAATGATCTCCGATGGAGCCCGGAGATTTACAGGTTCATTATTCCACTGAGTTCTTTCTATTATAAGCATTAAAATGTGCCCCCTTTAAACTATGACCATGGTACTGTAGTAAAAGGGAAGACAGAGAGGAAAATTTTCAAATTGGGTTGTTGTGTTCTACAGAAAATAATAGGATTCTGGCTTTTAAAAGCTATCAAGTTATTATCCCCTGCTAACATATGTCCTGAACTTTCTCTTCTAGCCTGACAATATTTTAACAAGCTGATAAGATAACAGGAGAGGGGGGGAAAGAAAGAAAAGAAGAAAAGAAGAAAAGAAAAAAAAGGACGAAAAGGGGAGGGGAGGGGAGGGGAGGGGAGGGGAGG
>JAYRBT010000177.1:39684545-39699138 GCA_036023395.1 Myiotriccus ornatus | reverse complement strand
AATTACTAATTTAGAAATACTGAATATTTGAAGTGAGTTTTACTGATGAATTTTCACACATGATATTACTGTAAATTATTTTGAATGTTGGTCAAGTGCTTAAAAACTACTCACGGACTTTTGCAAGCAAAGAATATGATACCTAAGGTTTTTTTTGTTACCCATATCTCACGGTTTTCTACATGCAGCTTTCAGATAAATTACTTTCAATTTGTACGATATGCTATTCTGTGTGTTTGATGGCAATATCAACTTGATTTTACTTCAGAGAAATTGCTTAGTCTTCCAAATTTGCACTAACTTTTCCTACCTTTGCTTTTTAGTTGTCAAACTAGAGCAATCTTAGTGTCCTAGTAAGATATATGAACTACCACCATGGAGTTAAATGTGCAGTATATCTCACACTTGGTCCCATCATCCCGTGGGAGATGCTCAGATAAAGGCTATCCAAAGGATGGTTTTCCATCAGTCAGGTGGTGGGAAAGGATCGGCAGAAAAGTAGCCATTTGGCTTGGGCGAGTTGTCTCATTTATGCTAGAATTTTCTGCCTCATTAATTACAGTAGAGTGCAATGAGACATAAACATGATTTTTCAACATGACACTAGTATTTTCTGATTGTCTTCTCTGGAAAATGGAGACCAAACAAGACTGAATCAGAATTTTTTATCTCCGGCTCCTCTAATGCAAACCAGGCAAATTTTCTGCTGAATGGGAAACACTGGAAATCTTGCTATTTGGGGCTGGGCTTTCTGCCATGTAAATCTGGAAGTTCATTTGTACTAGAAGGAAGCTGGAAAGAGGTTTTCCATCCCAGAGCTAATCCACGAACCTTTTCATACTTGTTTCAAAAAAATAATTATCTTTTTTTTGAGAAGAACAAGGTCAGAGTTGCTATTCCCCAGGAAAATTTGATTGGGAAATAATAAGCTTTCCATTTGAGTTGTCTTACAATGCAGTGGACTGGTTGGCAGGGTGAAAGGGAGGATATGTTCCCCTCAGTGTCACAGCTAGTTGCATCCATTTGAGACAGGGGTAAGTAAAATCAGCAGCACACAGTATTTTGTAGCTTTAGAAACATCCCTGCTGAGGCTGACTGTCTTTAGCTGTCTTGGTTAAAAAATTGACACACTTCCTGAAACACTGTTATCAAAACCTCCCTAGATATGACCCCACTGGCCATAGAACAGGTGTAAACCTGTGAGTCTGTAAGTTTTCTGTGATACGACACAGGTCTAAAATAAAGAACATAGGCACTCAAGTGTAATCTCTTTTCTTTGTAAGTTCATTCATTCCACACTTACCTCTAGAAAAGTCATTAGAGGAATTACATAGGTTAAACATAATAAATATACTGTAGTTATATTTTCTGCTGTGTAAGAGTTTATAAGAAGCATATGAAGCCTGGCAGAGTCTTCAGAGGAAGAAAAGAGATGAAAACTGTGTCCACCAGTTTAGGTGAACATCAAGGGAAATAATATCTTGCACAGGAAAATGAGTCCACAGATTCCACTGTACTAGAAACCCTCCACACAGGAATAAAGAATTATCTTTGTCAAAATAGTCCAAATATGGGGAACAAACTTATAACATGAAGGTGAAAAATAATGGCTATTTTTTCTATTCTGGAAAAATTCCATTCCACTGGAACAAGTTGTCTAGAGATGTTATAGATGCCCCATCCCTGGATCAGGTTGGACAGGGCCCTGCCACGGCAGGGTAGTTGAACTACATAACCTTTGAAAGTCCATTCCAACCCAAACTATTCTCCTCCGTTTACTTACCTTCATCCCGGTCAAAGTGTTTTTTTTCTACGACATGTGCAGAGACATGTACCTCTAGTGATGAAACACCATTTGGTTTGAAGATACCTGCAATGAATTACAGGAATATTTAATTTTTATCTGAGAGCATGACTTAGAGGAGAGACTTTGAATTAGAAAAAAACCCTTCCATGGGTAAATGAAATGCCAGTCAAATGCAGCTAGGTGTTTTAAACTGAGTTGATATTACATATTTAATTTTGAATTTTAAAAAAATTCCTGATTCATGTGAAATCAGTTTGCTCTAAAATGTTGCAAATTTTAAAAACCTGAGTGATCAGAGAATGTAAAAAGACTACAACTAGAAAACACTGGGAGTTATTGTTATTAAATGCTCTAAATATTGCAAAGTTTAAACAACAGGGAGAGAGAACAGCTATTGAACTAGCAAAAACAAAACAGAATTGAAACAAGGAAAATAAATATAAACTACCCCATATAAATAAAAGTTGTGAATCAAAGGAAAGTGTGAGATGCTGCAGCAAGTGTAAGGAATCCAGCTATTCTAAGGATGGACTGATATACATATTTATGAGGAAAGTTTGTTGTTTATCCTAGAACAGCCCAGGTTGAAAGGGGCCTCAAAAAATCATCTGGTTCAACAGTTTGTGGAAAAGGGAGAGTAGATGAGATTATCTGGCACCCTGTTCAATTGCATCTTGAAAACTTCCAGTGATGGAACTCTACCAAGTCCCTCGGGAAGTTGTTCCAGTGAATGATTGTTCTCACTGTCAAAAAAATTTCTTACTTAAGATGAAATGGCACCAAAGAACTTTATAACACCAAAGAACATAACAAATAAAGATCCCAGTGTGTCACAGCCAAAGCTGACTCACTCTCTTTTTCCTAATGAAAAAAATAATTGGGGGTATAAAATCAGTTTCCCAAGAAACCTGCATTTTTTTGAAAGCTGAATTTCCTGTTGAAAAAACCAGTTCTGATACGCTGTTACCTATACACCATACATCTAAGTCTTGAGACAGCTTTAAAACAGGAAGCACAATGTTGAACTCTCTGTCTCTAATCCTTATCTGTAAAATGCAGCTAGTGAATCTTTCCTTCTACTCCCCTAACCTTTTCATGGGTTGCCAAGGTGGATTAAAATATATTTCAGATATCTACTTCCTGGTGTGTTTGATCTTAAGTAAATGTTAAAATACACCTGAAACCCTGGCATGTGTTCTTATAGCTGTCTGTTAGTGGATATTTTCAAGGAATCTAGTATAATGAAACTAACTTTCCTGAGATTTCTGCTTTATAACGGATTAAGAGTTTGGGGTTCCCAGAAAAATACATATTTTCTAATTAAAATTAGAACTATCAATAAATTGGAAGAATATTCCAAATACCTGAAATTGGAAAAAATACCAGCAAAAAAGAGAGAGGAGAAAAGAGATGGTGTTCACCAGACGACATCATGAATTTCAGAGACTTCCTAGAGATAACACTGCTGAACAAAATCACAATGTGATCATGTTGTCAGACGTCCTTTATACTGCAAATCTTGGGCAAAAAATGTGGCTGTTAAAGAAACAATGTTTATTACTTTATCATCAATTCTTACAGCTGTTTTGTGAACCTTGTAGCTTTGCATTCATTTATTGCAGCTTCTTTGCCTCAAATACTCTGCACAAACTTACAGAACTGAGAAAAACTGAATTTTGACAATATCTAATAAACTCTTACTGGTTTTGCTAATCAAGTCACCCTGCTCATGTTTTTTCCCTGTAGAGGTAGATGTACTTGTATACATCTGATGCTTCTCTTAGAACAAATTGCTCAGATAATGTCACTTCTACTAAAAAATGTCAAGGACATACTTATGTCTAAGCTGAAATTCACTTCATTAAAATGAGTGATTAGCTCATTTTCGAGCAAACTACATAATTAGCTGCCTCTGTATAAAGCCCTCACTCCTCTCTTTTAAGAAGTCACATTCCTCTTAGTGCCCAAGACATAGATTCCAACTGCTGTAAAGGTGACTCTAACACTTCAGAAAAACTGATATTGGCTAACCCTGTCTTCTTTCTGGCATGTTTCCATCTCTGTAATAAAGTTCATTTGTCAAGGACTTGTGAGCATTTCATTTGGACTGTATGTAGATAGTTGACTTTGTTCAACTATTAAAAAGAGAAAAAGAAAGAAACCCTACAGGGTAAGTCAATTCAGTTGTATCTTTAACCTCATGTGAAGAAAACTGAAGTTTTCTTTCCAGATCCAGAGAAAAATGCTGCAAATTTGATTTGAATTTCCTGACATCAGAATAAGTCAAAGCATTTTTTTTGTCCTGAAGAGGATGGGTCATGAAAGTGATTTGACAAGTTATGCCAAATCAGCACATAATATATGTGTCCTACACTTACAGATAACACAAAACTGATTTAAATAGAGCCCTGGAGATGCAGACCACAGCAGTAATTCCTACTTGCTGCACAAGCCAGTCTAGGAGACTGATCAACAAGAGGTGATCCCACTATGCTAGCCCTTACACACTAGCCTGCAGGCAGGTCTGAAGCTGGACTCCTGTTTTAGCGCTGTGTAATCCAGAGAGCCCAGACACAGCCTGTGTAATGGGGCAACAACGAACATGCTGAAAAAATTCGCTGTGTGCCCTGAAGGACAGTGTTTAGTAAAACTGTACAACAGCTTGTGACTTGTAACAGCCACGTAAAAAGGCCCCATTCCTCATGGAAAGGCTGTGAGCAATCCCTTCCAGAAGGCAGTTTAATGCCTCAGAAGTCCACCTGCAGAAGCAGGTGCCCCTCCCTCCTCCTTTCAAAAGCAGTTCAGTAATAAAAATTCAGAATTAAGGAATTTTTTTTCAGGATGTTCACCTTTATTTTTGTTACGAGCTTTTCTGCTGAAATCTAACACTTCCAGACACAGCCCTTAATGATGTCAGAAGTGATGCACTGTGCTCTGTCACCCAGAAAGAGAAGCTTCTTAAGAAGACCAGAGAGCTATTCAGCTATTAGCTGATGAGCTATTAGTTCTAGATGAATAACTCCTGTTGACGTGTGGACTGTACAAATATTTCTTAAACATTTTGATTCTTTGACATCGAGGAGAATTTAGCCAATTTACTAGTGAGCAATTTAGTTTCATGTCTGATGTTTTTTCAGCCCTTCCTCCACTGCTTGTTCACTTGAAGGACATGGAGGGGGACATTAGTGGAGCCTGGGCTTTATTTGCACAGTGCCCAATAAAACAAAACCTTCCTCTGTGACTGTGAGCAATAAACTCAAACACAAATTAAAGGGTAAGTCTCAGGCTGTGTTGCTGAGTAACTACATTTATAGCTATATAAAAATCAGAGTGCAGCCACACAGAATCCCTGCCAGGAGGTGAAGAATCACACAAACCCCCTCCATTATCCCCTTTTAAACCCGATTGATTTTCCAATTTCATCCTATCAAAAAGCACAAAAATCTTTTGGGAATAGCTATTATGATTCCTGATATAACTTGACTTCACTGAGTACCAATACTGACAACTTAGAACAAAGGAAAAATGAGAAAATGAGAGGTTATTTAAATTAGGAAGGGCCCACTGAGCTATGTAATTGGACGAAAACCTCTGGTGAATGTCCACTGCACCAGTGGCAGGAAAGGGCACTGTTTTAATGATTTACATGAATGAGACAAGACAGCTTCATAATTGCCAGAACTACACTGGGTTAAAAAGCTGAAAAGAAATTGTTAGAACAGCACAGGAGTCAACTCAGAAATTTAAAATGGCAAATTGAGAAAACCTGTTTCTATTGGATTTTTTGGTATATTTCTTGGGAAATAATTAATGGGAAATTTAAGACATTCACATTTCGTTTGTAAAAGCCAAGCCTATGCATGCAGTTGCAGTTTAGGTTAGCATCTGGAAATACAGAAACCTCTATTTTGTGGCATAGATTTCTAAACAGTGCCACAGTACATCAGTAATTTCAGTCAGGGAAACGTGAGCCATTGCTGAAAATCTAATACGTGATTAGGAAGTATCCCATCTAACTCAGTAGTACCTTCAGAGAGCATGGCAGGTGTTCTGCCTGTAAATGCTCACTCATAGCCTAAGGGCCTCTGCACTGAGGTCTCTCAGAGAGAACTGGCAAAATATTTAATAGGACTTTCTTCTTCCAAAACCACACAAACAGATGTGTTTTAAAATGCAACAATATGGAGTGTATAGGATTCCACACAGCAGCTTTTCGATAATTCTTTCAAACCAGTTATGAAAGCACAAGTCAACAGAGACAAACCTTTTAAAATAAATGGCATACTTGTAAACATCTGCTAAAATACAGTCAAAACTACACATTTTTCTGATTTCTGCCCTATTTCTGAGATATGAGATAAGAAAGAAGTGCTTCTAGCTACGGTTGGATTTTGCCCAGATTCCCGTGGCTATAAGAATGAGAGAGTATTTATGTTACAGTCAGGTTCCCCATACTGCAGACAAATGGGGTTGCTCCAGGGGCCATTCGATTTTTCCACTGGCTTGCCTAGTCTCCAGACTGCCCAATTTTTTTCCATGGTTTAGAACTTTAAAACCTAGCACATAGCTGAAATAGACCCTTTTATGTACTAATTTTTAGATATTATACTAGTATCTCCACAGCAAGAGATTCATGACTACCATCAGAATGAAATTAGGCAGGCTGCAATAATCTTACTTACAGATCCCTTCTGTGACCAGGAATTACTCCTTCCATCTCCACTCTCAGAGCAGCTTGAATTCCATATGTCAGCAAAGCCTTAGCATGTTTCCAGGTTTCCTATTCATCCTCAGCACCACAGGCAAAGGAAAGTAATTTAATGAGAATGCCTGGATAAGGAGTAGTCACAAAATTCTAAAACCCTTGCAAAAAGCTTCCTGCATCTATGGTGCTTTGACATGGAACTAATGGCGTGTTTAGGCTGGTCTAAGTTCTCCCTGGGCTTATTGCCTCTGACTTCCTTCCAAAGCAGGATGATAAATGGTACCAGCATTAATCAAAACAGGTCCATTCAGAGAACACATCCAGTTCTGATCAGCCAAAAATATATCTCTACCTAGCAGATCCCTCTCTGCAGTGGTTACTTATTATGGGTGGCAGCTATTTCCTTGTGACTGTGTTTTAAAATCAGGCCCTCTTCTGTACCAGTATAGCAACTACACAGGGAAATAGCAGGATACCAGTATTTTTTACCTTTGCTTTTTGAGTCAGAGGAAATGCCAAATACTTTATCATCCACAGAACTGTTTTTCAGAGGCAGAACCTGGTTACGATACAAGATTTCTCCTACACTTTAGGTAAGAATAAAGGCCAGCTACCGTGTGGTCTCGCCACATACCTCTTGGAGGGGCAGTGTCAAGCTGGTGACATTCTCTTCTGAATCTACTGGCAGAGCTGGGTGGCAGAAGAGAAAAGGGTATTGTAAGCTGTCCACCAACAAGACTCCAGAAGTCATGTTTTACATGGTCATGAAGGTCTGGTCAAGTTTTTACTCATGATCCTCTAAAAATTAGTGGGGAAAGGAGGTGTAAAAAGGGGAATAGCCACTTCTTTGGAATTACCAAATCCTTTCATAGACAAATGGGCAACAGTGAAGCCAGCAGTTCCCAGTAATAATAGTTTCAGGAGAGATACAGCCCCAAATTGCACTCATTCAGAAAATGCACTTAATGTTTGGGTGTCTCTGGATAAGAGGGGACAAGTTCTGAAATATGAATATCAGACAGCCAAACCCTTCAGGCATCTCAGAATATTCAGACACTGCTGATCCCTTCCTGGCTGGCCCTGTTGTCTTCAGTGACTGTGGAAAGGGGAGAGCTTAAGAATAGAGCTCTTCATTGATACAGTGATTGGGACATACCCATGATCTTGCAAATATGATGATAAGGAACCTTGAAAAACCTTTTTCTGTCACCCTACTCTGCTTTAGTTTTCCTCTATTACAATGGAAAACATTATTTATGATCCTTCTAAACATAGAATTAATTGCAAGAACCATTAAAATTGTAGGGACAAACTTCAAGCCAGTGCTATTGTACAAATAACACACATATTAATTATTTATTGTGTCTGGTGGTTGCTTTTAGCACCATGGAAAGCCATAGCAAATATCAGCTGCACATTAAAGAATCTAGAAAGTATATATTAAGCAATTTAAGCAACTCAGAAATCTTGCTTTTTTTCTAAAGCTACAGAAGAAGTCTGAAACCTTGTGGCTGAGCTATGAAAGTGATACCAAAAGAGGCCATGGCAGTTACAGAACACTGCTGCTGCTGTGTATACTAGGAGGGCTTCAAGTTGAACTTGAAACTAACTGACTATGCATAATATTCACCTATCTTCCAGTTGCTCTCTGTACTGTACCTAGTTACAAACAACTCTGACACTCAGTAACAACTCACATATTGCTGTTGCACCCACATTAACGTAGAACACGAGACAATTCCTTTTATATTGCACAACCTGCTTTCCTGTTTCCTGCTGTCGACTATTTATGGTTAGAAGCACTTTTTAATGGGAACATACAGAACTGGATATTACTGTCTTGTTTTAAAGCGTGTGTTCTGGACTTAACAGCAAGAAATTCTGGGGCTTATTGATTTGGAAGAATGGAAACCAAGGTTGTTGTGTTTTGATGTCTGTAAGGTACCAATATGATGTTGTGAAAAAAAGACCATGCAATTTAGGAGTACACCAGATGAAGTATTTCCACTAGACATAAGCAACTTTTGTTCAATATAGATGAATCTTGAGAAGAACAGCTGCAGAAATGGGTTCATAGAATAACTGTGTAGAAGCCTTCTAACAGGAGGAAAACAGAAAAATTTGGCTGTTGTATTGAAGGAATATAATCTCAAGCATCCATCGATATAAACTGTTTCTGACTAAACACAGGCTCGAAAGAGAGACTGATGAGCATTGTCTCTAAGAGAATCTTTGGTAGCAGCTGTGAGAACAGAGGTAGTGTTAGATCTACATATTATCAAATATCTATATATAAAAATAATAATTCAATCTTTTTAGCAAATTATTTTGTAACTTAGCTACAATAGCAGAGGACTTGACTCAGTAACGAAAGGGATTATTTTTAGTCCTATAGCTGTAACATTAAGGCTGATAAGTTAGATTAGGTATACATCCTGTGCTAGATAACAGAATTTAACATAAAAGGACTAATTAAAACTCCTCAGAAGAGCTTCTACATCTATAGTGGCATTTTGACATTAGTCAAAGTTTCTGACTTTGTGTACATGCAACATTTCCTCATATAGTGCAGAGCTATGAAAGAGGACAAATTGACAGCATGGCCAGTGGTCCTGCTCAGTGCAATTTGCAATTATAAGCAGATAAACACAGCAAGAGGAGCTCTCCTGCTGAGAAGGTCAAGCTCTTGCCATGGACATTCTGTCTCTGTGAAAGACAGAATAAAGGCCTACATGAACTATCGGCCTAATCCTGCAGGAGGGTCTTATGCCCATACGCATGAATTTTGCAGCCTTTTTACAAAGAACTGCTGTGCAGATTCTAGAGCTTGAGTGTTTTGCAACAAAAGATTTCCTTTCAAACTCAGTAAGAGCTATTATTCTTGACAAAATACAAACAATTCTATAAAATTCTCCGTAAAACTAGGCTCCAGGGTTCTCAAATTCACAATATCATAGTCCTTCAGTGTGTGAGAGGTGAGATTCATTTGTTTTACTCTACCTTACATATTCTTACCTTACATATTCACCAATAGTACATCTAAGACTATTTCCAAGAAATCTTTTACAAAGTTAAAAGTTAAAAGCTGAAAAGGAGAGATTTATTTGCCACAAGGTTGGTAGTTGGCAGAATTCCATACAGTTAGTCATGCACCATTTGAGGAATAAGGTTCCAAATTCTGAGAAGGACTCATGCTCTGAATCCATTTTTCTCAAAAGTATCCTGCTATGAACCTATGCCACAGTTATGGAGGTACACCAAGAGCAATCAAAAACAAGCACTCAGACTCTAGTGTTCCTTACAGGAGGGAAACAAACACACTGAAAATCCTTTTACAACCCATAAGCTCTACACAACTGCAGGGTCTTGCCTTCTACAAGTTTTGTTGAAAACAAATCCACTTCACTGCCTAATAACGCCAAAAGGAAATTGATGATCTAAGTGAACACTGAAACATTTTATCTGAAGTTCTTAGCTAAGAAGTACCATTCACGGCTTAAATGTTTTATGAACAAAACTTTTGCTCGCATAGCGCTTTTCTTACAGCTAATGCATCTGTTCTACTTCGTACACCTCTCAGCATGGATATATGTGGAGTAATAAGTTTACACCTGTTCCTGAGAAACTTGGCTTCTGAAATGTGAGCAAATCTGTTCTAAAGGAAGAAGAGAAAACCTAAAGAGGTGGAAAGAACTGCCTTACTGCCTCTTCTGCCTCTTTATCATTTCCTTGGAGTAGATTGGATTCATAGAAGAGTGGAGAACATGGACACGGAAATTAATTTGCTTGTGTTGTTTACGACATTTAGATAGCCTTATGAAAACTTGTTAGTGTGTTATAGCTAGCATATAAACCCTAAGCAATCCAAGAGCCAATACTGAGCTTTGCAGGGAAAATAAAACACTTCCCAGTTATCCTTGAAGATTCAAAAGAGATTTCTCAGATTCTGAATAAGTTTGACAGCAGAGATAAAACAGACACAGTTAGTAGCTGGGAACCTGAGGTCTGTGCTAATGATATGTCAAAAATAGTGTAAAGTTTTCCCTGCAGGTGGTCAGGCAGATGAAACATTGTAAATTAGCAAAAAAGAACTCTGATTTGAGTCTTAACATCTCATGTGGAATTAATTTTCTTCAAGGAGAACTGTGCAGAAACAAAGTTGGAGTGACATGCCCAAAAGCCTTTTTTATTGCCTCTCTATACATCTGCATTTCATGCAAGAAATATTTCCTTTGAGAAACCTGACTAGCCTCTTTATGTCACTAATATTCTAACATCCCAGCTGATTTCTTAATTAATCAAATTTTAAATCTAGTTTTTAAAGCAAACTTGCCAAACATGAAGGAATTAGAAGAGTTACTTGATTGTTTTTTTTTTTAAATGGACAGTTCCCAATCATTATACCTCCTTGCAACCCCTGGCCAAGTATGCATTATTGCTGTTCTGTGCATCTCATGGATTGTTTAAAGATGTTGCTTTAGGTCAAATTGAAAATACAGTGACTCTTTGAAAAAAATAATTAAATGGAGCTGCAAGCTTTGATAAAATATGGCAACCTTTTCCTTTCACCTCAGTTTTACAGCTACTCGGATGTAGTTATTAATTGATCTCTTTCTCTGGCCTTTAATAAAATGTGGCTCTATTATCTTCCTGAAAGATTAGTTCTTAGAATAATTTCCAATTGCTTTTAACTTTAAAACAAGTTCTGATTAATTAACAGTTGCTTTACATAATTTCTTAGTCTGACTTTTTATTTTATGACAATAAACTTTTCTTTAAATAGATGGATGCTAATACATCACACATTCTTGAAATCTTCTATTACAGTGGATCTACCTAAATTAAATCCAGCTTCAATTCAGTAACAGCTACCAGGTGGTGTAACACTTTCATTATTTTGTATTGAGGCTATAAACTTATCTTCTTTACATGCTTAGAATTGTTCTGCAAAATTTCTAACTAATGTTCAGTTTATGGCTGGAAGCACTGAGTTTAGGAACAAGCCTCTTTTGCATTAGCATAATATATGAGACATTTAATCCCTCAATATATTTAATTGCTACTTATGTAAAAAGCAATATGATTGTTTAGTTTCTGTTTTTGTAAATACCTATTTGCTAAATTAAATACTTCAGTGTGCTTTTCTAAAGCACACTGGTTCAAGTCAGCTCAGACTTACAAATGAAAATAGGATTATTCTACATTTTGAGACTTATCCAATAAGGAGGGTGGTTGCTTTCTATCTCTAATATAATCACCATTTATCTATCTCTAATATAGTCACCATCTAAAAAATCAAAATACTCTGAAGTCTTACCTATTCCAGCAGAGCGAAACCAGTGAGAGAAACCCTGTGGACTCTGGGAAAGAGACAGGAAACTCAGCAGAGTTTCTGCACCTGCAACGACTAATGTACATGAGCAGTGTCAGAACCTGGGTTTGTTCTGTGAAGTTTCATGGTTTCTAGATCGGCGTTGATCTAGGCCTCTCTAGATGTTCCCAGTCCTGGGAGCTGGGGCAGAAATAACCCCAGTATTAGATAACATGTATAGAGGTGTCCCCTTCATCTTCCTGACTCTTAAAATGCAGAGGTTTGTCCCCATGGCAGGACACGCTGAAGCTGAAGAGAAATTACGATGTTGTGCTGCACTAGAAAATGTGTGAATTGCCACTGATTCTGGGCAAAAATCAATAACAAAGTCTAATGTCCTCTTTACCTCCACAAAATACTGTCCCCAAGAAATCAGTGTCTGACACAAGTCCAGGGTTGAGATTTACTCTGATCTAGAGCAATGTAAGTATTACATTAAGAGGAGCTAGTATATCCTGCCATTCAGAGTGAGTCTCTGTGGTGGCTGAATGGCTTTTTGTAGCCCTTCATCCTCAGTCCAAAGTCTAGCCAAATCTTCCAAGGTTAATAGCAGATGGGAGTCCCTGTCATGGGCCAATACCTACTGAACTAAGCATTAAAAAAAGTAAACCCAAACATTTCGTACTGGAAATCAGAGCAATATCAGTGCAAAAAAATTAACAAAAAAAGTAGAAATGCCCACTGAAAGTCACTTATTCATGGAAGCAATAATTCTTAGCAGCCTCAGAGAATACAGAGTAGAGGTACTGGTACATGCAGATCCATCACATTCCCCCTGTCTTCTGTTTTGTAGGATGGAATCATTGTGTGCAAAGGAGAAGAGCAAGAACTGTGCAGCTGGTGTGCTGCCACATCCCTGAGGATATTCTCCTCATCTCCACATAAAGAACTGGTGACACTTACAGAGAACTGCTATGAAAAGGGCTTCCCAGGAGGGAAAAGCAGAGCAGACACAATACTGGTTATTACTAAGCATCCATAACTGAACTGAAAAAACGTTCTGTTTTGTCTTCTTGTTTTAAAACTCATTCAGTCCTGGTGAAGACACTGTGAGGATAACACAAGGTATTTTCTCCCAGGATTCAGGAAAAAAGGAATTGAATGTTCAGCATCTCATGCTTATGGAAAATTCTAAGTACAAAAATGCACAAAAGGATAGTGAGAGTTCTCACACACCATTAAGGATCACATTAATACCTTAAGGTCTGCTCTATGAGAGGAGTTAGGCAAAGAAAAATGGCATCTGTAATTGTTAAAAGTGGAGGTGAGTCATTGTGAATTCCCCAGAAATTTCTGCATGGCACAGTCAGTCACAGACCCTGGTCTAACTCACACTTCACTGAGTCAGGGTCATCTGTTCTAAAACTGGAAATGCCGTTGGATGACACACTAACAACTTTTTATCCAACTCCAGGCCTTGATGACATATGTCCTTCCCTTCTCTGCTCTTTCTATCCCAGTCCCACACTGTTGTAGCTTAAGAATGGTATTCTCCAATTTAATACTCTCACAAAAAAAACCCCACACTGCTTCCCTTCCCCCAGTTCCAACTGGAGGCACAAAAAGCAAAGATCATGGGTTGAGATAAGAACAAATTACTGGAGACAGCAATGAGATAAGAAAGCAAAAAGTAACAGCGACAATATTAATAACAAATGGTATAACAAAAGAAATTATTCACATGGGAAAACTCCCTGATAATAGACAATACTGGACAGCTCCCTCCACCACATTTTCTCTACTAGAAGGAGACCTTACTTCTCAGAAGAGTCCCTTTTCCCCCAGCCCCCAGCAATGAAGTCAGGTGGTACAGAATAACCTTCATATCCCAGCCATGCCCCCTCCTGAGTACTGCAAAAAAATAACCCTATCGTACCTGGAAACAGAACAAACATGAACACCAGGATAAGCTTGTATTGAAGCTATAGGCAATTATATGTTATAAAAGTTCTTGAGCACTCACATAGCAACAAAATAATTAGACATCTGAGAAGTGCAAAGTTAGTGCTCTTGCTTGTCAGTAGTATTGTGCTGAGTTTCTGGGATGCCCCAGAAATCTGCAGGTTTATACTTGTACTATCCTTGCTGCTTATGACTAATCTCCCTGTAAAGGAGTCATAAGGAGGGTTCATCTACTCGGATTATTCCTATACTTGCCATGTTTACAGTACTCAAATCTGTTGCTACACAGCCACGAAGGAGGAGGCCCTTCCATGCAATTCTGCTTGCAGAAGGCTGATATGTCAGAAGAACACTACCAGATTTATCACAGAAACCAACAGGCATACTGGTTGTCACTCTCTTTTCTCACTCTCTCATCTCTCTTTTCTCTCATGAACACAGAACTTCCTCACAAAACACTGGAAAACCAGATGACTACATGGATAAAAAGATGCCTGCACAATAATGCTCTGCTGAACTGAGCCTTGACAAATGTCGACTCCCTATACCTGCCTCTCAAGTGCATCTGTTTTCTTTCAAGAATTCAGGTGCAATAAAAGCCAAATGTGTCTTGTTCCAGTGTCTTATGTACTGTAGTGCCTTAGTCTTAATAGTGCTAAGAACTTACTATTTACAACTCTGTAACCTTTTACCTAAGCCACTGAGACAGCATTTCCAAGGCCTCCGTGTCAAAATTTTCCCCTTATTCTTCCCATCCTATTATACTCTTATTGTTGCTCTCACAGCCTTTCACTTGCAAATCTGGATG